>CM037590.1:53716100-54191100 GCA_021018995.1 Chloranthus sessilifolius
ACGAGCCAATGATAACCTTCAATCATATCCATAAACAATAGTAAACTTGTCTATTTGTTTTAAGCAAACACAAAACATATTTTAGTACAATGATGTGAATTTTAATTTCATGCAAAGTCACAAGTCAAAGAAAACTGTATGAGATTACGGCAATATTAATTCGTATTCAAAGAAAAACTCCGAATTTATGTAAGTACTCATCAACAATAGATATTTGACTCTAAAGCTCAACGGGTTTATTCTTCACGAAGAACCTAAGATTCAAAGTTCAAAATAATTCCTTGATTTCTAAATCCTAGCTTGGGGCAAGTGCAAAAGATTTTAAGTATGAATATAAAAAAAAAAATTTAATTATTGCATTAAATTTGATTACCCTAGATACAAGCATTCAAGATATGTTGTATTTATCAAAATCAGCATGCATCATCAATTAAAGTTTCAAAATTACAGCAAAATAACATATGATGGCTGAATTATTATATTTTTTAAAGATGAGATTTAAAGGTATAAAAAAAATAGTAGTATATCAAAATAAAGCACCAGCCTACCAAAAGATGAATATGTGCAAAATAAAGGCCAAATTTTCATAAAATTTGGTCCAACTCTTCAATAGACACAACCTCGATATTTTGGTCATAATATTTTATTTCGAACTAGGAATGACGTGATTCTTATGACATTGGAAAGAAGACAACGAACTTTATATCTTTGAGGGAAATAGCAATTTCACGAATCCAAGTAAAGGTCAAAATTGAGCTACAAGTGAGGATAAGTTTTTGATGATCGAAGGTTGCATAGATTTAATATTATTTTCTAAACTCTTAGGCTATTTTATGCTCAACTTATCTCCATACCTGTAAATTACTAAAACTACACAAAATATATTTAATAGTTTTCATCAAACAATAATATATAAGTTTAAAGGGTTAATTATTAACATTTTTCAACACTTATCACGCATGTTCTTTTCTAGATTGCACTTTATAAAAGAACCTGCCACACAAATTTCTGGATATACTAAAGATTCTTAAATTAATAAAATAAGAACGTAAGAGAGAAATATTATTATTTCTGTACGGTGAAGATTTTTTAGACTTGTGTCTTTTCTGATTTACAATGAAGAAAGATGTCAGACTTGTGTCTTTTTTGATTTACGATGAAGAAAGATGTCAGACTTGTGTCTTTTCAACTAACGGTAAAGAGATAAATCTAAATCTAAAAATGCACTTCTTTAAAGAGAAAATAATTTTTACAAGTTTCCTATTGAATTATTATCAATATATATTGATAATTATAGACATAATTTAGAAATAATAAAATATATATTATTACACTAATATATATATCATTACCCCACTTGTTTCAAAATAATAAAAAATTGTGTATCAGAGCAATCATACTAAGCATCATCAGAGGCACCATTTAATTTGAACCCTTGACTAGTAAATACAACTCAAAGATTGTGAGGACTTTAAGTAGCTTATAACTTTTAACTTAAAATATGTCTAACAAATCAGAATTACATATATACATACTATGACCTAAATCATTAGTGACATAAGATTTGCACTTTACAGTCATGCGCTAAAATCTAGATTTCCTGAGTATCTCAAAGAGAGGATCGAGTCTTTGTTGAAGCGGTTTCACTTTTATATTCATATAGGCATCCCAGCAAATGAATGACTACAGAATTATTAAGAGTTAAACTCACCATCTCACATTACAAGAGATGAGCTAAATTTAACACCATAGGAATACCCAATAGATAAAATACATTTGTGCACTTTCAAGGGTCGCAAAGTAATTTCTTATCTCGTTGAACTTAATATTTGGAATCTCCAACTCTACTAAGTTGAAGTTCAACTACTGTGCATTTAAAAATATTAGTCATAGGCTCATCCCCCTCGATGTTCTCAATACTGTATCTCTGGGTAGTGCTTTTGTAAGCGAATCCTCAAATATCTTAGAAGTTAATATGTAATCCAACACAATCACCACACTCAATATTTGTCAAATGATGTTATATATAAGACCTATATGCCTTGATTTCCCTTCATATTTCTTTAATCTGAAATCTACAAAATAAATTTATTATCACAATAAATATTAAGTGCATATATATATGTTGTGTCAAAGAAATTTATCTTATGAAGCTTCGAAGGCACTTTGCCTCTTTTGCTGTTGAAGACAATGCTATATACTCTCATATCATGCTTGAATAAGAATGACATGTTTATTTTCTAGACCCCACGATACTACTCCTCCAGCTAAAGTAAAAATTCATCTGCTTGGGGATTTTGAATAAGAGAAGTCAAAAATTCAAGTAACATCAGTAAACCTCTCTAAGAGTTCAGGTTTGTCACTATATTGTAAACTATAATTCATAGTTCCCTTCAAATATCGTAATATCCTACGGATAACTTTTCAATATTCTGACCCTGGGTTGATAGTAAATCTATTCAATATTGATCAGTCACATAATTTATCATTTTATCACTCTTAACTTAGTGATGTTAGACCCTAGTTCACTACGAATGAGATGTTAATGTGCAGATATTAAGAACAGATAGCAGAATAAAGTCAAAGTGCTAATCTTCGTCAAAATGAACTCCAAAAGCAGTAAGAAACACAATTATACGCAAATACGATATGACCCTAGTTTGTAAGCCAAAAGAAAGAAGAATTACAATTCATTGTATAACCAATCGTAATCTCGATAGAGCAAAAGAAGCCAAAAGAAGAGAGAAATCGTATTTACGATTTCTTAGAAGACGCTGTCAGACTAGAGGACATGAAGTAAAGAATACGATCGATCGAACTGAGAAATTGTATTGTGAAGAAGAGAACAATCATAATTATGATTGTATAAAAATTGAAGCGTCCACTGCTGTTGATCACGTGAGAACTATACCGTCATGTACTGAATTAGAAGACCATTTAACTTAGAAGTCTGGAAATCCACGGATTCTTCTCGTATATCTTCATATCTCTACTACTGAAATAAAGGAGGAAAGTCTTGCACGCATCTACCATTCAAAGCAAGGAAGAATTAGGATTAGAAGTTTTAGTTATATTAGAAATATTTTATTCTTAGCAGTTTTTTATTGTTAGAATTCGAATAATGTAAACCGACCATTTATGATATATAAATAAGAGGGCTCAGTATAGGAGAAAAGTTATCCAAGGAATTTTCAACATCAATTGACAACTAAGGTTGGAATTCTAGAAGATCACTATAGAGTAGTTTTTTATCAAGTAAAATCGTCTATAGATTTCTAAAAGTCCTGCCTAACAATCAAGACCAAGGAATTCTGAAAGATCGACCCTTTGGATGGTTCTACTTTGCTTTCTAATTTAGATTTATTTTATACTGTTTACTACTCTGTAAACATTCAATTCTTCTTGATTTTAATTTACGCCTAAGATTGAGAATTTGAGGATATTAATGTAACAATTTTTATTTTCCATCTTCAGTTTTCTTGAGTTTGATTGACGCCAAAATTTCGGGAAGATTGTTGATTAGTATAAATCACTATTGAGGAAGTCTAGTTTTTTATTGATGCCCAAATCCTAGAGGACTGAGATATGGTATAATGGTACTTTACTTTTGTAAGCATCCGGGAACTGAAGAAATGTGATTAACGACCATAATCTGGAAGAATGAGGATTTAGATTTACTTTCCTGTAATTTTAGTTTAACAATCATTCTTTTATTATTATTTCTCCAGTATATTAGATCTTTAAAAGACATATAAAAGTTTTTACACCTATGAAATTTGACCTTCCCTGTGAGAACGATCCTATACTAGAGCTACAATTTTGATTGTGTGCTTGCAATAGGTTAAGGCTAACTACAATAATAGCCACATCAAATACCCTCACTATAAATGCTATATCGGGTCTAATACACTTCATTAAATATATAAGGCTTTCATTTCAGTGACAAGAAACTGTAATTCAAAATATTTTTTAAGAATCAATTTATCCTCAACAATCTTGAAATTAAAATATTTAAAGATTAGAAAACTTTATACCTGTATCTTCAATTAGATACTTTCCCTTTAATGAATCTCTTAAATTTTTAGTGGTAGTGCACTTACAGAATATGTTGAATAACCTATCGTTCAATGCATTGAGGATGTGGTTCCAACAATCTTGATTATTTTCTAGCCATTTGAGTTCAGCATCTGATCCTCCACTAGCCATACTTTCCGCTATTTTCGCTACAGAAATTGGTAGACCTGGTGTAGTGAGGACATAAGCAATCTTGAATTGTCGCAAGATAAATTACACATTTTATTGTCATCTTTTGAAATTTGACCTGTCAAATCGGTCAAATTTGATGAGATCTTGATTCATAAACTTTATGCTCTGAGCAATTAGAACGATCTATATTATCTTTAAATTGTTGATAAAAGTGGTATTGAAAAGAGTTTCAAGGCACGTAGTTCATTACGCCGTCTTAAAAATAATACATGCCCTCACTTCGTCAGATAAACGAACATGCAATTGGGTTCCCATCGAATCTATGATCGATTCTTGTTTGTGTATATGTTTTATATTAAATTCAAGTCTTAACCTATTACAAGTACTGTGACAGCCCGGATTTCGATACCCTGAAACCCGTGCCATCAGCACGATCCTCCAGACCATGCCCCAAAGCTATGCACGGAACATTAGTATAACAAGCAATGATAATTAAATAAAGCAAATACTTTCATAAAGCGAAAAAGTTAATATGCCCAACTGGCATATGCAAAAGACAGTTCTACTTTCATGCCACTGTATGAACAGAGAATAGACTCGAACCATCGGTGATAACCTGATCACCCCAGATGGTTCGCCAAAAGAATAATCCAATCTAATTACATGTTTATCAAAAATAAAAGCTTGACATACCAAGCAGTACAAATCTGCTCTCAAAACTACTCTCTGTCAAAGTACACAGCAGAGTCTCCTAGAAGAAGTCCTCGGGAGGAGGCTCTAACTCGTCTCCAGGCACGTAATCCGAATCACCCGGATCAACGTCTCCTAAAGCCTCAGCTGCTGCTATCAATGGACCTGCGACGTATAGTCTAAAAGGGTGAGCTACATCCTAGCTCAATAGGGAACAACACAATAAACATATAAATTAAAACTCACATATATTCCATGATAATCTAAGTATGATGTGTCTATGTATTTGCTAGAAAAATAGTTTAAAAGCTGATGATTTACATTCAAATTTACTGGTAATTAGCATGTCTTACTTTGTTGTTGATTTATCATAAATGACACTGAACAGGCCTAAAGCAAAACTTAAATCTTCAACTTAAGTAATCCCCGAGCAATATAGCATCGAGCCCCGCTGGAATGCCCACCATCGTCGCCTAAATAGACAATTGTAAATAATGTATTCCCTGGGAATACTACCCAAGCCCCTTTCTCACTAGGCGGCGAGGTTAAATCTCACTCAACATCTCTGGGATGTGCTTACTGTTACGGATAAACCTTCGTACTGGTGTACGGATTGGCCGCCGTACAGGTCACGGATATCCTGTCGCGTCAGTCGTGGGCATCCCGCTACGTCGGTGGGGTATTCTATACAAACCTCAAATAATAAAAATAACATGTGCTTTACATATAGTTATTCACCGCGTAAAGTGTTATCTTATATCAGTTAGGCCTCAACAGTAATTATTCAATCACACATACATCCCTGGGATGTATATCTTACTCACATCACACTTGATGTCGTTATTACTTTTTCATCCCCTGGGGATGTCTCATTCTCATTAGATTACTTGATCTCAGTTACTTGCATCACACAGATGCCTTTTTCATATTCTTGGTATTACACACACCCATTTTCACAAAACCTTTCATAGTTAAAACACTTTTAATTTCTGATAAACATATCACTACATACATGCTCTTGCAATTAAAGTACATGTTCAAGGTGTTCCCTACCTCAATTCTCTGAAGGTCCAAGCATCAAGGTCTCACGCGACTCTTTCTGTACGCTTTCACACGTACCACCTATGGTACATCACAACACATGCAATACATCACTAAAAGATGTAATGAAGAAGGTCCTGGATCCTCCCACAATCTTAAAGAAAGATTCAAAAGTCAACTGAATCTTCCAAAGTAGATTAATCGATTCCCAAAATCGATTAATCGAAATACAAATCGATTAATCAATTTCCAAAATCGATTAATCGAAACTCAAATCGATTAATCGATTTCCAAAATCGATTAATCAAAATCCAAAATCGATTAATCGATCCCAAATCGATTAATGGAAATTCTTGGCATAGTAAGGTCGATTCTCAAATCGAGTAGTCGAAGTCCGAAATCGATTAGTCGATTCCAAATCGATTAATCGAAATCCAAAGTTGATTAATCGATTTCTCAACTCGATTAGTCAATTTCCCCAGGTCATGTTTCTCTAGCCACTGGAGGTACCCAGTCGATTAGTCGATTTCCAAATCGATTAATCGAACATCCAAATCGATTAATCGAAGTCCAATTCGATTAATCGAAATCAGGCTTACCTGACTTTTCAACTTCTGGTCCAAAATCGATTAATGGAACCTCTATTTCGATTAATCGATTTAGCCAGATTCAGCCCCCTTTCAGGCTGTTCTTCCAAATCTTTTCCCTTTCTTTTCTAAGCCTTTAATCTACTCTTTTTAACCCTACTTGACTGAATTAAATTTGTCTACAATACATGCATTAACTTTAATTAAAAACTCACCTCAATCAATTCTCAAATTGATCAAGATCTAGGTTGGAATGGCTCAGGCTCCAGCTTTTTGCTTCAACGGCTCCAACACGTTGAATCCGAAAATCAATACTCAAATCTCCTCTTGATTTGCATTAACTCTACTTCCATAACTCCTCTTTACTCTCTCTCTCTCTCTCTCTCTCTCTCTCTTCTTAACTCTCTCCTCAACAACCAACAAAAAGGAAAATTAGGGTTATTAAAACCCTTATATCCTCTCTTTGGTTTCGGTGTTAAGAGCATGCACCAGAGATAGGTATACATAGCTCTAAACCAACAACATTCACTACACTTAAGTCACATTTGCATCACATCAGTTCATCACTCCATGAATTCTAAGTTTGACCATCACTTGGTCAAATCTACGTTCGATCGGGCACGGATCCCGAGGTCAAAGTTAAACGCTCAATTTTTCGGGATATTACAAGTACACAATGGAAATTATAGTACTAGCATTAGGATCATTCCCACAAGGAAGTTATTCATCTATTTAATCTTTTTATTTATATCTTTTATCTAAATTCGTATCTTAAAAACTTTTAGTTATCTTTAAGATCTAATCTACTGGATAAATATGAATAAAAAAATATTGTCTAAATCTAAAGTGCATAAAAATAAATCCTAATCCTCCTTCTTTAGATTAAGGTCGTCAATCTCAATCGTCAGCTATTTGATATTTGTAAAAATAAATAGTACCATTACACCATATTTCTAGTCTCCTAACATTGGTCGTCTAAGATCCTAGCAATACAGATTTAATCTATTCAACAACTTCCTAAAATCTACGCTTCAATCAAACTTTAGAAAATTAAAGATGGAAAATAAAAATCGTTACACTAATCTACAAATTTCAACCTAAGTCGTCAATTCAAATCAAAACTTAGAGATATTTATAAAGAAAATAAATCTAAACTAAAAAGCAAAGTAAAATATATCTTTCACCCCTCAGCCGTAGTCGTCAATTACTTCTGAGAAACTAGGATATCTACACTAATTTTTAGCACTCAATTGCAGTCATCAATTGCTCTTGAGAAACCTCTGATATCTAATCTACTCTAACTAGTATACACTACTGATCGGAAAAAAATCCAACCTCAGGCGTCAATTAATTCTTAAATTCTTCGATGCTTATTCCTATGTCGATCTCTCCTATTTATAGATCATAAGGGGTCGGTTTACAACGATCTAATTCTAATAAAAGAAACTACTAAAAATAAAAGTATCCTAATATAACTCTAATTCCTAATTTTATCTTTTCTTCCCTCTTTAGTTGATGCACTTCTAGATTGTTCTTTCTTTAGCAGTAGCAGAGTCCTTCGGATATATCTTTGTCAATCTTCTCAGATCCGTGATCAGCAAAACTTCTAGTGATAGAGATCTTCTAATTCTGTTCCTGATTGTGGTAGTTCTCACGTGATCAGCAGCAAGTAGGAAAACTTAATTTCAGATAATCGTTCTTTTTCTGGAAAATCGTTCATCACGATTTTCTCTTCTTTCATGGCTTCATACTGGACAATTTCCTATTTTTAACAATTCAGTGCACTTCTTCTTTTGTCGCTTCCTGAAGAATCGTCTTTTAAATAATCGTAAACTCACGATTTCTTACTTTTCTTTCTTTCTTTGTCTTCAACGGTAGCGCCAAATCATAAAGTACGATTTTCTATTTTTAAACTCTTGGCGAATCGTTACTCTATGCTCAATTGTCATTCTTATTGCTTCATAAGTTCATTTTGATGAATATTATCACTTTGGCTCTATTTTACTGCTTATCTCTAATATATACACATCAGCATTACATTAGTTGCAAACTAAGTCCAAGCATCACTAAGTTAAGGGTGATAAAATGGTAAATTATGTCACTGATCAATCTGCATTCACGATACAATAGAGCCTGATTTTTTCAAGAACCGTATGTTCTTTTCTAGATTTCACTTTCAAGAAAAAGAACCTGCCACACAGATTTTTAATACACAAAAATATTCTTAAATAAAGATAATAAAAACGTAAGAGAGAAAGATTATTATTTCTATTGTGTCTTGTAATGAAGATCTTATATCTATTTACAGAGAAATTCTGAACCATTAATGTGCCTTTTCAGATGACGGTAAAGAGATTTAATTTTGTGTCTTTTCAGATAACGGTAAAAAGATAAATCGATTCACTTGTGTCTTTTTAAATTTACGGTGAAGAGATTTCAAAGAGATGTCATACTTGTGTCTTTTCAACTAACGGTAAAGAGATAAATCAAAATTTGAAAAGAGACGTCATTAGAGAGAATAATTTTCACAAATTTCCTATCGAATTATTATCAATATATAATGATAATTATAAACTTAATTTTGAAACAATAAAAAATATATTATTATACTAATATATATAACAAACACTCCAATATAAGGATAAAGGAAGAAGTTTTCATTATAGTTTCTCGAATAGATGAAAGGGCAATCCCGGCCATCCCTCGCTCAAATTAGTGACCATGTCAAAACTCACCCATTGCATGCCAAATAGATCCAAGAACGAGTTCTATATACCGAGAGGTAAAATTATAATTGATAAGAAAAATATGAATGATTTTCTCTTCCTCGTTGCATAACACACATCTATTCGCCAATTGAAAGGCACGTTCGCCAATTGAATGACACAATGCTGCAAATGATCTAGATTAAGAGCCACATAAAGTTGTTAACTCAGGGCCTCCGAAGTTCTATAACCAGGTCCACTAGAATGACGTGTGTGTGTATATATATGTATATATGATTGAGGGGAGAATGCGCCCACTTTATTAAAGACATGTGGTGTAATAGCCCGAAAAATCACGCTAAACTATGACCTCGGGATCCGTGCCCGATCGGTCATAGGTTTGACCAAATGGAAGTCCAATAGTTAGCATGAGGTGTGATGAACGGATGAGATGTGACAAATTGAATGTCTATGTGGTGTGTGTTGTAAATGTGAAGTCGCATACACCTATCGCGGTGTATGTGCTCAACACACACACGTGAGGAAAGGGATAAAAGGGGTTAATAACCCTAAATGTGTGTTTTTGGTGGTTGAGAGAGAAGTAAAGAAGAGAGAGAGAGAGAGAGGAAGTAAAGAGAGGAGTTATTGCAACTGATTTGGAGGGGGGATTCAAGCGATAAAAGCCGGATTCAACACGGTTTGGATCTGTTAGAGCCAAAGCTGGAAACCCTAGCCTTCCAACCATTTGATTTGAAATCAATTTGAGATTGATTCAAGGTAAAAAAAAAAAAAATTGTGAATAAAATGCATAGATCGTAGAGGCTAGGTTGTGGTTGAAAGTGGGTTAAATCATAGGATAATGGTTTAGAAAAATAGAGGAAAAAGTATGGAAGAAGATTGGGAAGAACAGCTCGAAAGGGGCTGAATCTGACAATTTCGATTAATCGAAATTGGGTTTCGATTAATCGAAATTGGCCAGGAAGTTGAAAAGTCAGAGGACCCGATTTCGATTAATCGAATTGGAGTTCGATTAATCGACTTTGGATTTCGATTAATCGATTTGAGTGTCGATTAATCGACTGGGAACCTCCAGTGGACCCCAGGGGACTGGAGGAAAGGACTTGAGGAAAATCGACTAATCGAAATGGGATTTCGATTAATCGATTTCGATGTCGATTTGGGATCGATTAATCGATTTTAGGAACTCGACTACTCGAATTGAGAATCGACTTTGCGAAACAGAGAATTTCGATTAATCGAATGAGATTCGATTAATCGAATGAAAATCTCGATTAATCGATTTGAAAATCGAACTACTCGAATTGAGAATCGACTTTGCGAAACAGAGAATTTTGATTAATCGAATGAGATTCGATTAATCGAATGAAAATCTCGATTAATCGATTTGAAAATCGATTAATCGATATTGACTTTCGATTAATCGATTTTGGAATTCGATTAATCGACTGAGATAAAATATGTTGACTTTTGGGTTTGACCTTAAGATTCTTGGAGAGTCTTAGACCTTCTTTATTGCATCCTTTGTGATGTGTTTCACCTGTTATGTGGTACCATAGGTGGTACGTGTGGACTAGTGCACAAAGAGCCACGTGGAACCTTGATGCGTTGAGCAAACAAAGACTTGAGGTAGGGAACACCTTGAATATGTACTTTATTTTACAAGAGCATGTATGTAATGATATAGAGTTCAATTTAAATGTTTATTTGCTTAAAGATTGTGAAAAGTGTGTGTGCGTGTGACATCCATAAGAGTAATTCTAATAAGCCATCCCCAGGGGATGAAGAAGTAAAGAGATAAGAGCATCAAGTGTGATGCAAGTAAATGGATGCATCCCAGGGATGTATCCAAGATTGAATCATGTTGATAGGGCCTAACTGATATAAGATAGCACACTTACACGGTGAATAACTATATGTAAGGCACCGATATTTTTATTATTTGAGGTTTGATAGGTTACCCCACCGACGTGGCGGGATATCCACGACTGACACGGCAGGATATCCGTGACCGATACGGCGGTGAAACCGTAGGCCAGTGCGGAGGCTTATCCGTACATAGTAAGCACACCCCAGGGGTGTTGATTTGAGACAAGTGAAACCCCGCCACCAATCCCCAGGGGAAAGGGGCTTGGGTACTATATTGGTATTCCCAGGGAATACGTTAAAACTGTCTATATAGATGACGATGAAGGGTATCTCATCGGGGCTCGATGCTATATTGCTCGGGGATTACTTAAGTTGAAAGTTTAAGTTTTGCTTTAGGCCTTTTCAGCATCATTCATGAGTAAATGAAAACATAAGTAATCAACAGTAAAACGAAATACTTTTTAACTGTTTTCATCAATAACTGCATAGACACATCATGCATGGCGTATCATGGAATATATGTGAGTTATAATTTATATGTTCAACAGTGTTTGTTCCCTATTAAGCTAGGATGTAGCCCACCCTATAGACTATACGTCGCAGGTCCACTACTAGCAGCTGCCGAGGCTTCAGGAGACGCTGATCCCGGCGAGTCGGACCTTGCGGCCGGCGAAGAATTGGAGCCACCTCCTGAGGACTTTCTTCTAGAGGACTCCGTTGTGCCGCTTTGAGGGCTTTTAGAGAGATTTTGTACGGCTTGGTATGTCAAGCCTTGATTTTGTTTAAAACCATGTATATGAGGAGTTAGGATTATTCTTTTGGGACGAACCATCCGTGATGATTTCTATCATCGATGGTTCGGATCGGTTCTCCATTCATGCAGAGGCATGAGGGTAGAACTGTCTTTTGGGGAGTTAATTAATATAGATTTAAATTCTGTAATTTCGTTTATTATACTTTTTTATGCTTGATATACCAGTGTTCCGTGCTTAGCTAAAGGGCACGGTCAAGATGATCGTGCTGATGGCATGGGTTTCGGGGTGCCGAAATCCGGGCTGTCACATGTGGTATGGGGCTAACTTTATTAATTAGGGTTTAAAATTTTAAAATATTTTAAAAGTTATATTCCCTTTCATCCATCATTTTTTTTTTTAAAGTAGTTTTATTAAAGTATAAAAAAGCCAACCTAGTGACTTGGAGCGCCCAAGTAATACACTAGGTAGCACCCAAAGCATTGCTATCTGGAAAACTGGACTTCCCGGAGAAAATCAGAGTAGGTACTTGGGTGGCGTAGGAAACCCGAGGTAAATGGGGAAAAGCCTACAACAAGAGGAAACCATAGCATCCGGGAAAAAACCTCCAACAAATAAGAAATGGAAACCAAAAAACCTCTACAGAAAAAAAAAAAAAAAAAAAAAGACCTCCCCTACAAAGAGTGAAATAAAGATAGCAATTGTTCCACTTCGAAGCTTCTAATGTTGAAGAGAGAGGAGTCGCCTTTGCCATCCGCTATCGCCCAGGTGCAAACAGTGATGATACTGTCTTGAAGGAGCCACTTAGCATTGAAAGAAGAGTTGTTCCATTTTATGTTGTTTCGAGATATCCAGATATTCCAAAGAGTGGAAATATGGAGATGATCTGATATCCATTTCTTGATGCCCGTAGCATCGCACTGTTCCTAGCTAGAAAGAAAACCAACTATGTTCTTTTGTATGCAAGATGAGATACCGAGAGCTTTAAACAGATCTCCCCAAATAGGCCAAATTTTCTCACAGGTAAGGAGAAGGTGCTCGATGTCTTCTTCTACGCACCCATAAAAGAAACACTTTTGATCAATTAGCATGCCTCTTCTGATGAGATTGGAAATTATAGGAAGTTTGTTCCAGCAGACCGTCCATAAGAAGAAACTTATTTTGGTCGAGATATGGTAATCCCAGATGAAGGCCCAATCCACGATTTGTCGATCAGGACACAATGATTTGAAAGTTGATTTGACAGAGAAACTTCTTTGATTACCGTAGTTCCAAACTCTGAGATCGTCGCCAGCCAGGTCTAATTTAACATTATCCAAGATGTCAGATAACAAGGAGTACTCGACTATTTCAACATTGGTAAGCCTTCGTCTAAAACTGATTTGCCACTGAGTGGGATTGCCCGAACTGAAGGTATCACATAATTTGATTTTGGGGTCAACGGCGATACTGAATAAGTTTGGAAATTTTGAATGCAACTTCGGTTCCCTTTCTAGCCATCTATCTGACCATAAATGAATATTGTCCCCCTTACCGCAAATAAAAAAGATATTATTTAGGAAATCTTCTCTCAGCGATAAAATACTTCTCCACCACCAAGAAGAGACTCTATATTTAGTGTTGTTGATTTCCCACCCCTTTTGGCACAAACGATATTTATTGATGACAATTTCTTTCCACCAGTGGTCAAATTCGTCACCCAACTACCACCACCATTTCATAAGAAGGGTTTTATTCATATCCTCAATCAAACGAATACCGAGGCCTTCGGAGCATTTGGGGTTTGAGACCCTATCCCAACTTATTAGATGGATTTTATGTTTTTCTCTAAGATCATCCCAAAGAAAGTTCCTTTTAAGCCTTTCAAGTTCATTACAAACATTGTTGGGGCACTTGTAAAGGGAGAGAAAATATGTAGGAATAGCACTAAGGATAGATTGAATCAGAGTAAGTCTTCCTCCTTTAGAGATTAACTTACTTTTCCAGGCACTCAATCTATTCTGAACCTTAGTAATAACTGGGTCCCATTCGGAGCTACGTATCTTACCGGTACCAATAGGAATGCCCAAGTATTTAAAGAGGAGTTTGGCCTCATAAAGATTCGCGTCATCAGCCTAAGAGCTTAAGGTGAATTCGTCAACATTTAGCCCATAAATGTTAGATTTGTCAAAATTCACACATTGACCAGAAACATCCTCATAGATTTTAAGAAGGTTGCAAACCTGAGATATCTGGCTAGGATCTCCATTGCACATAATAAGAGAGTCATTCGCATATTGGAGGAGATTTATTCTAGAATCGCTCCTCGGAATGGAGAACCCCATAATCAGACCTTCAAAGTCGGCTTGCTGAAATAGGAGAGAAAGCCCTTCGCTCGCGATATAAAGAGGTAAGGAGACAGAGGATACCCTAGTCTGAGGCCCCTTGAAGCTTCAAAAAATCCACACACTTTCCCATTTATGATGATAGAAAAATGGGCACTAGTAAGGCAACCATGGATCCAGCTAGACCGCCATTTATCTCCGAAACCTATTTGTTTCATCATTCAAAGGAGATAATCCCAACTAACCCTATCATGCGCTTTTTCCATATCTACTTTGATTAGAACGCCTTTCTGTTTGGAGATATGCTTGGAGTGGACACACTCTTGAGCGATAACAGCTAGGTCAAGAATCCGTTTGCCTTCGATAAAAGCACCTTGTGCCTTTGAAATGACAGAGCCTATCACCTTTTTTATTCTGTTGGCCAGGATTTTTGCAATGATTTTATAGAGGCTAGTCACTAAGGAGATGGGTCTTAACCTCTTCATTTCTGCAACTCATTTTTCCTTCGGGATAAGAGTAATAAAAGTAGCATTTATGGATTTGTGGATAAATCCATCCTCCCAAAACTTGTTAATCATTACAATAATAGCAGCCTTAATTGTTTGCCAGAACTTGTGGTAGAAACTGAAAGTGAAACCGTCAAGTCCAGGAGCACGATCGGCGTTGCAACCTTTATAGCACTATGGATTTCTTCTTCAGTAAAAGGGACTTCTAGCTGGTCGGCTGCAGAGGGGTTGAGCTTCTTCCATTGGACATTTCGGAGTCTGGGCCTATTGATATTGGTTTCTTTGAATAGATTGGGACAAAACTCAATGGCAATTTGAGCAATTTCCTCTTTTTTAGAAAAAAGGACACCATCTTTGTGAATCGAAGAGACTGTATTTAGCCTTCTTCTGTGGTTGGCGAAAGCATGAAAAAAATTGGTATTATGATCACCTCCTTTGAGCCACCGCACACAAGCTTTTTGTCTCCATTCCTTCTCTTGGGTTAGGATGATATTTTGAAAGTCAGTTTTATATCTACCCCTTTTGATGATCTCATCAGTGGTTAAGGCTCGTGTTTCATCCATCTTATCAACAACTTCAATTTCGGCAAGAAGGTTTGATTTTGCAGCCTTGGCATTGGTGATTCAGAATTTGTTCCAAGTAGAGATGGCAGTTTTTAACTTACGGAAGATAGCTGAAGTGGAGTGGCTAGTGATAGAGGCTTCGAACCACCAAATGGATACAAGGTTGACGAAATCAACGTTTTCTTGCCAATGATTGAAAAATCGGAATGGAACAGGACCCCAGTTGATATTTTTTAAATTGAAAAGTAATGGAGTGTGGTTGGGGGTGACACGAGTGATGGCTTTGCAATCCGCAGTGGGGTAGAGAGCATCAAATTCGGCATTAATTAAAAACCGATCCAACCGACAAAGCGTCGGAGGGCTTCTTCCGTTAGTCCAAGTAAATTGAGCCCCCCCGCCATAGGGACATCGATGAGTTACGAAGTGTTGATGAATTCCGAGAAGTTCCTCATAGACGGAGAAGATTTGTAATTGTTGGATCTCTCGCTAGGATGGGCTATGGCGTTGAAATCGCCACAAACAAGCCACGGCCCATTGTTTAGGATTTTCCACCGGTATAAATCCTCCCATAACTCAATGTCAGCACCTTGTATACAAAGGACCATAAACAACCGTAAGAAGAGACATATAATTTTTTCTTTTATCAAACAACGAGACAGTAACATTAAGGAGACCAATCCACTGACCTTTGCAATCGATCATCGAGTTGTCCCACATGACAATGATGCCCCCTCTAGAGGCATTGGCATCTTTGAAAGCCCACCCCCAGTCAGAATTCGGAGCGATGGAGCGCATTTTATCGGCAGTGACATCCATCCATTTGGATTCCTGCAAAGTAACGATATTGACTTTGTGTTTACGAATGGTGCTCTTTACCGCAACATATTTAGTGGCCCTTCCAAGTCCTCTGATATTCTAAGATATAATCGTCATAAGAATAAATATGAAGCCGGCAGTAAACGATTCAATTGGAGTAATTGAGAGTCCATTTTAATCTCCTGAGCTCAATCATCTTTTAGTTGCGTTGTTCAGTTTTGGCAAGGCCAATAGAGGAGACTTCGTTCGAATTGTTATTTGTGAGAAACCGCTCACCCATGCGGCGATTATGGGCAGCGGTATCATCAGCTGGACCCGGAAAAGAGAGCATGGGAGTGCTAATTTTAGAACATTCTATTGGTGCCTCTGGCAGGTTGAAGCGACCATCACCAGTTGATGGATCAAGATCTAAGTCATCTTGTAATTCATCCTTCTAGCTGCTGCCTCCATCACTGGTGTTGTCGGAGCTATCATCATCCTCGGGGTTTGTGTTCGGACACACAGCGTGTTCACTATTTTCAAGAAACTCGTGATCAAGATTTCGTTGAAATCCCGGGGCGGAATGATGGCTTCAGTAGAGTATATGAGCATCGATGGAGGGGAACGGATGGCCTCAGAATGAAGAGAGGGAGAGCAGAAATCTGAGCAGGAAGGTTGGTCGTTGGTTGGAGAAGCTGGGTGGTTGTTACTAAAGTTTATAGGTTGGGAGCCGGAAGAGGAAGGAGTTGGATCTGGGTCATGTATAGGACCCGGCTTGGGTACGGGCAGCTGTGGTAGAGAGCCCAAATTGGAGACCAAAGAAAGATACTTTCCTTTTTCTTTTGCAGGATTTGTAGCGGCTGAGAAAGGATGGCCAGCTGTGACAATTGCTAATGGATAAGTATCCAGCTTTAATGGAGGAAAATCAGCGCCAGAATCGTGTAGTATAGGTCGGTAACAAACTTTAGTTGCTATTGGGGATGCATGTGGCTGCCACGTGTTGATATGGGACTTGTTGGCCAAAAATTCGAATTCAAGACTTCCAAATTTGGCGTGTGTAACCTCTTGCGGGATAGTTCTGCCGACGGCCATCTCCAGCGTCGTGAAGGGATGCTGAGCAACTAGAGTTTTAGACAGAGGAGATCCCAATTTGTTGAAAATTTAGGATTTCGGCTTAGCTTCTCCATTGATCTCACTGGGGAAAGAAAATCCACCACCGGGTTGGTGTCATTTGGGGGGTTGGGGATCACTTTAGCTCCCTCCGTAATCTTCTTGTTGTCTTTAGGAAAGGAAGAAGTAGCATGTCCTTCGAGTTCAATCTCAATGGCGAGGAGGATTGAGTCTTCTTTGAGCTTTAGTTCTACTGCTCTAGGAATCTGCCACCAGAGATCAGTAGCAACCTTGATTCTAGCATATTCGGCTCTGGTGACATTAATGGAGTTGGGATCGGCCTCAAGAAATCTCCCATACCTTGCACCGATTTCCCTAAGCTGATAGGAGTTCCAATAGTTAATAGGAAACCCCCTCACTCTAATGCACAATGATCCGCCAAGGGGTGGTGAGATCATGTTGCATGTGGGGAACCATCGTGTGAAAGCTACCTTGTGACTTGATATCTCATTCCATCTTGATTGGATGAGATTAGATGCATCAGAACGGCTATCGAAGTAGATCAAAAATTGGAATCTGCTTATTTTCTATAGTCCAACAACTTCCACAAGTCTCCAGCAAGAGGGACTCCAAGCCTTCATCTTAGATAAGGATAGTTTGCCAGTATGTTTAGCGATGATCACACCTCTGTTGGATAGCGCGGCTTCCCAATGAACGGCCTCAAGATCAAGGCCACCTCCAATAGAGTTAGAGAAATCATGAGAGAATCTGGTTTTTCCTTTACCCATTATTGAGAAACCCTGGTTGGAGGTCTTGGATTTGCTCAACTGTGAGAAGAAGATCAGGTAGCTTAGTGTGTCTCGAACCATTCTTAGACCAAGGAAATAGAACTCCAAATTCGGATGTAAGTCCACAGCTATGTCGATTACATCTAATTTTCGATTTGAAATTGTGATAGTCACATTCCACATAACGCCAATCGCACTTCCTCCACTTGAATTCATGCATAACATTCTTGGATTCTGAATCATATTTGCTGAATAAGTTCCCGATACCCTGAGATCTGTGGATCGTCCCTGTGTCATTCTTTATCGCATCTGTAAAACCTTGATGATGGTGACTTTTGATTGCATTGTGCCCCTTTGGATTTAGTCTGTTTATTGTCGATGACCGAATCAAAGGTCTATTTCTTTTAGAGGTCTATTTCTTTTCTCTCTTCTCTCCCTCTTTCTAAGGAAGTGTCAGACTTACTTTTTCTTGTCTATTTTACTCAAAAATGTAGGCCCCCGGTAGCGAAGCGTTGGCATCTCGATGATGAAGCGCGAACACGTCGATAGCAAAACACTGACACCCTGATAGCGAAGTGTTGGCACCCCGGTAGAGAAGCATTGACACCTCAGGAAAGAAGCACTGACATCTCGATAGCGAGACGCCGACACCCAGATAACGAAGCATTGGCACCCCTTTAGTGGAAAAGGGGTGGGTTTGTAGGGTTCTAACACCCAGGAGGTCATGCATAGGGTATTTCAAAAAGGTTATCTATTTTTTTAAAGAAAAAAAATAATCCTAGTTAAAACGTGATTAAATAATTATAAATCAACACATGTTGCTTCACAAATAAGTGTTACGTGTCACACGCATATCAATAGGTGTAGAGATATCTCTATGCCCGGGCGCATATGGCCTATATATATATATATGGGAAATGATTGTATGAATCAAATCATGGGATGTAAGCCCATGAGTCAAGCTCTTATTGACTGCATATCATATCTGGTGACTTAAAAAGTCAATCTGATATGACATGCATGCAATGATTTTCATGGCTCAAGTGAGAGGGTTATTACCCTATGGATTGTCTTATATGGAGGATAGATTTTATGCTGACAAAGTGCAAGCGGCTGATGTGGCGCGACACAATTGGTTGCAAGTGTAGTGGGGCTCAATTAATGCAAGTCGGTGCAGGCATTCACGTCTCGTCATGTCAGTCGGCTGCCCTTCGTCCTCAGCAAATCTATCCTCCTTTTATAAGTTTCTTTGTTGTCCTCCTTTTATAAGTTTCCTTACCCTATTTATATATGATACACTATAAAAAATAAGACTATTAGCGGCAGCCATAGATTGCTGCTATTAACAAAAAAAACCTGTCACTAATACTTTTGCTGCTAATAGTCTGAATGATTTTTTGGTTAATAGATGATAATAATTTCATGACTCTAGCACCCATTGGATGTATGTTACACTGGGTTAACTTTTTAAGTCATTTGATATGACATGCAAGTAAGAACTCAAGTCAGGAGCTTATGTCTCATGGGTCAATTCATATACTCATATCCTATATATATATATGATGAACCGCTCCAGCAGATTAGGACGATCACATGTTGGTAGTTTATTTTGTGAATCTTTTGCTCCTAATAACATAACATTGGTAATTTTTTAGTGCACTTTTAAAGATGAGATAACTCTGAAAATCATGTGACACTATTTTCGTGTCACATGTGCAGAGCAACAAGTGATTTATTTGTTCTATACCTTATACCCAAGGTTTTAAAAGCTGTACACTTCATACCGGCCAGCAGTTAGATTGATATGCATATGCCCATACGGATATTGGGAGTCTTGGCTAATGTTTTAAACCTTTTATTAAACAAATCATTTTAATCGAGAAACAGTGTGCATATGCCTATATCAAACTGGAGTCGGTTCGGTTTGAGTTTTGGTTTTGGTCCAATGAATATGGCTGGTTTTCGGGTGGGGTTCAGGTTCCGGGTCAAAACTAGCAAATGCCTATACAAAGAATGAGCTGATGTGCACCTCACCAATGCCCTTCTATACACTATATCTTAGGCCAATGGATATTACCTTCCTTATTAGATTTTTTAAAATCTATCTTTATCATGATTTAATTTGACCCACATTATATTTTATATATTGTTTGGGTGGAGGAGATTTTATCTATATACTAGTCCCACATTGGATAGAGAAAAGTTTTGACCCTAGATTATATGTGATTGCAGATATAACGCGACGCATTTTGGGTAAGGACTTGAGCCCATGCCTAAAACAAAATTATTATATCTTTGTAATTGATTAATTAAATGCTTCATTTCTTATGAAAAAAAATATCTCTGTTATCTTTTTCTTTAGTTGGTCATTTTATTTTCTTTAGTAAGCTACTATTTTTAAATGATTATTTTTAGCACGTTATAACGTGATCATCTTTTACAATTAGTAAGGGATTAATTATACACCTAAAAAATATTTTCTCGGGCGGAAGGGAAATTCAATGTTTGAAAAATTAGATCGCACACCAAACCGGCAAGAACACAAAGCTAGGCGGGCCAGGTTGGACTGAGTTGGATCGAATCTGTTTAATAAAAAATATATAACTTACAATAAACATATTATAAATCTAACAATTTTAAAATATTTAAATAATAATAATTTTAAATCTTTATTATACACCAATTCACAAAGTACTATATTTTAGATTGTTAATGTTTTTTAAACACCTTTTAATGTTTAGATTAGAAATGTATCATTTTTAAAATCTATTTAATAAAGAACATAAATTACTAACCTAATTAAGCAATAGATATTCTTAAGCTATATTTAATTTTTTAAATAGAAAATAAAAGTTTCAATTTCAAAGTAAAACACATGTATAATTTATATGAACCAGCCTGATTTTTTCTAATAGAAATAAAATTTGATATAAAATAAATAAATAAAATAAAACTAAAGTTTATTACTTTTAATAGGAGAATTGGGTTGAATTGGGTCGGAGTGGCTAATCCTATCTGGCTTTTAAATCACTGGTAATGAGATAATGGTCCTACCTGACATTTAAATACCAATATGGTGCGTAAATGATCTTACACCATTAAAATTGGGCATTTTATCTCACCATTGAAGTGTGATTTATCATTATGTCATGTGACACATATTGTGATGAATGTAAATTGTCCAAGTGGCAATCAATCATTGGAACATGTCTCAGCCCAAAAAAACATGCCCTTAAGTGGATGTGAACCATCCAATTTATGAACTTTAATATCAGCCATTAAAATTAAAAAAAATGATTAATATTATAGTGCATAGATCGGATGGTTTAAATCTCCCTAAAATATCATTTTTGTGCCTATTGCACTTCAATTTATGATCAATACAACTTTGACGGTATAGATTACCCACAGCTTAAACCAGTGATAGAATAAGATCATTTAAACAACATTTCGGGTGTTTAAATGATGTCAGGAGAGTCGGGCCCATTTACATTAGGGATAATGGCTCCCATATTTAAACACTAAATCGGTGTTTATATGATCTTACGCCATTAAAACCTTTCATGTTACACCATTGAAGTGTGGCTTAGCATTATGTTATTTGGCGCACATTTGTGATCAATTTAAATCCATAATTAGAACTTATTTTATGTGAAAAATCATGCCCATAATTGAATGGAAACCATCCAATTGACTAACTTTAATATTAATCATTAAAACTAAGAATAATCATTAATATTAGAGTCTATAGATCACATGATTCAAACCTTCCAAAAAATTGTGATTTCTAGGTCTATTGCCCTTCCACTTATGATCTATTATTTGTGATCTACTTATGAACTAATTTTGATGGTAGACGATCATTTAAACACCATCTTGGTGTTTCAACAACGGTCAAGACAGTCGGGCCCGTCACATTTGATTTTGATCCAACGGTTAAAGAGTGGCCAACTTCATGCAAGTGGCACAAGCTGTTCCAAGTATCATCTGGTAAGTGAACATGTGGCACGAACCCTATCTTCTTACGGATTTAAAGGCCCATAAAATAAAGTAAAAATATGGAAAGAGTGGTGAGTGGGGAGTACACAGCTGTTCAATTGTTTCTTGTGGGGCACTACCATGTCCTCTCATTTTTTCTTGTCTCTGTAAACAAGTAGCCCCATTCTCTACTCATAGTTTATCAAAATAATCGCGCTTCTACCCGTTCGATCAAGTTTGGACGGTGATGAAAATATTGGTGTATATGCCCTTCCAACCAAGGAAAATGTGCTAAGCTCTATAATATTATGAGATTCCCTGGCATATCTATCTTTAATATATGTATGTATATATATATATATATATATATATATATATATACCCACAAGAAAGCTATTTTGTAAGAACATATCACTCTATCTCCGCATACGCGTCCACAGCACGTGCCACCCCTCAATTTTGTTCGTTTATTTATTTATTTTATTTTATCTTCCAAGGGTAAGCCGGTAAGCCCATAAGGAATATCAAGAATAATAAGCCATATTCGGCCGCTTTATTTACAGTCCACGTGTGTATGACTCGTTGACATGGACACATCACGAGGTTTATGTGTGGGACTGCTTTAATCTACATGATCGCTGGGCACCCATTGTAGACTAACGCTTTAAAATATAGGCTTAGGCGAGTTGACACCTTTCAGGTACCGGCGCTGAGCAAGACAATAAGGGTCGGTTAATCGACCGAAACTGAAGCTTCAATTTTCAGGTCGGTTTCTGCAAAACAAAACCATAATTTGGTATCCGTTAAACGAACTTTTCAATCTCCCAAACTGAAACTGAATCGAACTTATCCGATTTCAGTTTCAATTGGTTCAGTTGGGGTCCGTGTTTGGTTTTTCTTCATATATTATTTTATTTTTTGGGGGTTTTAATTTTTCTCACCCTATTCGGCCGGTTTTCGGTTTTTAGTACCAAAATCAAAATCGAACCAGGCCGATTGGTTTCGGTTCAGTGTCGGTTTTCAATCAGTATTCCGATTTCGTTTTTTTTCCACCCCTAACCTAACACCTGTTTTGGCTTCTCTGGCGAGTCACGTGAGAGAATGAAAGCCCTTATCCATTAAAACAAAATATCTGATTTTTTTTTAATAGGAAATCATAGTAAAAAAATTTTCCGAAATTTAACGAAACAAGAATCGGGCGAAACTTTCAGTAAAATTTCATTAATTTTAGTAAAATTAATAAATCTTTTCTAATCTTTGTCATTGTTTAAATAATAGATAAAAATTTTATGAAGTTTAAATATAATTTATATTTAATATTTTTTGTACTTTCCAAATTTTTTAAATTTTTCTCAAAATTTATCTACTCCTACCGAAATGTTGCCGAAACGAAATTTATCACTACGTAGGAAACGACAAACATAACAAAATATCTTCTGAGAGGGATGAGATACACTTAAGTACCAAGAGAATAATAATATTAATGCTCGCCCCAATAGGAATGATTCTGTGAAGGAAGTCACTCACACTTTAATAGGTACTTCACATATGTGTGCGGGATAATGAAGTGTACTTTACTGTCTGAAAATAGATATTTTTTTAATAGGGTAGCGTTATATGTACCCATCAAATTTGTGAAGAACACGCGTATATCTAATATAAAAAACGTTGATTGCCTTTAATCCAAGGATTGGAGATTGTTTTTCGTTCTAGTCTTCCATACAAAAGATCTTGAAATCATTGCGCATGTATTATACGGTCACATGTTGATTTTATGTGGCACACATCCCCAAAAGGATCTTGTGATAGGTACGCCTATCACCATGATCACTTTCAAAGACGTGTGACTCGTGGAATCAAGATCCGACGGTTTGACAGTTGCACAATGATTTTAAGATCTTTTGAAAGATGGGAACAAAAAATAATCTTTATCGTTAAATTCAAGGCAGTCAACTACATTTAATGGTAGATATGCGAGTGTTCTTCACAGATTTAACGGGTGCATATAACAAACTCTTTTTAATAATATAAGATCATTTAAAATTTCAATTTTGTATCCTTTAAAAAAAAAAAAATTTATTATTTTATATATTAAATTTACATCATGTTGCCAAGACATCTCAAATACTAAATCACATTCCATGTGGCATGATCATCCCCACATACCAAACCACATTCCATGCGACGTGATTTGGTATGGACGACTATATTTTAATTGATAGATATACATCTGTTCATGTCCAAATATTTTAGATGTACCTCATTAATCCTATCTAAGTTGTTTTTAACAATCCTCAGGCCACATGATGCTCAACTGATCTAGACGAGCCTGTCCAGACACGCAGTCCTCCCGGCCTATTAAAACTATGGTTGCAACTCACATATGGATGACATTAAAATAAACTTAAGGGTACCTCTATCTGCACCCAAGTGTTATTTGGAAGGGCCAATGTCTCAAATTTCTTGAAAATCATTGATTTCTTCATATTAAATGATAGAGATCATATTTTACCCCGATCTTCAACACAGTAAATCTTGAGATCATGTCTCACCTATCCAACAGTCAACTTTTTATTTCCATATGTCACATATCCCCAAAAAATGAGCCTAAATTCATGTGTTGAGCATGATGTGTCATATTATTCACGAGACAACATTCCATGGTATGCAGGTTTTTTGCAGGTAAAGTTGAGGTAGCTGATGTGGGTCGACGCAATTGCAGTGGGGCCAAGCAATATAGGTTAGGACAGCCAATCAAGTCACCCCACATCAGCTATATACACTTTGCGTACATAAGACCTCTGTCGTTTGTAATTTTTCATGATTCAAGAGCATTTTTGGGGAATATGTGACACAAGAAATAAAAATTCGACCCTCTAATTGGCGTGCATGATCTAAAGATATATTGTATGGAACATGGGGCTGAAAAAAGATGTCGATCTGATCCAAAGAAATGAATATTTTCAAAAGGTATTGAACGTGAGCGCCCTTTCAGAGAAAGCGAGGGCGCGAATAGAGCTACCCTAAACGGCTACGTTTTTTTTGGGGCTGGGCTACGACCAAGTCATCCTTCGTTAAATTACTAGGCAATGCTTTTTGCACCGAAAAGGTTGTTGGAGCGCGTGAGGGAGATGTGGGAAATAACAAAAACTCAGAAAAGGTCTTCCAAAGAAGTCGGCCTTTATACCAATTATCTCAGTCATGACCGTTCACTTTGGACCACCGTCCAGATCACATACTTACATAAAACGCTGACCGTTTCCATATCTCACTCCCCCTTCCGATCATGATGGAAATCAGTGCTTTAGACGCAGCTGTCGATTAATCTGACGAAAAGACAAAACTTAAAACGATTACGTAATAGACTTTTTTTTAATGAACAACTACAAAATAGATTTTGCATTGGCTACAGTAATAGAAACCTTGGTGGTCTCATGTGATTGAACAGCTTTATTACTAATCTTAGTCTCTTCGTATCTGCCGGCAAGCGAATCGAACAGAAATCCCGCGCCCACCCCAACGGCCAAGTCAATGGTGTAGTGGCCCCTCGTCACCAGCAGCCGCACACTTTGCAACAGATTGAGAGCATCAAACGCGTACGCGAGCTCATGCCGCTTCATTCGCCGCATATCCAGCGACGCGATCACCGACCCAGCTACGTGCCCCGAGAAGAAGAGGAAAAACGACACGTTCCCTACCGGAAAATCGACTCCAGAACCCAAGAAACCCTCCACCGAACAAAACCCATAAAAAAATTTCATTAAAAAAGAACCAATAATGCTTCTTATATTTCTCAAAAAAAATAAAAATAATGCTTCATATAGAATGTACATAGAGAGATAGATAGATAGTTACCTGAGGCAATGGGAGTTGGGTTGAGTAACCAAGTATCCCTCTACAAGTGAACATAAAAAGAGCTGAAATGGTGGCCCGAGGCCTGCCTTCAACGAGCCACGCCCACAATATGTAGCTGGTTTGCATGGCCACAAAGACGGTGTTGAGCGCTGCGAGGGCGGTGTTAAGCGCTGGGTTGTGAGAGAGGAGGCCGTTGAGTGAGTTAGTGAGAACGAAGCCGACGTCGAAGGGAGGTGAAGAAGATGGGACCATGAGGAGAGTGTATTCGACGCCCATGAAGAAGAGTAAGGAGAAAGCGAAGGCGCAGAGAGCAGGGTGGTGCCTCGCCAAGTGTACGGCGTCGGCGGTGGTCCAATTCATGAAGGAGGGTCTCATGCGTAGTGGTTGTTTGGTAATGGTTGAAGGGTGATCGTAGCCGTTGAGATGGGTGGTGGTGGTGGCGGTGGTGGTGGTGGATTTATTGGGGTTGCGCCGCTGCTTCTTCGTTAGGCTGTAGAGATGGTGATGGGTGGTTTGGGTTCCAGTCATGTTTGGTGGTGTGTGGCGTTGGCATGGAGAATTGTATGGTTGGCGATATATAACATGTGAGTGGGCGGAGAGAACGATAGGAAAGTTGAAAAGTTGGGATGGAGGTGGGGTGATGTGGAGGTGGGGCCTGATTGAAATTTGTTAGTTGGGGTTGCACAGTTGGATCGTGTTGGGGGAGTTGAAACGCATAAATAATATGAGAGAGACAGAGAGAGAGAGAGAGAGAGAGACAGATCTTGTTATTTGTTAATAAGAGAGCGCTATTACGATCTCGATACTTCTAAACGTGCCCACAAGGGTCAATGAAAGCGCCCGAGCCCACTTGAAAACTATTGAAATTTTCAAATCAGATGATATTTTTTCATCCTGATCTTTGACTCGATCTTTGATAGGTGAGCTATGATTTCAAAGCTTATTGTATAGGAGATCAATGTGGAAAAGAAATAACTTTGGCTGCGTTTGGCATAGCTCTCTATTAACCCTTGTCAGAGTTCACTTACTTTAACAGGGTCCCAACCTCTTTATTAACATCCTTCTACCTGCTTTAGTAGGTATTCTTTTCCTTAATAATTTCTTGCATATCAAGATTTTATGTAAGATTTAATTGTCTAATAATTCTACCCTCCTCTCTACTCACTCCTTATCAGAGCAGATTTTATTTGCTCGGATAGGAAGTTAGTAGAGAGAAGGGAGGTTGCTGTCAAAGCAGGTAAATCATTATTTGTAGGGAGTTTAGAAAAAAAAATTAGAATCAACTAAAGCAAGTGAACTCTATTGTGGTAAGGGCTAGCAGAGAACTATGTCATATGCAGCCTCTGTATTTATGAGAATTGTGTCACGTTTAATGCCATATAAGTTGTCTTAAGGCCCTGATGTAAAGATCTTGATTGCAAAGATTGGTGCAAAACACAATCATGATATCTATCATGTGATTCAAAGATCATTTGTTGTTTCAATGTTTGATAACAAAGATCTTTACATTATAGACAATATCCAGTATCTAATTTTCATTAATTTTCATATCTTCCCAAATTTAGTATGCAATTTCAAAGCATCTCAAACCATTAAATTGTCTTAAAGGTTTTTCGAAGTTATAAAATAACAAAAATGCCCTTATTTTTTGAAAAGTAGATGAAAAATAAAAAGAACTGAAACTACTCAAAAACTGGTTTCGAGTTCCAAAGCAGTCTTTGGCGCAACATAAAGCGGTTTCCCGCGTAGCAATTTAGCCTACTAAGAGCTGAGCAATGTATGATAGACTGTTAGGGTATATAATCATTTGTTTCGGTCTATAATAGATCCTACCTGTCAATCCTGAACCCTTTTTATGAACTAATAGTCCTTTGTAGATGATTTGTTTATAGATTTATAATTTTTTAATTTATGATTAGTTTCAAGAAAAAAATAAATTTGTTTATAGCTGAAAGGAATTTGCCTTTATACACATTTTATATATATATATATATATATATATATATATATATATATATATATATATATATATATTTCATAGCAGTCTTTTATAGATCGTTGAGGCCATAGTAGACTGAATTGACCAGCCTAGGACTGCGTTACGCAGCGTTGGCAACCACTTCTGAATCTGAAACTGGCTCATTAGTGGTTTCCGAGTTTTTTACTTTTAGTCTTTTTTTAAAAAGTCAGGGATATGTTTGCCATTTCTTAACTTTAAAAAATATTGAAGGAAATCTTAATAATTTCATACGGCGCAATTGACAATTAATGAAGACTAGATAATGGGTTTGACAAATTATCCTACACTATAACCTTCAAATCAAATCGCTTAAATGGCGTTTTTTGCATGTGGCAGAAACCTCAAATTACCAATTCTTTCTTTTAAAACTTTGTGCCATGATATAAATCTCATGTCCAAGTTATAGCTCCCTTAAAAGAGACGCTCGAAGTTTTATATGTATCTTATGTGAAAATACTATCTAAATCGTCTGATTATATGGGTATAATCTAATGATATTTGGTGCCACAAGACATAAACTCCATCATATGACTCAATACAGTCAACTGATAGAATCAAGGGCGAACGATCAAACGGACCTGAATTGTTGCAGGATCGAGCCCAACCCGACCCATTAGCAGCTCTCTTCAGCATGGAGCCCTCCATGGGGGAGAATAGCATTGGATAATGTAAGTTATTCTTTCGTGCGTGCGTTACCACCAAACGCCACTAGAAAAGTTACAAATTCCAATTTCCTACGGCAAGTACCGCATGTAGACAGGCAGAAGCACGATTACCATTTTCAACACGGAATTTTGTTTATTTTAAACTGGAAAACAAAGCGTTCAAGGTGACAAGGGGGAATTATGTCATTAAATATTAATAAATACTCAAGTTGAGTTTCAGCCGTTAGATCACATGATTAATACGTGCTTTGGGTAGAACGAATGCCCTCATATTATTGGCATTAAGGATCAAAGACTCAGAAATTTTCGGTCTTTTTGAAGACTTTAAAGATTTTTGCTCACATTTTCGGTCAAATTTCTAGTAGCATGAGCCAACCAGATATCTTACCTGCGATAAATTGACATTTCATTTCGGCTGTGTTTGAGAATGTGGATTTGGAATGTGGATTTGGATTTAGGGATTTGGATTTGGATCTCCTAAATCCAAATACATACCGTTTGGTTCCATATTTTTGTATTTGGATTTGGATTTGGTAAATCCATCAGAATTTAGAAATCCAAGTCTTAATGTTAAAAAGTAGATTTGTAAATAAAACCTCCTAGGCGTTATTTGCAAATTCAAATCTTACACCATCATATAATTGGTCATGTTTTGTGAATAAAAAGTTATTATCCAGTGCTATCATAGGTACAGTTCGACTTGATACTCGACCCACCTGAGTCAAGTATTTTTAAGTTTAACTAATCTAATCGGATTGAGCATAAGGCATCCCAACCAAGGTCAAACATCGATTTTTAATTAAAATTTTACTTTTTATTAAATTGACTCCTACAATTTGTTAGCAAAAACATCTATATTGATTTATAATGTGATACTAGAATCTCAAGTTTATTAGTCAAACTTTGACTTGAGGTCACTTTTGGTCAAACTTTGACTTTTATACAAAATTTATTTTTAGTCAAACTCTAAACCTGCTTATAGATAGAGTTTACTACTACATAAATTTATACCGTGCCAATGCAATTTTTCCTTAGTCAAAGTTCAATTTTTTATAAAAAGTTATAAATTTTAATTAGTGGATTACTATAATTAAAAATATCTCTCATTATTTAATTTGTAACTTTAAAATACATTGCCTCATTTTTAGTGGTCAAAGTTTAGCTTTTAGTCAAACTTTGACATTTACACAACTTATTTTAAGTTAAACTCAAAACTTGCTTATAGATAGAGTCTACTACTATATAAATTTATACCGTATCAGTGTAATTTTTTCATTGTCAAAGTTTGATTTTATATAAAAAGTTATAAATTTTAATTAGTCGAATACTATAATTAAAAATATCTATCATTGTTTAATTTTTAACTTTAAAATATACTGCCTCAGTTTTATTAGTCAAACTTTGACTTTCACAAAAAATTTATTTTGAGTCAAACTCGAAACCTGCTTATAAATAGAGTCTACAACTACATAAATTTATATCGTATCAGTGTAATTTTTTCTTAGTCAAAGTTTGACTTTTTTTAAAGTTCAATTTTCTATAAAAAGTTATAAATTGTAATTAGTGAAATACTATAATTAAAAATATATATCATTGTTTAATTTATAATTTTAAAATACATTGTCTCATTTTTATTGGTCAAAGTTTCACTTTTAGTTCAAATTTGACTTTAGTCAAAATTTAATAAGTGTATCTTGACAGTAGATAATGCTTATTATTGTATTATTTGTATTTTGGTATTGAAAATTTTTATCTGTGATCAAAGTTTGATATTTGGTCAAACTTTGATTTTATAACGCAATTTTTATTCCACCAATGTAATTACACTTCTATGTTATCACACAAAAGAAATCAATTTCCAATAAAATGAAAATCGACTCTAAGCTTCAAAACTGAAATATATATATATTCAAAAAATCTGAAAATAGATCGGTTCTGTTTCAGTTCAGTGGGTGGAGAGTTCGGTTAACCGAACTCAAAACATTTCGGTTCTGGTTCGATTTTAAGTGAACTGACACCGAAATCGAAATTTTCAGTTTCGATTTTAGTTCGGCTCACAGAATTTCCACCCCTACATAGAATGAAGGAAACTAATTAAATATAAATTATTTTTATAAAAAAATAATAGTCGAATGAAGTATTTATAAAGCCTTAGGCCAAATCCTAATGCAATGCTTAAACATTCAAACAAGAGATTTGCAAATCCAAATATTTCAAATTCTGAATTTGAAACACCTAAATTTGTAAGTCTTAGATTTGAAATTCTTAAATGCAAATGTTTATTCCCAAATGCAGCCTTCAGATATTTTGATCCCTGATTGGCATACAGATTTTTCAAATAACGGATATGTTAATATATGGCCCAAGATCTAAACCATCAATTTTGTAGCGTGCCACATTTTTTGGTAAAATGTATTGTAATGTGGAGAGAGATATTATCACGACCCGAAATTCTATCCCATTCTGAGGGCCTAGAATTCCAAGTTATGACCCGCACATATCTCAGATATGCTAAGCGGACATACACCTAATCAGAGTTCTCGCGCATATCTAGTTTCACGAAATCAGTGAAAGCCAACATACCATGGTGGAATATAAAGCAATCATAGATGCTGAATAAATCTGATAAAATGAGATAAAATACTATAAATCCACAAATAACATATAAGTCAAATCGAAGACAAATCTGATAAAAATGAAAGCATATAGTCAATGATAATGATATAAGGCAAAATCCAATACCGAGTCTACTAAATCAATATCCGGCGCTTGGATCAAAATCAACACGGTAGTTCTCCTGATAATCGGTAACGTCACCCTCCAAAGGCTCTTGAAAATCAACGTCTATTGGGTCGACGTTCTCAGCATCAATCATATCAGAGATACCCACATCCATACCGTCGGTATAGTCACCTGCAGCTGTTAGAGTATCGTGAGATGAGTTTACTCAGTCACGTAAACTCAGTGGATACACCACCAATTCACCCCATACTACTCAGGTGCATTGTGGGTGCATCAAGTAAGTGATAAACATAATATCTTAAAGAAATCAGAACAGAACAACAAGATCAAGTGCATATCATAAGCTCATATCTTAATCCTTAATGTGAGATTATGATCTAGACACTTACATCCTAACGTACCTTACCACATCTCATATCACATCATGCCTCATATTATACCGTATTTTATTATTCTCGCACAAACGTATGTACATCGCATGAGCGTAACTAACATACTCATAAAATCATAAACGACTTGTGCCAGAGTCGCTGCTCGAGCTACCATGTGAGGATCACCATAGTATCATACCACCATATCATAACGCCCTCCATATCATATCATATCATACACCCCATCCAGTCACAGGGGCGGTCGGCGACTCATAACTCATAATGTCTCCCAGAGACATCCGTCTTGACTGAAAGACGTTGTTGCCCTTACAGTGGCTACGCAAGGAACGACACGTATAGATACTTAAGTTGTTAATCTTTTGCTGGCCTATACAGCGGTGTCTTATTATCGTAACATATCTTATCATACTGACTCATATCTTATCCTACCAACTTATATCTTATCTTATCATATTAGAACTCGCGGTGATAGGGTCACCGTTTATGCCACCGTATACGAGGTTACATTGAATTCGCACTCACCCTACTCGTCATGGTGTCCCATACCACCATGAGTTGTAAGGCATGTGAATACGATATACTCCCCACTTCGATATCATCTCGGTGAATTACCACGCCCAAGTATAGACATGATCTCATACACTCTCGCGTCATCTGACCTAGCATGACCTTAACTCATATCATGATCAAAGTAGAGGTACATAATCATCACACGCACAAAAGGTTTTCATTTAGATTATTATTATATTTATTTACATAGCACACCAATAAATATAGAGTAAGGGAGTAATTATGTGTTTTCGATAACTCGAAGGTCAGAGTTCGATTTTCACGAGGTGTCGAAGTTCTAACATTTCGTGTTATCGAAGAGGTCGCGTTGAAGCGATAAAAGTGATATTTAAAATATATTATTATTTATTATTATAGAATATTTAAATTAAATATTATTATTTTAGAAATTAAGCGCATCACGATCATCGATCGAAAAGTGCAAGTGATTAAGGTGCACTAAGTTTTTGGTCGTGCAACGGTGAGATTTATAAATAAAGCCATCTGGTCGGACTAGAATCAATCGATTGGATTTTTGGTAAATCGATTGATAAGGATTATACTAAATAGCTATTCAGTTCGGATACAGGTCGATTGATCGACGTAAAAAGATAACGATCTTTTATAACATATCTATTATCCAAAAGTAAATTTATTTAATATAGTACTACTTCCCACATATGATAAGGTAATTTATAAAATAAAATATTATAACATTATAGTAGTATTATCTTATAATAATTATACAATATAACATCTCATCATATAAGTTATTATAATAATATCACAAGTGTGGTGAAGAGTTATAAAATAATATATTATAATGTGTAATCATTATATTGTAGTATATAATATGATAATCATTTATTATATAATATGATATAAAGGGGTCGGGACCTACATGTTTTAATAATAATATCATATAAAATAATTAAAATAAGTGTTAGATATAGTAACTACTGAAGGAGTTGTACACCATGTTTAAAGAGAAGCGCTTGGATCTCCTCATCTGATCACCAGCTTATTTATAAGATATCCACAATGTGTGAAATATACAGGGGTTTGCTTTCTCAAGAGTAAAGTGTAGTTTAGTAATTTTAGAAAAATACTTTGAAATTCTCATATGATATATACATATATCAGTTTGACTTTTTAAATACTTCTTACCTGCATTGACTCTCTGGCTTTGGGAAGTGTACGGATTTACTAATTTATTTGACACTATATCTAGTTTTACATATATGTTGATTTAGGTACTGATTTATAATGGGCTGTCACTAAGGAAAGAATGGGTAGGCACTAGGCAGCTGACCCTCCTCTATAATCAGGGCTTAGAATCAATAACATAGAGTTAAATCATGATATGGTCAAAAATCGACGAATTGTATAACAGATCCGTGCATTTAATTGGCATATACATTTATATTCAATGTATGATGTTAGCAAGCGATCTTTGGATCAAAGAGGAATAATAAAATTAGGAAAGCCAAAAGAGACGTTCCTCTTTCCTTTTACTCACTTTGCCTTTTCCCTTAAGATTACACTTATTTAGTGACACTTGTCAATTACATAATGGAGTAACTTAGAGTAATATAATATAATATTATATTATACTATAATATAAAAGAAATGTAATAATTATAAGGACTATTATATATTATTTTATTCATAAAAAGAAGCTATAATATAATATAGTACCACATCTTATAATATAATATATTATTATATCATTATATTCCATTCAAGGGGCAAAAGACAAAGAAAAAAATTCTCATATATTTCCGTGAAGTGACTACAATAGAGAACAGCATCAAAGAAAACTATAAAACAAAACAAAGGGTGCACAGATTCTGTGGATTATTCAACTGGGAGAGCCCTTGCCTATTAATATTATAATTGGGTTTATTGCTTTTCGCTGAATAAAATAATAAGGGTAAAATGAATAAACTGAAAGCGTAGAGTATTATCAGCGGGTCACTAAGATGCCACCGAATTTCTCAACAGATAGGGTTAATATATATATATATATATATATATATATATATATATATATAATACTAGAATAAAGATAGATCGCGTCTTTAAATCATAGAACAATCTTATGTAAAAAGAATTTAGGTTATTTATTTATTATTCTTATTATTTATTTATTTATTTATTTTTAACCCGTCGATACGCGATCGAATCGTATCCTACGCGACGGAATATGAGAAGTACGAGATGGATGGATGGGCACCCACCTCTTGAAGCATGATCGGCGAATCGACGGCGGTTAGGGCGATAGAGATCGGCGTCCACACGATGGTCCGTCCACGATTACTCCGCCTTCTTCCACCACGATTTGACGGTAGAAAAACACCACAGTGTTCTTTGTGGAAGAACACACAAGAGATTTAAAAGAGATTTTAGTGTTTTTAGAAAATGGTGGCTATAGAAGAAGATGGAGTGACGGCTAGGGTTTTTAAGAAGAATTCTTATAATAATGATTTAGGGTTCTCCGTAACTTTCTTATTTATAATATATGGGCATTAATTCTAAAACCCACGTAGCAAGGTTTGATCCTTAGACCTCTTTTCTATAATCTGACAATTTTAAATATAAAACCTTTTGAAAAATCAAAATGTGTATTTTCTCAACTAGGGTAGGTTCCGGTGCGGAGCACTAACACCATATTTGGTGCAAAATAAATCTAACACCACGAATTCAGTTTAAAAATTTTAGGGTCATTACAGATATGATTTAACTTTAAAATTAAGCGTTTGGGGTAGCTCTTATAAGAGCAGACGCAGCTCATCGCTTACTCTCCGTCAAAGTAGATTATATAAAGAGCAAGTAAAGAGCAATTTTATCAGTAGTTCCCCACTAAAGCAAATGACGTGAGGAGCTATATTAACAAACGTGAAAATAGTCCTCCCCCGAAGCTAAAAAGAGAAAGAGCCGCTCTTTGGCCCAAACGAACTAGCCCAAACATAATAATAAACTATTTTTGTGTGATTGCTATATTCTATTTTGGCAATTAGACACCATTATTTACACCCCGTAAAAATGTAATCTCACCCCAATCGAAAGCCATTGACTTCTTTGAATCATGCAATGTACATAGTTTTTCGGCCCAATCTTCCTAAGATCATGGCGTACCATAAGACAATTAATTTTTTATTTCCCGTGACACATCCCAAACAAATGACTCAAAATCGTGGGTCACACACCACGTTCAAATGGGATTTTAGTGTTACTTGTTGGAATGCGTGGCACATGAAATCAGAAACTAACTACTTGATGATAAGCTCATAATCTTAAGATCAATTGTGTGGAAGAAAGGGACGAAAAACAATCTCCATCTCTTGCTTTGAAGCGGTCGATGGTGAGATTGCCATTTCATCTGGGTAAGATTACATATTCACGGGTGCAGATAATGATACCCTCCTAAAAACTTCTTAATCACTTGATGCATATAATTTTTTTAATCCAATATGTAGACGATGACCCAATGCGCCACGACACCGTGGTGGAGCCATGCATGCAAAAATGTTGACCTAGGCGAACTCTCTTATAACTCAGGTGCTTAAGCCATGTCTAATTCAAGAGTTAGGTCAACCAATTTGACATTTTGGGGTGGAGGGCAAAATGCACCAATTGTTGATCGATAAATAGAGTCATTATCGTCTCTGATGGCGGTAGGTTTTATCATAATATAATAATACCTTGCAAAATATAAAAGTGTGGTGCATCATTATCATCACCATTCCTCATTAAAGTCGAATATCTTTCTGTCTTGGAGTAGCCTCCTATTGCTCTAGAAGACTGGTGGGGAAGCCTATATGCATATGATTTTATAGGCTATGTTTGGGATCCATCCTTGAAGGCAGTTGCCCACTTAAGGGAGCAGATTTAATTAAATTACTCCTTCAAAGAAACCCATATTTACTCTTTTATTTTCCGAAAGAGATAAAAATACTTACATTCAGATACTCATGCTAAAGTGCTATGTGCCAGAATAGAAAGCTGCTCTATAACATCCCAAACACAACCATAAATGTTAACTAACTTGCTCCTAATCTACATTGTGAGCAGATCACTAATTTTAGATATGTGGCACATTATTTCACAAGGGATAATTAGAGAAACATGCCTCAAAAACAAATTTTTTGGCAAAAAATACCCAACTTCAAACGTTTTAGAAAAACAATGTTTTCACGAATTTTGAAACTTCAAAATACCATGAAAACACTGTTTTTTCTAAAAAAATTTAGAAAAAATAGTGCCTTCACGGAATTTTGAAGTTTCAAAATCCGTGAAAGAATTATTTTTCTAAAACGCTTGAAGTTGGGTATTTTTTGCTAAAAATTTTATTTTTGAGGCATTATTTTCTAAAGTGCCCTATTTCACAAATGTGTCACATTTATGGATCGCCCGATCCGGATCGGTTTTGGCCCAAACGATTCCAAATCCTTGGGCTAGATCGTTTATACGTGGGTATCGGTTGTGGATCGGTCGAGTCGCTCTTGATCGAATTGCTCTGGATCGGTCGATACTGAACGATATTTAGGTAGATCACCGATCTACCAATACAAGAAACTTATATACACATAAAGAATATGTTACACTTTACATCAAATATAAATTACAAAGTACAAAAAAAGATAATTAATAAGATCCCAAGCATCTTTTGCTAAAGGAAGACAATTAATTATGCTGATCTTTAACCTGCGTCCAAAATCATAAAACATTCTAAAATTCCAAGCGTCTTTTGCTAAGTCTCCTTCTGTCCTTCCTTTTGCAAACCTCTTCCTACCACCAAATTTTACAGAAAAACAGTAAAGGATAATAAATCAGTTAATAAATTTGGACTTATTACAACCTCACAGGTATTTATATTCTTTTTGTTCTTTTCAAATATTTTTATATTGATCGGATGGTATTGGTTCAGTGTAAACCGGTTCGGACTTCCGTTCGCTCCAATCCGCCCACCAACAATGATTCATACATTAATATGTCTGAAATTTTGAATCTCAATTTCGTTTTGGTGCCAATTGAAACAGATAAGATTTGACTGATAATTTCGCCCTTGAAACCAAGCATCCTCAAATAATTTTCTATTTTTTTTAGGATCCTCAAATAATATATATATATATATATATATATCATTTTTATAAAAATCTTACTTATTATTTTAAAAAGAAACATTGAGTGCTTTGAATGACGTGATAGAAATTATTTTTTGCCCAAATCTTCTATACAAAGAATCTTGAGATCATGGGCTTACCATCAAATTGTCATTTTTTATTCCATGTGGCATATATTTTAAAAAATAGTTCAAAAATTAGGTTTTAGCATAATGTGTGCCATGTGAGTTTAGGGTCACTCTTTTGGAATTTGTGCTGTGTGATATTAAAAACGGACCATTAGCGACTGATTTGAACAACTTTTTTGACAACTTACAATAAAATATATTTAATTATTATAATTTTGACCTCAAACCTTTTTGGCATTGGGATCATCTGATCCGATTCTGATCCGGATCGATTTTAAGTTGATCGATCCAATGACCCATACCGATATTTTGAAACCTTGGTCACATTATGTGAAGAATCTAATGGGAAGATATGGTGTCCCTTGATTTTAAAGGTGTCTCACAATTTTGAATTATATAATAATTTTTATAAAATCTTTAGTGCTAAGTTCTTATTGTAGTCTTAGACATATGACACTGCTTGATAAAAAAATATGGTGTAATGTGTTAAACGGGTAACATGCTCTCAATCTAGATTGGAAACATATTGAGTACCCTAAATCTCCCCGTGCTTAAATGGATTGCCTACAATAGGATAACGGTTCTATAGTCTCAAGGACGACCTCTACTGCAATCCCTACCTTTAAAGAAGTGTTACGTGGACCAAAGTAATATTATGTAATATACTAAGACCCTAGACCACCTACCTTATGCTCACCAATCAAAATAAATAAACACACATATACAAGCATACACGATATATATATATATATATATATATATATATATATATATATATATATATATAGAGAGAGAGAGAGAGAGAGAGAGAGAGAGAGAGAGAGAGGGGGGTAATAATTCTCACTCGAGTCATAAGATATAATAATTTCATAATTTGAACTCTTATTGATTAGATGTCATATTTATTGACATTTTAAAACCCTCTAATGAGACATATAATCAATAGAAGCTTGATTCGTGATTTTATATCTCATGACTTGACTCATATAATACAAAATTGAACAAAGACGTCATATCCCAATTAATTTCATTATTTATGAAGACAAAAATGCTCTTATTCTTTAAGCTAATGACATATAAGTATTTAAAATTTACTCAAGGGTTAAGTATGGCATCTAAAATAAACCTTAGTTTATTTCCGATCACAATCATCTAAGATATTAAAACAAGAAACTTCTCTCATGTGAGCTTTCCTGATGTTAAAAAAAATATTAAATACATTATATCAACATATATACATATTACTTGTGAAGGGAGAGAAGGGGGTGTTGGGCACGACCCTCTTTCTCTCTGATAGGGAATCTTCTTTCTTCCACTGATTCTTGTGAAGGCAATTGGATATTTGCCTAATTTATGCTTAAAATATGTAAATCATCACATTTTAAATAACTTTCTATATCTAAATAGGTAAGTTATCCGATTACCTTTGTAAGAAAGGATGGAGAATTCTTTTTAAATTATTTTCATGAGGACAATTTCTTTAAGTGGGTCCCAAACCTACTTATTTAAATAAAAATAGTGCCCCCCACGCCTCCATCTCCAAAGGTGTTGATATTAAGTACCCGATTGGGCACTAAGGCTGGTGCAGGGGTCAAACTCCCACCACCAACCTTGGAAGTGACACAAATATTTTTGTTCTTGGTTTTATATAAGAATATATATAGCACAATTGAATTGGCCGAGTGACATCATTACAAAAAATAAGACTATTAGCATTGGCAAAAAACTATCGCTATTAATAAAAAACTTATTAAAAGCTATTAAGACTATTCGTGACGAGATTATTAACGGCAGTTTTTTTATTAATAGCGGCAGCTGCTAATAGTCTTTTTTTTTGTAGTGCGTGGAGTGGAAATATACCTGTTTTGATATCATGATATAATTTCATGGGCCTAACTCAATCTCATAAAATAAACTTGTGAGATGAGGAGTGCCCAGATTATATATAGTCCAAGAACTCCAAGTCCTCGGCCAATGTGGGACCATTCTAACACATTAAACGTATAAAATTTTACAAAAGGGAAACTCATAAGACAAAAGGGAAAGCTAAAATGTCTCATCGCTCCGGGAAGATAAGAGAGGTCCAAAGTCCGCATATAAAACATCTAATCACGAACTCCAAGTGCGCCTATAAGATGCATCTTTTGCTCACCTTGCTCAGGCTTGAAGGTACAATAAGGCTCATGGGGGAGGATAAGGGAGCCATTACTTGCACTTAGAAAGTTGACTCTTACACCAAATTTAAAAGAAAGGCTTGTCAGTTTGCGACCTCTAATATATGATGGTATGAAAAACCATCAAAATCGTTTGATTTGAAAGACATGTAGTGATATTAAGTGTAAAAGATTAGCGTAAAATATAACCTTTATTATGTGGTTAAATATAGTCAAAGGCTATTATCTAATTCAACATATTGACCATAATAGATCTTATGATAAGTATCGTGTTTTGCTCCAATCTTATGTGCTGGAGATCTATAGATGATAAACCTCAAATCATAGGTCAATGCTTGCCTCCTAGCATACAAATGTGATCAAAAGGGAATTTAAGAAGGGTAGAGACTATCCCAGCCAAACAAATATGTCAATGGTGAACGATAGTCCCATATTGCCTAGGTCAATAGCCTTGGGGATATATATAAAACCTAGGCAACACTACAAAAAATAAGACTATTAGCGGCAATTTTTTGCTCCAAAAATAAAAAACTGCCGCTATTAATAAAAGAACTATTAAGACTATTAGCGATAGCGGCAGTTTTTGGCTGCCGCTAATAGTCTTGATTTTTGTAGTGCAAATCTCACCGTACAAGCCGGTTTTGTGAGGTTGAGTTAGCTAGGCTCATGAGATTAACTCTGATGGATCGTGTATGGAGGGCTCCTATGGAATTAGGGGATTTTCTGCGACGAGAATGGTATGTTAGAAGTTCCTATTTTGGTGGTCATCACTATGGTCAAATCCGTTGACCGGTGAATGGTATAAGATCAACCTTGAGATGTACAGTTGCTATTCTGGTGAGTTTGAAGAGAATAGGCAACTGATTGTTGAGTCTTTCAGTTAAGGTATGATTGTGATTTCTAATCACAATATAATTATGTAATTTCAGTCCTTAATGGGATAGGACTCTTTGGCTATAAATATAAGGGGTGCTTGGTTCCAACGATTGCTCGACATAATTCAATCCTCCCTATTGGTGAGAGCATCCCCATTGTGCTAGGAGATATTGAACACGAGAAAATCGTTAAAGATCGGCAACCATTAATGGTAATGGCTAACGCTCAAGGTGCGCACATATATTTAATTTATAGATTGTTGATTTATCGTTTTTGATTGATCATACGCATAAATCTTTCGACTTAATTTTAGATGGTCGGATCGTTAGATCCATTTAGAATCCATCAATTCGTAACCATGTTGCTAGTTCCCATGGTCCCATTTTTGCACACGGGAGATTACAGAAGCTGAGATCAAGGCTCAGGGGTATGGTATCAAGATGGCACAAGAACTTCAAATGACTGAGCTGGTGATTGAAAGAGATTCGAGGAATGCTGCCAACTATTTGCTTGAGAAGTGTCAAGTGCCTTGGCGGGTCCGGAACTTGGTTAGTGAATGCAAATATCTAATGAAGAAATTTCAATTTTGCAGCATCAAGCGTATCTGGAGAGAAATAAATGGGGCTGCTGACATTCTTGCAAAGAGAAGGGATTAGGATGGCAAACCTGGTGCCATGGCTCAATAACAATTTCAATGATCCTTATTTACTCTCTCGAATTAGAGAAGATTTGATTTGTATATATATATATATATATATATATATATATGGAAAATTAGACGAACTTACCTAAAATGGGAACGTGCGATGCACGTGAGCAGAAAAGGAATTAAGTGAAATGCACCGGTCAGAAGAAAAAAAAAAAAATTGTAAATTTCAATATTGAACTTGCACCACTATTGAATGAGTCAATTAAAATGTGAAGGAATAATCGTTGTCAGAGAAATTTTTAAACATACCTGGTTGGCAACTTCCCTCCATTATATTATCTACTAGTGTACTTTTGGACGAGTATAATGCATAGAGGGAGCGAAAAAAGTAAATTAACATATTATGCAAATGTTTTTAATTTATATCTATGAAAAAGCCTCAAATAAACTTGTTTTTTTTTTTTTTTTCGAAAAAACTGAACGTACATTATGTATGGAGAAACATCTTATTCATTGTGCTGCATATTAAGCATTCAGCTCATGTATTTTATAATAGTACAGACCCACATATAATATATCTTCCAAATGTTATGCATACTATTTTAGTATTGAAACACACATTTTAAATCAGGTAATGAATATTAAATATTTCATGTTTAATAAAAGTTTTAAAAACATATAGGATAAAAATGTTACACATTCTACACGATATAACTGTGAAGTAGAAAATATTATGAAATAATATAATGTAAGAAATTAATAGATACTTTTATAATTGAACAAATTAAGTGATGATCGAGAGGGTGCATACCTTTTAAGCTGACAGGTTAAAAAAATATAGGACATTGATATAAGGACCTTTGGAAGTTATTTCGACAGAACAACAAACCCTGATGACAAAGAACAAAATCATGTGATTGATAAATATATGGCATATTGAAGAAGTAAATTTTTAAAAAAAATTAGTAATTAATCATTTATAATTTTTATCTTTTACCCATTCAAGTATATAATGCCTTGATTGTGTTTTAATACAATTTACATATTATTAAAGAAACGAAATAATTATGAAATAATTTAGGAATACAATGATAGCAGGAAAAGAAAAAAAATAAGATTAAAAAGTTACAAAATTAAAATTCATGATTTATTAAAAAAATAATTTGGGAATACAATAATAGCAGGAAATAAATAAAATGATTAATAAACACTAGCCACATAGAAGGGTGTGGAGGCTCAAGCCCCCATTTAACTCTAGAGTTTCTATGAAGTATGTTTCTTATACAACCTCTGTTTGTATATGAGCCTTCAAATCTTTGATGTAGAAGCATTATATTTATCATTTGTAGCCCCCACTAATAGAAATTCATAGCTACGCCACTGATTATAGAACGAAAAAAAATGAGAAAAGTACCGGATAACGCCCCAATACTATTTTTATCACCATTTGGGTGATTTTTTTTCTTTATTAGTGAAAAGTGCCCATACAGCCTCAATACGAGCGGCATTGAAACGTTTACACACTTTATGAAAACACAAAATTACCTTCTAGCCCTTCCAATAGAAAGTACCAACTAGCCTCTCTCACTCTCACTCTCTCTCTCTCTCTCCTCGCCCCATCTCCAATTTTGCCTTCGTCTCTCTCCCACTCTCTCTAAATTGCAGGAGAAAAATTAGAATCTCTATCGTCAGCACCATGAACCCCATGATACAGTCTGAATCAATGGTTATAAAGCCTCCATCGCACCCAACTTACGATCTCCAAGCCGTCATCAAACCCTCCCTTTCCGAAGACGCCGACAACCAAGGTTAGATTCCGCTTCTGATTCTATCTTGCATTTTTTTTTGCAATTCTATATTGGCTTGTGTGATCGACTGCCCTTAATCCACTATCAACATCGTAGATTTTTATTTTTACTTATCTGAATTTATTTTCTCTATTTTATACTCATATATAAAATAGTTATATAATATCATTTTTCAATTCAATCGTATTACAGAAATGAAGTGGCAGAATCTAAATGGCTAATCCGATTTAGAGATGGGGCGCGGAGAGAGATCGAGAGAGAGAGAGAGAGAGAGAGAGAGAGAGGCTCTTCCACGTTTTTTGGCGGGGTAATCGCTTGCCGGAAAAGGTTGAAAGAGGGAGCTGAGGATTCGAAATTACGGTTTGAATATTAGGGTTTCGACTTACCGTTTGGTAGGAGAAGACAAGTTTGAACCCTCAGAGGCTTCGAATGGAGGCTTTATAGCCTTTATAGTAATGGCAAATTTGAAATTTAAGTAGCTAATAAGGGGATGGAATAAAATGGATAAAATTATAAAAAATTAAAGGTCGTGCGTAGGTTTCTATGGCCAACGGGTGTTCAAGGAATGCATGGGCGCTATATAGGTAAAAAAAAGGCATACGTTTTTTTGGTAATAAAAAAAGGCGCAAACCATTTTTTGGTACAAAGCCCAAAAAATTATGAAAGAATCACAATAAGATATTATTAAAGAAACAACAAAAAAAGAAAAATCGGAGAGAAAAAATAAAAAAATAAGATTAAAAAGTTAAAAAATTAAAATTGATGATTTATTAAAAAAATAATTTGAGAATACAATGATAGCAGGAAAAGAAAAAAATATATATCATGAAAGAATCATAGAAAGATACTATTAAAGAAACCAAAAAAAAAGAAAATTCAGAGATAAAAAATAAAAAAAAATAAGATTAAAAGGTTAAAAAATAAAAATTCACAATTTATTAATAAATTATTTGAGAATATAATGATAGCAAGAAAAGATAAAAAAATTATAAAAGAAGCACAGAAAGATATTATCAAAAAAACAATAAAAAAAAATCGGAGAGGAAAAAAAAAAGAGATTAAAAAGTTAAAAAATTAAAATTCATAATTTATTAAAAAAATATTTGGGAATACAATGATAGTGGAAAAGAAATAGAATGATTGTCATAAAATGACAAAAAAATATATATATATCAAAGAATTATAGAAGGATGTTATTAAGAGTACCTTTAAATCCACCCACCGAATCTTTGAATCCACCCACGCTGAAACACATTGACTGCATTGAATCAGATGATGGGGATCGTTTATCCTCCCACTCTTTTGCACAACGGATCTTGAGATCATGGGCGTACAATCAGACGATTAATGTTTTATTTCATATGGCACACATCTCGTAAAAGTGACCTTAGCATCACTTGCACGGTTAAAATTGATTTTAAGGTCACTTTTTTTGGTGTGTACCACAATGAAATAAAAAACCGACCTTATAATGATACGCCCATGATCTCAAGATCCATTTGTGAAAGGTTGGGATAATAAATAATCTCCATTGTTTGGTTTTATGCAGTCAATGTGTTTCAGCGTGGGTGAACTGAAAGATTTGGAGGGTGAATTTAAAGGTACTCTATTATTAAAGAAATCACCAAAAACAGGAAAATCGGAGAGGAAAAATAAAAAAATAAGATTAAAAAGTTAAAAAATTCAAATTCATGATTTATTAAAAAAATAGTTTGGGAATACAATGATGCTAGAAAAGAAATAGAATGATTGTCATAGAATAAAAAAAAAATTATGAAAGAATCATATAAACATATTATTAAAGAAACCACAAAAAACTTAAAAATCGGAGAGGAGAAATTAAAAAATAAGATTAAAAAGTTAAAAACTGAAAATTCATGATTTATTAAAAAAATAACCTTATATGGATTGTAGTTCGAGAATTGATGTCATCCCTCTTTTACATTTGTGATATTTATGCGAAAAAGAATGGATTTTAGTTATTAATGTGATTTCTTTCAATAGCACCAGTATGATTTGATAAGAAACCGCTCCTATGCTAGAGAATCGTTAGCAGTTACTGAGGTTTCTTTGTAATTTATAATTACGCCCCTTTAAATTAAGTAAAGTCAATTATTAATGTTGCTCCTGTTTTGATTATTAATTAATGCACTAGACATTTTAATTAACAAATAACTCTGGTTTATTGTGCGGATAAAAAAGTTGAGAGTCGGGAAAATAAGTTTTATGGGAGGGGGTGGGAAGGGGGGGTTTAATCCCTTTCCATCCAATTTTTTTATGCTTTCAATAAATCGATCCTTTGAGGATCGTCTTTTGCTTGGAGGCTTCGGCTCTCCATGTTTCTCTCATTGTTTTTTCCTTATTTTAGGGGTAAAATATGGGAGTTTTATCCTTTCATTGGTGAGTCTTCTTTTCCGAGGAGATCGACTTTACGAAGGCTTTTTTGCAATTCATAATTATTTCTAAAACGGTTTTGGTCACGGGTTTTACCGATGTTTTGATGGCTTCGTTATTGCGCGAACACATGCACTATTTCTACGTCATGAGATATTGTTTAAAAACTTCGATTGAAGCGATGTGTGAAGCTTTTGGTCGGTGTTTGCCTTCGTTTCTAACATGGTGGGAGTTTTTGTGGATCGTGAGTTTGCCGATGGTGGTGGCGTCTCTTCGGATGGATCTTCAGTGTTAGTTACAGGCGGATCTTCATGATGGTGGAGGATTTTTAAATTTTTACTTTACTTTGAAGGTCCCTGAATTCCGTGTCGGTGTTAGATGGGTCTTAGATGTCATTCAGCGTATTTTACTGTTAATTATTCTAACTACCACTATTGTGGCCCTCTACTATGTAACCGTTCTCTATTTCAAATGAAAAGAATAAATTTTCATCTCAAGAAAAAAAAATTTAATAAATAAAAAATAATGCACTAGGCTTACCAAAGAAGCATTAGCCCAGTTGGTACACTCCCTCGATTGTGAGGGTTTATGGGTTCGATAATCGTTCTCCACGCTATTTCCCACAACATGCGACGAAGTTGATAGCCACTTTTTGAATATCCTTAATAAATACCCTTCTATGATTACAATAATTACATTAGTTTATTAAGGATTTTGAATATTTGTATCAATCAAAGTAATAAATAGAAGGGAGCTGGTTAGGTCAACCGTCCTCCAAGATTCACATGGAGCTCCGTTGAGTATAGGTGGACAATTTAGATCAATATTTTTAAATAAAAAAATCAATTTTTTTTTTTAAACCCACAAGTCAAAATTTGATGGTTTTCATTAGTCTACATTTCACAGTTCAAAAAATACACGGTGGAGATGAATTTTTAATTATTTTTTTTCAAAGATTATCTAAGCAATGCACCCAAGGTCCACGTGACATCGAAACAATATTTTGAGTGCCACATGGAGCTCCACATGAAAGGTTAGAGGACGGTGACCGTCCTCCCATGAAGGACGGATCCCTTTTCCTAAATGGAAAGGATAATATTATCATTTACATATATATATATATATATATATATATATATATATATATATATATATATATATGTGTGTGTGTGTGTGTGTGTGTGTGTGTGTGTGTGAAGGAAAATACTTCTCAAGACAATAATTGTGGGACTAGGGATGCAAATTCAGGTTCGGTTCGGTGCACCCCAAACTGAAACCCATTCGGTACAGTTCGGTTTTTTTTTTTGGTTTCCTGAAATCGAAACTGATTCGGTTCGGGTCGGTGCAGGTAAAATATCTACTTTTTTAGCTTTTCAATGTATTTTTTTTTATTTTTTCGGTTTTTTTCAAAAAATAATCGGTTTACTCAACCTACCCCCTTATTTTTCGGTTTCAAACCACTCAAACCGAAACCAAACCGAATTGAGGTTTGGTTTGATTTGAATCGGCTTTAGTTGAGGTTCGGGAGCCACGATTTCCGATTCGGTTTTGGTGTTCGGTTCAAAACTTGCATCCCTATGTAGGACATAGGCAGCTAGCTCTTCTTTTGCTAAAAGGCCAACGCCGATTCTTACTGATTCTTATTCCATAAAATCTTGCTTTGCGCAATCTTATGCAACAATTCATATCTTTGTATTGAAAACTCTACAACAAAAAATTCTAATTGGGTTGGGTTTGGCCGGAAGACAACCTATGTAACCTTTCCCTCAGGTCCATTTCCAATCTACCATGTAAGCTATGAGATCTGCGGTAACCTTTCCCTCTGGTCCATTTCCAACCTACTGTGTAAGCTATGGGATCTGCTATCTATAAAGAGCCTCAAATCATAAGGTTTCTGACTTCACTATAAAAATAAGGTGTTTCAGCGGCCCTTACTGTTAAGGAAGTTTTTGATAGAGACAAGACTGATAGCGACAGTTTTTGATAGCGATAGGACTAATAGTAGCGAGTTTTTATTAAAAAACCTGCCGCTAATAGTTTTACTTTTTGTAGTGATTATACATGTACCAAAGTTTATATGGTTGGAAAGGTATGAATGTGCTATTCATGTCATCTTCATTTTGATGGTCAGGCCAAACCTTTATAAATTATCAATTATGACTAAAATACAGAGCATAGGTCAATCTGCCCAGTAGAGTTAGGCAGCAAGATAGGGTTATGCTCCGCTTTTCCCTAGAGTGGATTACTCCAAATCTGTATAATTAATTGTTTGGTTAAAATTTATACACTAATAGAGAGTTATGGCAACCGAAAATAAATAAATGAACCAACAATGGCAAACACAAGATTTGTATGATTCCGCAATTTGCCTAAGTCGAAGGGTGATGTCTAGTTCCTTTTGTTAAATCTCTCAAAATTAGGGTTACAAATCTCTCAAACCTCACCTTCCTCAATTTGTAATTGAGTTTTCTTCATTATAGAATCCTAACAAATGTGGATATATTTATATATAGAGAGAGATATTAAAATTATAGAATTTCTAAGCCTTCATTGTATTACAAAACACATTTTAAAGTCTTTGATACTGTTTGGTTAATATATATTATTTACTACAGTGCATATATACGACTTTAATTACTATACGAAAATGGTAATGTTCCAAAGCCGGCTAGGGTTAGGGCCGGCCATATAAAGGCTCACCTCGGGGTAAGGCCAGGGCCATGAAAAGGGTTGGCCCGGCCCAGCCGCACACTCTCTCCTCCTTAGTCAACAGGGGGGGTGGCTTTTTTGTGGGCCCCACAAGGTCTAAGGGTCCAAGGATCTTGTGGTCCTCCATGATTACTAAATTTTTTTCCTTCCGTGCTTTATATTTGTCTGTGTGAAGCAGAAAGAATTCAGTCAAAGGGTTGATTGAGTCAAGTAGCTAGTCAACTATTTGCCTAAGTCGAGGCAATAATATTTGAAACAATAAAAGGCATCCCAATCTTAGAAATAATAAATAAATAAGCCGGGTAATTATATCAGCTCATGTAACAATATTAACTCATAAACGTATATTAATAACTTGGCGTAAGCATCTGTAATGGCAGACAAGTCCTAGAATATAAAGATTGTATATTTACAACTATTTATAAAAAGGGCACTTTAGAAAACAATGCCTCAAAAACAAACTTTTTAACAAAAAAGACTCGACTTTAAATATTTTAGAAAAACGATGTTTTCATGGATTTTGGAACTTTAGAAAATCGTGAAAAGCTAACAAATATACATATACTAGATTAATCATAGTCATTATTTCACATATATAGGTTAATTATTAATAAACATAGATGATTATATTAGATCAATCGATTGATCTTGTATAATAGTCATTATTCCATGTAGATTGATTATTAAGAAACAGTATGATTAATATCCAGTAATTGTATCAAAATCGAATGATTAATTAAACTGATCAACCATGATCAAACTTAGCGGCTATGTAGGATTACATTTCGATATATGCTATCGAAATATGATGAGCTATGAGGGTTATTCAATTTCAAACAATAATTTATATCATAATGACAGGCATTGGAGCTTAATTATAAGCATAGTAATAAATTTCATTTTCGGCAATATTTCGGTAGGGGGTCATTTCCGTTCATTTCGGATAAATTTCGAGAAAAATTCAAAAAGTTTCGGGAAAATTTTAGGAGTACTAAAAATAATAAATATAAATTATATTTAAACTTCATAAAAATTTTATTTATTATTTAAAAAATGATAAAAATTAAAAAATATTTATTAATTTCGGTTAAATTTCATTAATTTCGTCAAAATTAATGAAAATTCAGTGATTTCAGAGAAATCATCGAAATTTTGCTGAAAGTTTCGCCCGACCACTGTTTGGGTAAATTTTGAAGAAATTTTGAAAATTTTCGGAAAAATTTGTTACTATGATTATATATAAGGGCATTTATAATTAATATATTATTAATTTCTTATTTAGAAGAAACAAATCTCTACCCCAATCGGATCTTCTCTCTCCCGAACGTCTCACACCCACTCATCCTACCCCTCTGAAAATGTATATATATATATATATATATATATATATATATATATATATACACTAGTGGCAATGCATGCACATGAGTAATTATGGATACGCCCAATCTTCGTGCTTGCTTGGACAGATTTTATTAATAAAGAATTTAGGATATTTCAAAATTTGGATAAGTATGATGATGGATCCCCCAAATGTAATCCATACTTATTGTGTTAGCTGCACTGTGGAGTGTCCACTTATAAATAGAATGCATTCATATAATCACAACAGGGCCACTGAAAAATCACCAAAAAGGGAGGTCGGCCTATTAATTAAATATTAGTATACGTATACCATAGTATAAAATGCACATCCATACATCCAATATCTCATAATAAAAAGCAGAACTCATATTTAAAAGGAGTATATATGAGAGTGTGGGGAACACCCAAAAATGTTTTCGTTTTAACTTAAGCCAACCATACAAACTAAAACCTATATCTAAAATGCAGCAATCTCGAAAACCAGATTCGTTAAAAACATTTCATCCATATAAATCCTAAAAAATAATCCAATCCTTTTTAAAGGTTTTTTATTTTTTATTAAGTAAGCTGAGCTTAAACCTGAGACTTTGAGTAATCTTTTTAAACATTATTCAATAATTCAGTTAGGAAACCAATGATCAACCTAAAGTCATCTAAAAAGACATCAGACTGTCATCTTAAACACCATAATATTAATCAAAAGCTTCAAACGGTAAACAAATCCAAACAAGAAATCGTTGTTCATCCATATTGGTACATCTTAACACAACTGAGATGATAGGCAAGCTGATAGCTGCATATGAATCAACCTCATCATTCCGCGAAAGCACTTTTCTTACCTCAATGTAAATGGATGCCCATATGTCATTTGTGGGCCATTGATGACTCTTATAGGCTCATGATCTGAAAATACATATCACTCAAGGACAACTTTTGGTCTATGTAACTTCAAGGGGTTAGGTGAGCTGGTCAGGTACCTGCTTTCAAAAGCAAGAGACCTGAGTTCGAATACCCTTCCCCCCTTGAGGCCACCCTAAAGATTTATATCCTGTGCTGATCCGACATGTGTTGAATTTGGGGTGCACATATACCCCTGAGATTAGGCGGGTGCTCTAAGAGGCCCGGATACCCAGGTTATCAAAAAAAAAAAATTGGTCTATGTAGTTTAAATTCAATAGAGTTTTTACTTGCTTGTGTGTTGCGACGGCCTGCATACCAAAAGAGAAAACAAGGAAATCATGCTTACCATGTTGGAGAGAATCATCAAAAGATTAAGCGCTTGAAATTGAACTTATGAGTTAAAGTAATTTGACTATGATATTGGCTATAAAAAGATGGGCGATTTACTGAAGAAGGTGCCCCATATTGGCTAGAGGTGCCCCAAATTTGAAATGAAGATAAAGGCTTCGTTTTGGCCCATTTGCCCTCAAGGGCAGTTTTGGCATGGCAGGGGCGTATGCGGAATCCCCGTTCAAACGAATCAGGCCTCGTGGATGCAATACGGCTGTGGAAACCCGTTTTGGGGCTCTCTCAAGTAATAAAGAAGAAAAATTACGGATTTCGTGATAACTTTATCTGAGGGGCCTGATTCAGTACTTTCCTCAAATGAAATAGCTAAGAAATGACACAAGTACAAAAGTTAAGAACCACACCAAGTAACAATTACGTAATACCCAAGCAATGAAAATGTCCCCCATAGTTTGGCATCATCATAATGAGCATATGATATATGATTTTCTAAAGAATATACCTATAGTTAAACAACATAATTATTTTCCAACAATAGCCCTTGCAATAGAGACTGTTTCTCATAACACGCCTACATATATAGAAACAAGATCCCTAGCAATCATCGATTTAAAGAGCACATAATAAATCAAATCATTCTCTAATCATGAAATTGTGCCTTTGAATGTTTCATCTCAAATTCTAGCTTCTATAAGATGCAATAGGATAAACATTCTCACATATAATTATAAAAAGGGAAAAGGGCATATGGGTTTGAATGCATGGATGAACCCATGCATTCGAACCCCAGATCAAGTAGCACGTAATCCCAAAACAACACTCATTTTAGGATCATGTGTCATGTGGCATGTGATCTATAAAAAAAATTTGAAGAAAAAGTTTTTTGGTGGTCAAAACCATGGCCAAAGTTTTAGTAGTATCACACACATCCTGGTGGATTGAATTTTCTCTCTTTGACTACACTTTGGACAATGGATATGCATCAAATCATGCCCAATTCTTTTGGTTGGTCTTTAATCGTCCTTAGGCAAGTTGTTGTGGCACCCGATTCCTTTGATGGGTGCTACTTGGACCCCAACTGGTTTGAATCCATGGATCCACCATGCATTCACACTCATATCCCCGGGCCTCTTATAAAACCCTAATTCTACTCATATTTATCTATTGTAAGTTGAATGGTAGTCATTTAAAAATTGCACAAGACTAATGGCTTCGTGCAATCCAGCAAAAACTAGTAGTTTAGAAATTTCATCGAAGTTCAAATGCACAAAATTCAAATTTTATATTACAATCTTAGCAAGTAAGTTCCAATTCCACTAAAATTGAACATTTTGGAGCATTGCTTAGAAGAAAAAAATCATAAAGATTGAATTTTGCATTTTATCACATTTTATTCTTTCTCCACTAAATTCCAATTGCATTATAATGATTTGTAGATTCAAAACATAATTCGAAAAGCTAGAAATTAGACTCAAAACTCACAAATTTATTCAACATTTCAAGGTGTAGAGATGAAGAAGACGATGCAGAGAAGAGCTCTCTGGATAAAAACCAAGAGAGGCTTGCAACTTTATTTTAAATTGTATTCTGTTAGCTAGCAACAACGGATTATATAAAGCAGGAATAAGAAAGCCACAAGAAGTTTCCTATGGGCTAGGATCCAGTGCAATCACAAATACATTAACATCCCCCCTCAAGATTATGGTGCCTTTCTGTCCATTATCTTGTCACGAAGAAGCTTGAACCGCAGGCTTGAAAGTGGTTTAGTGAAGATGTCTGCAAGTTGATCAACACTAGCGATATGACGAACTTGGATTTGTTTGGAAGCCACTTTCTCTCGAATGAAATGGTAATCAACTTCTATGTGTTTCATTCTTGCATGAAACACGGGATTGGATGCAAGGCAAATGGCAAAAACATTTTCACACCAAATGATCGGAGTTTGTGGAAGGGGAATGCGAAGCTCAACAAGTAGCATACGAATCCAAGAAAGTTTAGCTGTAGTGTGTGTGAGGCATCTATACTCAGCTTCAGTCGAGGAGCGCGCAACTGTAGCTTGCTTTATTGCAGACCAAGCAACCGGGATGGTCCCAATAAATACACAATACCCGCTGGTAGAGCGCCTGTCAGTGTTGTCCCCAGCCCAATCGGAGTCGGAATAGGCTTGTAGAGATAAAGGGCCACGGTTGAAGTGAAGCCCATGAGTCAACGTACCTTGTACATATCGGATGATGCGTTTGACATCGCTAAAATTGTGATTGTTGGGGTTGTGCATTGCTTGACATACTGAGTTGACAGCGAATGCCAAATCCGGTCCTGTGATGGTAAGATACTGGAGACCCCTAACTAGACTCCGGTAGAGTGTAGGATTGTGAAACAGCTCCGAGGCGCTAGAAAATTTGTCTTACTTGGTGCTGCAGGGGGAGGAGCAACTCTTGCAAGATGACATTGTTGCACGATCAACTAATGCTGCGGCATATTTGGACTGGCACAAGAAGAGCCCTTGATCAGTTTTTTAGATTTGTACTCCAAGGAAATAATGCAATTCCCCAAGATCTTTCATTGCAAATTGGGTTCCAAGCTTGGTAATGAGAGCTGAGATGAATGATGTGTTATTCCCGGTGACGATTATGTCGTCTACATACAACAACAAGAGAGTGATGCTTTGTCCGGAGTGTTGATAGAACAATGATGGGTCACACTTGCTCATCTTAAATCCATGAGAGATGAGGAAAGAGGAGAACTGCTGAAACCATGCTTGTAGTGCTTGTTTGAGACCATACAAGGCCTTATGTATTTTGCAAACATGGTTAGGATGACTTGAATCAATGAAGCCTTGAGGTTGGCTCATGTATAAGTCTTCTTCAATCTTCTCGTGAAGGAAGGCATTGCTCACATCGAGTTGTTTGATGTACCAACGGTAGTATAGAGCGATGGAGAGGACGATGTGAATGGTGTTTTGTTTGACGACATGACTGAATGTCTCATTGTAATCAAGGCCATCTTGTTGGTGAAATCCTTTTGCTACGAGACGCGCCTTGTAGCGTGTGATGAGTAGCGAAATATGATGATATTTCACCCCTAAATACCTACATTTAGCCGTCCGATGAAGGCTATCTAATGAGAATTACTAGATTTGAAGTGTTTCAGGTAAATATAATCCATGTGCGTAAAACAGCCCAAGAATCCCGAAAATAATATCAAAACACTGCAACTTTGGGTCATCGGGAACTTGATGCTACTTGCAGCTCAATTTGGACCTTCAAGACGTTAGATTTAGGAAATTACTAAAACACAAACGTTGTAGAGCTCGTCGTCAGCTTTCCAACGCCATAAGAATCGCCTCAATCCGAGTAAGTTATGGCCAAAATACCAAGGCGGTGTCTGATGTAAAGTTTGGCGGGAGTTCACAGAAATTGCTTTTAGACCTCAATCGATTGAGAATTAAGTCTCAATCGATTGACAGGAAAGAACAACTTTTTTCCCACTTAAGAGTCAATCGATTGAGATTTAATTCTCAATCGATTGAGGTATTAGGGATAGGGATTGGCCGACCTTTATAAAAGGGAGCTACGAGTTGTGAAAAAAGAGAATTGGAGTTTAGGGAATTTTAGTTTTAGAAGAGTTTATTTTTTTAGAAGAGAGGTAGAGATAGAGAGAGTTTTTATTATTCCTTTCCCTTTTTGAGAGCTTTGTTCCTTTAATTTTTAGTATTCATTCCTTCAGTTTATTATTTTTGTTCAAGTGATTTCTGCATTAATTTCGTTTCTGAAGATCATCGTACTTTTGGATCAAAGTAATTTTTATTGGAGTTTGAGGTATTTTCAATTCATTAAATTAATTTTATTTTCCCTTCCTTATTTATTTATGTCATTTAATTACAACATGTGTGGCTAAATTCATAGGGATGGGGATCTAATGATCCCCATCCGAGGGATGTACTTTTAATAATATAAATCTAGGATTAAAATATGAGATCTTATTTTATGGTTGTTGTGCTATCATGAACGGATGAGATCCCCACCACTAACTAGGATCGCGTGTGCCGAGCCATGCCCGGGATCTCAGATTTGTTACGATAATTTTACCCAATCATTGTTATATGGTCTTTTTGCTCTCATCGTGTGGATCTAATTACGATTATGATCCGGGATCGAGTGTGCCGAGCCATGCCCTGGATCTTGGATCTGTAATGGTAAGCTTATCTTAATTACTCCATAATCTAAAATCAAGTGTGCCGAGCCATGCCCTCGATTTCAGATCTATGGTGGTATTCTTGTTGGAATTTTTTACCCACTTTGGGGATGATTTTTATTTGAACCTGAGATCATGTGAGCCGAGCCATGCCCTTGATCCCAGATCTATATATGAAAATCACCTCTGAAGTTAAGTCCTGATTGCAGGGATGCAACGTGGAACCTATTAGGGTTTTGACCATTTATCTTCCATAAAAGATGTTTGTTTTCAATTGTATATCTCATAGCTTAATCCTTAGATTTGTATTATGGGAAGAACAGACCAAAGATGGGAGGATTTAGTATCTTCATCTTTTCCTTTATTTTTGAATCATTAATTAAATTTTAGTTTGTAGTCAGTAGTTATCATCTCATCAAACCACCTTAATCATAATATTTGTAGGGCACTGTTGAATCTTAGTAGATTTCTTGAATTACTGTCTTGTCTTTTTAGATCTTTCAAAAATAGTCCTCGTGGGAACGATCTCGTACTCTGCACCCACTATATACAATCTGATCCGTGCGCTTGCGAGTAAAACATTACAATTAAATATCACAACAAGTTTTTGACGCCGTTGCCAGGGATTAAATCAAGAAAATCTAAATTTTTAGGAAATAGACAGTTAATTTTATGAATTTTCGTGGATTAAAACAGTATCTCTGCTTAAAAAAAAAAAAAAAAAAAAAAATTCCTCAATCGATTGAGAATTCGTGTTCAATCGGCTGACTGTGTTTTGTGATAAAAAAAAAATAAAAAATTAAAAAAAAAAATTTCTTCCTCAATCGATTGACTGTGTTCTGTGGTTTTGAGCACCACTTTGTCAATCGATTAACACGAAAGAGTCAATCGATCCACTGTTGTGAGTGTTTTGAAAAAAAAAAAAAATTCAAAAATTTTAATTTTAAAATTTGAAATTTGAAAAACAAAATCATAAAAAAAAAAAATGTCTCTCGAGGTTTTCCTGCCTGAAACCTCCACTCTATGCGTCATTTGCATGCACAATAGGTTTTCTAAAGAAAGAACTTTAGAACCTTTAAATTCTGAGATCGAACGTGCTTGCCGGTCAAATCGTAAGGACGCTAGATCAAGGCAGAAATTCTCTAGTGAATCATCCACTGAAGTCAATATGACTGATAACATGAATGGGCAACTCGAACAAGAGGAAGAACCAACATTGAGAGAACTGTTCTCTCCAATCACTACAAATACCCCATCATGCATTGTATACCCCGCCACACCTGGTGGCCGGTTTGAAATTCGTACAAATGTCATCCAAATCCTTCCAATCTTTCATGGCATGGAGAGAGAAGACCCATACCAGCACGTTAAAGACTTCGTCGAAGTCTGCTCATCTGTTTACCAAATTTTCAGCGAAGAATCTATTAGGCTACGCTTGTTTCCTTTCTCTATAAAGGATAAAGCAAAAGCGTGGTTAAATTCTCTGCCATCGGGATCCATAACCACCTGGGATCAGATGGTCAAAAATTTTCTGTCAAAGTTCTTCCCTATGGCGAAGACGAATGTCCTTAGACGTGAAATCACGGATTTCACGCAAGAGGAAGATGAGAGATTATATGAAGCTTGGGATAGATTCACGGATCTCCTACTCAAATGTCCACACCATGGATACTCAAAGTGGAGACTGGTCCAGTATTTCTACAATGGACTAAGTCAACCAAATAGACATCTGGTGGAGTCAATGAATGGCGGAGGATTCCTAAGCCTAAAGGAAACTGAATCCTATGCTTTCCTAGAAAAGCTGGCCGATGATTCTCAGCACTGGGATTTCACAAAGACTCGGGAACAACCAGTCAAAGCTCGTGATCAAGCCGAAAGTTCAACCAAGAAGGGAGGACTATACGTAGTAAAGGATTCCCCAGATCTGATGGCTAAAATTGATTTCCTCACTCAACAAGTGGAGGAATTGAAATTAAAGAAGAATGTGCATATGGTGAATACACAACTTGAGCCATGTTCAATTTGTGCAAGTCCAATGCATATGGCAGATGATTGTCCTTCAATACAGACCTACCATGAAGACACATCTGAACAGCTAAATGTTGTGAATAACTATGGGCAGAATCAAGGAAATGTTTTCAATGAGAATAACCCAAATAGTTGGAGAAACCACCCAAATTTCTCATGGAAACAAGATAATCAAATAATACAGCCCAGGAAACAGGAGACAAACTTTTATCCCCAACAAAATTTTAACCAAGGACCGCAGCAAAACTACGGTTAAGGGCAATTTCAACATCAAGGGTTCAATAATCCAAATCAATTTCAATACAATCAAAATCAGATGGGGCAGCCACGACAATTCAATCAGAATTATCAATTTGCACAACCAATGGGAGGTTATCAAAACCAACCACAACAGAATTTTGTGCCAACATTTCCACTACCTGGATTTGACAATCCACTGGGAAATACTGCCCAACGTCCTCATACACAAACTCCTACTGAGGACCTGATGAAACTTATCCATTCTCACACATCCTCAATCTCTAAAATAGAGACCCAAATTGGGCAATTGGCAACTTTTCTCTGTGAAAGAGAAAAAGGATCGTTTCCTAGCCAACCAGTTCCTAACCCAAGGGGTCAGATGGTTGTTGAACAAACATCAACTTCATCACAAGATGAAAATCAACAACAAATTCGGGCGATCACAACGTTGAGATCTGGGAAGCAGGTCGATAACAAAATAGTGTTGCCAGAGGAGGAGAAAAAGTCTGATGGAGAGAAGAAATTTGAAGAGAAAGAAGAAATTGAAGAAAAAGTACAAGCAAAAGAAACATCAGAAGAAAAGAGTGAACAGAAGAAAAGTTTTGTTCCTAAAGCACCGTACCCGCAAAGATTGATGGCACCACGGAAAAATCGCGATGTGAAAGGAATAAATGAGATTTTCAAGTAATAAAAAATTAATATTCCCTTCCTGGATGCCATCCGACAAGTGCCTGCTTATGCAAAAATTTTGAAGGAATTGGTCACAATTAAAAGAAAGACCAATATTTCGAAAAAGGTTTTTTTAGCCAAGTTGGTTAGTTCAGTGTTGCAAGCAAAGCTCCCAATCAAATACAAGGACCCAGATTGTCCTACAATCTCGATCATCATCGACGATAACCGTATTGATCAGGCCCTTTTAGATTTAAGAGCAAGTGTCAACTTGTTGCCTTACTCTGTTTACAAGGAGCTCGAGTTGGGAGAGCTTAAAACCACTGCGATGACCCTTCAGTTAGCTGATTGGTCCGTAAAGATCCCTCGTTGAATTGTGGAAGATGTCCTCATCAAGGTAGATTCTTTCTACTTTCCTGTAGATTTTATTATTTTAGACACTGAACCGGCATCAAATTTGAAGAATAATATTCCAGTGATTCTAAGAAGACCATTCCTAGCAACCTCTAATGCGCTAATCAATTGTCGAAACGGGATCATGAATCTATCATTTGGGAATATGACAGTGGAACTCAACATTTTTAATATTGCCAAGCAGCTTATGGAGGATGATGAGCATGCACAAGCATGAATACTCGATGAAATCGTAGAAGAAATATTTCATGCATCCGAAACTGAAGATCCTTTAGTAGCTTGTCTTGCACATTTTGGAGAGAATTTTGATGTGGATCAACTGATCCAAGAAGTGAATCATATGTTGGACTCCACACTACTTCTGGGAGAAGAAAAGGAAATAGATTGTCGACCTCAAATTGAATTAATCAAGGAAAAGCCGGAAGAGGAGGAGAAAGTGTCCTTAGAACTTAAACCTCTTCCGAAAAATCTCAAATATGTCTACCTGGGAGAGAATGAAACTCAACCCGTTATAATATCATCAACATTGGATGCGGATCAGGAAGGCCAACTCATGAATGTACTCAAAGAGCACCAAAGTGCCCTCGGTTGGTCGATAAAAGATATCAAAGGCATTAGTCCCACGATGTGTATGCATCGAATCCATTTGGAAGACAATGCTAAGCCTTCTAGGGAACCACAGAGGAGACTGAACCCTATAATGCAAGACGTGGTCCGAAATGAGGTAATCAAACATCTAGATGTTGGAATCATATACCCCATCTCTGACAGTAAATGGTCAGCCCCACACAAGTGGTCCCTAAGAAATCGGGAGTCACAGTGGTGAAGAATGAGGAAAACATACTAATCCCTACAAAAATTCAAACAGGGTGGAGAGTGTGCATTGATTATCGAAAGTTAAATTTGATGACGAGGAAAGATCACTTCCCACTTCCCTTTATCGATCAGAAGTTGGAAAGATTGGCCGGGCATGAGTACTATTGCTTCCTCGATGGCTATTCCGGATATAACCAAATAGTCATTGCACCTGAGGATCAGGAGAAGACCACTTTCATATGTCTTTTTGGTACTTTCTCCTACCGACGAATGTTGTTTGGGCTTTGTAATGCACCAGCTACATTCCAAAGATGTATGCTGAGTATTTTTTCGGATATGGTCGAACGATTCCTCGAGGTCTTCATGGACGACTTCTCGATCCATGAAAACAGTTTTGCTAACTGTTTGAATCATTTGTCACTAGTGCTTGAACGATGCCAGGAGAAGAACCTTGTTCTTAACTCGGAAAAATGTCACTTCATGGTTAAAGATGGCATTGTTTTGGGACATATCATATCGTCCCAGGGTATCGAGGTCGATAAGGCTAAAGTTGATTTAATTGCCAATCTACCACCACCGAGGACAGTGAAGGAAATCAGATATTTTCTGGGACACGCCAATTTTTATCGATGTTTTATTAAAGATTTTAGTAAGATAGCGCGACCGCTATGCAACTTACTTTCAAAGGATGCCCCATTCCTCTTTGATGATAAATGTTTGCAAGCCTTTGAAACCATTAAGGCCGAATTGATAAAAGCTCCGATAATTCAATCTCCGAACTGGGACTTCCCGTTCGAAATCATGTGCGATGCCTCTGATTATGCAATCGGAGCTGTTCTGGGACAACGAATAGAAAAATTACCGCATGTAATCTACTATGCGAGTCGTACTCTCAACGATGCCCAGTTGAACTACTCGACCACCGAAAAGGAACTGTTGGCAGTGATTTTCGTGTTGGATAAATTTCGATCATATTTATTAGGATCTAAAGTCGTGGTATTCACAGATCACGCTGCTCTGCGTTATCTGTTCGCTAAGAAAGATGCTAAAGCACGTTTAATCAGATGGATCTTGTTGTTGCAAGAGTTCGATCTGGAGATCAAAGATAAGAAAGGTTCAGAAAATGTGGTAGCGGATCACTTGTCATGAATTATTATTGAGAAATCTGATAATCCTGTTCAAATCCTGGAGCACTTCCCAGATGAACAATTGTTCAGGATTGATTGCCCACCGTGGTATGCGAATCTTGTCAATTATCTAGTCACCGAGAAATTACCTCACCATTGGTCGAAGAATGAGAAATCTATTTTCGTAGCTCGGGTGAAACACTATTTTTTCGAAGATCCATATTTATTCAAATATTGTCCTGATCAAATCATACAAAGATGCATTCTTGAATCTGAGCAACCACGGATCATCTCGTTCTGTCATGAGTTAGCTTGTAGAGGTCACTTTAGTTTCAAGAAGACTGCAGCAAAGATCCTCCAAAGTGGTTTTTACTGGCCGACGATCTTTAAAGATTGTCATCAGCATTGCAAATCTTGTCACAATTATCAAATGCTGGGCCGAATCTCAAAGCGTAACATGATGCCGCTCAATCCAATTTTAGAAGTTGAATTATTCGATGTTTGGGGGATTGATTTCATAGGTCCTTTCCCGAATTCGTTTGGAAATACGTTCATTCTTGTCGGAGTTCATTATGTTTCGAAATGGGTAGAGGTCGTAGCTTGTAAATCGAATGATCACAGAGTAGTGATCAAATTCCTGAAGGATCAAGTGTTTTCACGTTTTGGTATTCCAAAGGGGATAATCAGCGATGGTGGAAAGCACTTTTGCAATAAAGTGTTCACCCAATTAATGAAGAAATATGGTGTCACACACAAAGTTGCTACACCATACCATCCTCAGACAAGTGGCCAAGTCGAAGTCTCTAATCGAGAACTTAAGCGGATTTTAGAGAAGACAATCCATCCAAATCGTAAGGACTGGTCGTTAAAACTGAATGACGCTCTATGGGCGTATCGAACTGCGTTTAAAACTTCGATTGGCATGTCGCCGTATCGGTTAGTTTTTTGTAAAGGTTGTCACCTCCCGGTCGAACTGGAACATCGAGCATTTTGGGCCATTAAGTCATTGAATTTTGATCACCTGAAATCTGGAGCCCAAAGGAGTTTACAAATAAATGAATTAGAAGAAATCTGTGCTGATGCATATGACTGTGCTAAATCGTACAAGGACCGTATGAAGCGGGTTCATGATCAATCTATTCTACATAAATCTTTCGTCGTTGGTCAACAGGTTCTACTCTACAATTCCAGACTTCATCTATTTCCGGGGAAGCTAAAAACCCATTGGAGTGGTCCTTTCAAAATCTCTCGAATACTCCCCAATGGGGCAGTTGATGTTATCAATCAGAGATACGGGAATGTTTTTCGAGTTAATGGTCAGAGATTAAAACCTTTCCTCGAGAATGCAGTTGCATTCCCTGATACTCTTTCTTTGAGTAATCCAATGGATCATTCTGACTGAGGAACTCATTTGGTCGAGCTATCGACGTTAACCTAGCGCTCATTGGGAGGCTGATAGATTTTAAGTGTAACCCTTGCAAGTGCACAAGATCTATTGCAGTATGGCAAGAACAAAGGTGTCAAACCCACAGGGAAATGTGAATTTTAATTAATTCTTTCAGATATTTAAAAGCGTCCCTGAGGAAGTACCAAAGGGCAGATTCAATTTTACCAAAATTTATCACACTTTTCCTAAATGCAGAAAAATAAATTATTCAAAACAATTAATTACCGATGAATCTAAAATAATAATTAAATGAGATCAAGGAATATGCTACCCCAGATTTGTACCCCTTTTTTACCATTAAAACCAGATTTGTACCCCTTTTCTACCATTAAAACCCACAGTTTCATTAAAGCATCATTCACATCATCATTCGTATAGAAAAATGATTCGTAATAAAATATGATCATCAATCCGGCATACCCTTTCTAAAAATAATGACTCAGCCTATCATCGCGGTATGAGTCATGTAAGAAGCATAGCGTATCTCATGATGTTTGACCTAGATCAGTCTGCAGGTCCAGATCTAGCGATTATAGCCGTTAATACGTGCAATCAACGGTCATAACAAAGCATTCAATATATTTTCAATAACACAAACTTTTAGCAAAACGATTCCATGATGACAATAAATCGACTATGGTATTAATCATAAATAAGGGTACTTATCTGGGGATCGCATCTTCCCCGATCTACTGATTTAGCCGCTCATTTTTGGTGTATGATCTCCTTGTTCATTCAAAGTCATTCCTCTTTTCATTTCTCCCAAAGATCTTTGTTTACAATGCCTTTTCCTAAATACAATCTATGCTTTCATGAACGTAAAGGAAAAACAATGCAAATCCTAGGTACAATCTACCCAGATGGAACCCTAGAAGAAGGAGAAAGAAGAACTCTTGAAAAGATGCCAAGAGGAGTCTAAAACCAAAAATAATAATAATGAATAATAATCTTCTAAAAAATTCTCTCCAAAAACTCTAAAAAAAAGAAAAGCCAAAACTAACTCTCTAATTATCTATCTCTAATTCCCCCTCTTTTTCGAAGTGTTTGATCTGCTTTAAATAGAGCCGAAGTTTTCCAGCCGCAGAGGTGTTCCAACTCGAAAATTTAGGGTCGATGCATCGACCTCCCAGATTTTCGTGAATTCCCGCCGAACTTTACATCATACACTGCTTCAATAATTTGGCCATAACTTTTTGTCCCGAACTCGGATTGAGGCGATTCGTATGCCGTTGGAAATCTGACGGAAAGCTCTACAACTTTTGTGTTTTGACAATTTCATAATTCGACCGTCTTGAAGGTCCAAATTGATCTGCAAGTCGCATCAAGTTCTCGATGGCCCAAAGTTACAGTGTTTTGACATTATTTTCAGAATTCTTGGGCTGTTTTCTGCACTTGGCTTGTATTTACCTGAAACACTTCAAATCTAATAATTCTTATCAGATAGCCTTCATCGGATAGCTAAATATAAGTATCTAGGGATGAAATATCATCATATTTCACTACTCATCAGAGGCAACCCAATTTTGTGTAGGATTTAGGATTTAGGATTTATTTATTTCGTATATTTAGTTCTAGAATATTAGTTTTTTATTTAGATTAGGTTGTTTTTAATTCCTCAAATTAGTGTAGCCACATTCCCTTCAATACATTTTTTTTTTCTCGCTTGTTTGGCATGTTCCTATTTATTGCACATATTCTCTGCACCTGATCTTTGTGTTGAGGTACTTTTCAACAGGTTTGGGGGTGCAATACCTATTTCAATCAATGAGGACATTGTCATCTTTAGGTTTGGGGGTATGGTTCTCTATTTTGCGTCACTTAATTATTTTTTTTATGAAAAAATAAATTTTGAAATCATCATGCACATAATTTTGCGATTGTTTTCAAACTTTAGTTGATGATGCATGTGAATTTAATTTTGAGAATATTTATGTCATATTCTGATTACTTGTATCTAAGATGATGAAGCTTAATGTGATATTTTATGGATAATTTTGATATTCATGCTTAGAATTTTTGCACTTATACCAAGCTAAGACTTAGAAATCGATGATCTGTTTTGAACGTTGAATCTTAGGTTCTTAGTGGAGACTAAACCCAGGAAGCTTTAGAGCCAAATATCCGTTATTGATGAGTGAATACATAAACTCGAAGTTTTCTTTGAATACGAATTATTTTGCATAATCTCATACATTTCACTTTGGCTTGTGACTTTGCATGCAATTAAATTCATATTATTGTGTTAGAGCGTACTATATATCTACTCAAGACAAATAGGTAAGGCTACCATCTTTTAAGGATATGATTGAAGGCCATCTTTGGCTCGTCTGTGCTTAAAATGCCCCACCTCAAATAAGTTTATCCTTCTAGTATCCCTTTGAGCCTATTGAAAAATTTACCTTTATACATTCTTTGATAAGCCACGTTAACCTTTAATCCTTCACCATTTCTAAAAATTCAATTTTACCCTTCTTATTTCTGAGAGATTAGGAACGAGGAATGAAAATGAACGAAAAGAGAGTAAGTGGAGAGATACTGAGTTGTGGTGTTTACTGAGAGTGTATGGCAAAAAAATATATATATAAAAGAAAAAGGGGGAGAAAAAGAAAAAGAAAATTATGAAAAATAATGAAAAATTTGAAGTGCTTCAAGAAAAGGAAATTCAAAAGAAGAAAAAAGAAAGAGTGAGAAAAGAAAAATATTGAAAAAAAAATAGTTAGAAATTAGAAAAGAAAAAGAAGAGCAATAGAAAAATCAAAGGTTAGTACCTTTTCCAATTTCTCAGAAATTTTGAATCCCAACTTCCAATTCTTTCTTACCCTTACCTGAGCCCCATTACAACCCTACAAAAGACCTTCATGATCTGATCTTGCATTGGTAACTATCTTGTGGAGAATCAATATATAATACCTATGACACTTGATATGATATGCTTAGGATATACAAGTATCTGTTCTTATGAGATTTATTTTTGTTCATTGATTGCATCGTGTTTCATTTATCATGTGAGACCTTTTTATTTGCTTTGTATTGATCTCTCACATGTGTGCGAAAACTTACCCATCATCGGAGTGAGTTTATTTTAAGAGTATACTTAAAGTGAGGATTGAGTCGACACATGAGATCTGAAGGTTTCCCGTTTGAACTAGTTCTGAGATGGATGAATCTTGGTTTGGGTATGCACACACTTCACGTTTAGGCATGAATGGATGAATTATCTAACGATTTGAGCATTAGACTAATTTGAATAGATATTAGTATGATTAGTATAGCATCGTTATTTAAATTTGAGAATTCGCATGTTGAATTGATTAATGATTTTGAGTTTTGAAGTTAAAGATATTATAAAAATCATGTTTTGAAAACTCAATTTTACCGATGGTTTGAAATTTTTGGAAGTTTGTGGGTAACTTCACTGTAAACCCTCAGGAGACAACTCCTCCACTAGGGATCACGTAGGAGTTTAAAGGCTTGTTGCACATGCTAAGTGCAATCGTGTTCCCTACGAAAGTGGCATTTATTTTCTTTAGTTTAATTTGCTTTGCTCGAGGACTAGCAAAGTCTAGGTTTGGGGGTGTGATGAGTAGCGAAATACGATGATATTTCACCTCTAAATACCTACATTTAGCCGTCCGATAAAGGCTATCTAATAAGAATTACTAGATTTGAAGTGTTTCAGGTAAATATAATCCATGTGCGTAAAACAACCCAAGAATCCCGAAAATAATATGAAAACACTGCAACTTTGGGTCATCGGGAACTTGATGCTACTTGCAGCTCAATTTGGACCTTCAAGATGTCAGATTCAGGAAAGTACTAAAACACAAAAATTGTAGAGCTCGTCATCAGCTTTCCAACGCCGTAAGAATTGCCTCAATCCGAGTTCGGGATAGAAGGTTATGACCAAAATACCGAGATAGTGTCTGATGTAAAGTTTGGCGGGAGTTCACGGAAATTGCTTTTAGACCTCAATCGATTGAGAATTAAGTCTCAATCGATTGACAGGAGAGAACAACTTTTTTCCCACTTAAGAGTCAATCGATTGAGATTTAATTCTCAATCGATTGAGGTATTAGGGATAGGGATTGGCCGACCTTTATAAAAGGGAGCTACGAGTTGTGAAAAAAGAGAATTGGAGTTTAGGAAATTTTAGTTTTAAAAGAGTTTCTTTTTTAGAAGAGAGGTAGAGATAGAGAGAGTTTTTATTATTCCTTTCCCTTTTTTAGAGCTTTGTTCCTTTAATTTTTAGTATTCATTCCTTCAGTTTATTATTTTTATTCAAGTGATTTCTGCATTAATTTCGTTTCTGAAGATCATCGTACTTTTGGATCAAAGTAATTTTTATTGAAGTTTGAGGTATTTTCAATTCATTAAATTAATTTTATTTTCCCTTCCTTATTTATTTATGTCATTTAATTATAACATGTGTGGCTAAATTCATAGGGATGGGGATCTAATGATCCCCATCCGAGGGATGTACTTTTAATAATATAAATCTAGGATTAAAATATGAGATCTTATTTTATGGTTGTTGTGCTATCATGAACGGATGAGATCCCCACCACTAACTAGGATCGCGTGTGCCGAGCCATGCCCGAGATCTCAGATCTGTGACGGTAATTTTATCCAATCATTGTTATATGATCTTTTTGCTCTCATCGTGTGGATCTAATTACGATTATGATCCGGGATCGAGTGTGCCGAGCCATGCCCTGGATCTTGGATCTGTAATGGTAAGTTTATCTTAATTACTCCCTAATCTGAAATCAAGTGTACCGAGCCATACTCTTGATTTCAGATCTATGGTGGTATTCTTGTTGGAATTTTTTACCCACTTTGGGGATGATTTTTATTTGAACATGAGATCATGTGAGCCGAGCCATGCCCTTGATCCCAGATCTATATATGAAAATCATCTCTGAAGTTAAGTCCTGATTGCAGGGATGCAACGTGGAACCTATTAGGGTTTTGACTATTTATCTTCCATAAAAGATGCTTGTTTTCAATTGTATATCTCATAGCTTAATCCTTAGATTTGTATTATAAGAAGAACAGACCAAAGATGAAAGGATTTAGTATATTCATCTTTTCCTTTATTTTTGAATCATTAATTAAATTTTAGTTTGTAGTCAGTAGTTATCATCTCATCCAACCACCTTAATCATAATATTGGTAGGGCACTGTTGAATCTTAGTAGATTTCTTGAATTACTGTCTTGTCTTTTTAGATCTTTCAAAAATAGTCCTCGTGGGAACGATCTCGTACTCTGCATCCACTATATACAATTTGATTCGTGCACTTGCGAGTAAAACATTACAATTAAATATCACAACAGTGTGAAATAGAGCCATCGGGGTTGCATTTAATCTGGAAAATCCACCTACATCCAATAATGTTGCCATGGGAAGGTGGTGGTACAAGGGACCAAGTTCCCTGAGTTTGTAACACATAAAATTCATTGGACATGGCAACGTGCCATTCTTTCATTTGGATAGCCTCGGTGAATGAGTGCGGTTCCCTTTGAGGATCACCTGGAGAGGAAGAGGCAAGAAAACTCAACCTTTTTTTTTTAATAATCCCATGTTTTGACCTGGTCATCATCAAGTGTATGGGTTTGGGTGAAGTAGCTGAACTGGTTGTAGAGAGTGGGGTGGGTAGGGTAGGTGGCAGCGGATTTATGGGGTTAGAGACATCATGAGGCTGATGTGTGGTGGAAGATTTTGGGGGTGATGGTTGAGTCTGTGTAGGGGTTTGGTGGAGAGGTGAGTTTTGATTGGAGTTGGGTGTGTTGGTATGGGTGGCTGATCCATGGTGTGAGGAGGTGGGAACTGTAGATTTCTTGGAGAGTTTGAGCCAATAGGTGTTACAGGGCTTTGAGGTGGAGGTGATTGGATTTCAGAGGTTGTGACACATGGCAAAGGATTATGAGGTGTAATTGCTTGGGGAATTACAGCAAAGGGAAGGTTAGTATAGAGTGCAACTTTGTATTTGGGTTGGGGAAAGTGGACTTTTGAAAGGGAAAGATATGCTCATGAAAGAGAACATGCCGAGATAAGTACACCTTACTAGATGTTGGGTCCAAACATCAGTAACCTTTTGACATATAACAATAGCCAAGGAAGATACATAATGTGGATCGAGTACCAAGTTTGTCATGAGCATAGGGCCGGAGCCAAGAAAAACATTGCGATCTAAAAACCCTTAGGAGGGAATAATCCAGTGGACGATTAAATAACAACTCATATGGTGATTTATTTTGTAAATTTTGAGTTAGGAGGCGATTGATGACAAAAACAGAGGTGCATACTGCATCAACCCAATAAAATGATGGCATGGAGGCTCGATTTAATGAGGTGATGATAATATCAATGATGTGGTGATGTTTTCGCTCAGCGACCCCATTTTTTGTGGGGTGTGAGGACATGAGATTTTGTGCATGATGCCATTTGAGGAGAAAAATTGACTGAAGGAATTATTTACATATTCTCCTCCTCCATCGGATCAAAATATTTTCAATTTATGTCCACTTAAATTTTCAGCAAGATTTTTAAAATGAATAAAAACCTTCAACACATCTGATTTTTGCTTTAAGGGAAATAACCAAGTGAATTTTGAGAAGTCATCAACAAAGATTACATAAAACTTATATCCTTGAAAAGAAGTGGTTGGGGAAGGATCCCATACATCTGAGTGCACAATTTCAAGAGGACATTTTGTTGTGGAAGTAGACACACTAAATGGTAATCTATGACTCTTTCCTATAGGACATGGCTGACAACAGAAATTTAAATTGCCATTAATAGGCAAACTACATGTTCTAGAAATAAAACGAAGAGTAGACACAGCGGGGTGGCCCTTTCATGGAATGGATAAAGACCGTTTTTACTGCGACCTCAAAAACGAATCGTCTCCGTGGCTTTTACCTGAACAAAAAATTCATCGGCATCAAATATTAACACACAATTATTATCACAGGCAAATTTCTGTACTGAGATCAAATTTGTGGAAATAGATGGAACATGATGAACTGAAAAGAGGTGTAAGGTGTGGGTAAGGTGCCTTTACCGGTATGGTGGGTAGGGAGAGTTTGGTCATCACCCACTGCCACTTTGTCGGAACCGTAGTATGCACCACATGTTTGACAAATCAGAAGTTAGGTGGTTGCTCGCTCCTGAATCAGCATACCACTGGATTTGCTTGGTGCACCTTGCGTAGCAAGGAAGATTAGAATATACCTTATTTAATAACAACCACACATTAGTTATCTCAACCAATTGTAGTTATCTAAATCAATTGTAACTGTGAGTAGTTGTATTTGTAATCTTATTTATATATTTTCATATCAAATACTATAATACATGATAAACAATGTAATCGATTGTGGCCATTTGTCTTCTTCTTCTCTCTTTAATCTTCTTCTTATTTTCTTTTATATTTTATAATTTTAACATGAATAATGTAATCGATTGTGGCCATTTGTCTTCTTCTTCTCTCTTTAATCTTCATGGTATCAGAGCCATGATCGTGACAATACTTCCGCTATCATATTTTCTTGAAGTTTATTGATGCATAAACTTTTCATTTTCCTTTCATCTCTTCTACATGAAATTGACTCATGTAATTTTCATTTTTTTGTCTTCATCTCTTTTACATTTAGTAAAAGATAACTTCTTATTCATGTGAATGTATTTTCCACATTGATTTGCTTAATAGATGTAGATTTTTTACTTTGGTTTGACTCATATAATTTTCATTTTTTTGTCTTCATCTCTTTTACATTTAGTAAAAGTTAACTTTTTATTCATGTGAATGTATTTTCTACATTGATTTGCTAAATAGATATAGATTTTTTACTTTGGTTTTAATGGCCTTTTATATTTCATGTGGATGTCTTTTCTCACATTTTCTCTGGCCTTCTATATTCTATGTGGATGTCTTTTCCCACATCTTCTCTAGCCTTCTATATTCTATGTATGTATTTTTCTACATCTTCTCTAGCATTCTATATTCTATGTGGATGTCTTTTCCCACATTTTCTCTTGCCTTCTATACTCTATGTGGATGTCTTTTTTTACGTTTTCTTTGACTCTTTATTTTTTCACGTTTTCTAGACTTGTAATATGATTCGTCTTCAATTATTATTAGGAGAGATCATGACAAATTTAATCTAGCCACCGGCTCCGACAGACTCTAAGATGAGCGGGATGCGACAGTGATGGACTTCATAGACAAGCGGTGACCACCAACAAGCAAGATTGAGTTTGAGAGTCTCTATGGTTGTTACATAATTGCGTAACTGTTTATCTTCCAAGTTGGATGTTCTCAACGTTCACATTTCAACTTGAGGGGGACTATTAGAATATACCTTATTTGATAACTACCACACATCAGTTATCTCAACCAATTGTAGATATCTAAATCAATCGATTGTGGCCATTTGTCTTCTTTTTCTCTCTTTAATTTTCTTCTTATTTTCTTTTGCATTTTATAATTTTAACATGAACAATGTAATCGATTGTGGCCATTTGTCTTCTTTTTCTCTCTTTAATCTTCTCCTTAATTTCTTTTGTATTTTATAATTTTAACACGAATGCTGGAGAGCTTCCCGGAGGTAATGCTCGGTTGAACGGTCCATTTGGTCGAAACCAACACTCGTTTGAAGAGTGATTGGATTTGCCGTAATTTTTGCACCAAACGATTTGTTGTGGATGATAACTTCCACGGCCGCGATTATTTCATCTGCGATTGTGTCGGATGCCGTGATTAGACTGACCATATTTTTTATTTGGATTTGAATCCACTGAAGGGTGTGTCTCATTTTTAGCAGCAAGAGCAGAGGATACAATTTGGGTATCCTTTAGTTTTTCCAGAGCCCTGTTCTTTTCCTCATCAAGCAAAAGAGAGTTGAGTTGCAATACAGATATTGAGTCAGGCCTTGTCCTGATAGAGGTCTTAAACGAGCTAAAATCAGATGGTAATCAAGCAAGAGTATAGAGAATTATGTCACCTGGATCAAGAGGTGAATTGGCCATGGCGAGTTTGTTGCAGAGCTGCTGAATATTTTGGAGGTAGACGGACATTTGCTCAGGTCCCTTCTTGAGCTGGAGAAGCTCAGTTTTGAGTTGCATAATGTTGGAACGCAAATTTAAAGCGAATAGTTGTTCGAGTGCATTCCATGATGCTTTAGCATCCGAATAGCCAATGATCGACGGAAGGATGGTTGGAGAAATGACTGCAAAGATGCAAGAGAGCAGTTGCAGGTCTTGCCAGGCCCATTCAGAGTATTTAGGGTTGGGCAATTCTTTACCATTTTCGTTGGTGACGATCTGAGGTGGTGCCGGCTCGGTTAGGAGATGCTCAACCTAGTGAGCACGAAGAGCTACCGTAAATTGTGTTCTCCAAGTGACATAGTTACCATGGTCGAGCTTCAAAGTTAGCAAAGAAGAGGTATTGTTGATGAAAGACAACATCGGATTAGACATGATAAGCAATAAAGGCCTTTGGATCGAAGGGAGTTCAGATCCGTAGAGATTTAGGGGCTACAGAGGAGAAAGGCAGTGGTCGTTAATGGCTCTGATACTATCTAGAGATGAAGAAGATGATGCAGAGAAGAGCTCTCTGGATAAAAGCCAAGAGAGGCTAGCAGCTTTATTTTAAATTGTATTTTGTTAGCTGGCAACAACGGATAAAGCAGGAATAAGAAAGCCCCAGGAAGTTTCCTATGGGCTAGGATCCGATACAATCACAAATACATTAACACCTATTACTACGATTACAATAATTCGTTCATTAGTCAAGTTCCTTAAAATTCAGCAAGTCCAGTTAAGAATTTTTTTAATTTTCATACAATCAGGAAAATTAAATATTTGAACTCTAATCCATGAACACCTACCAGTTAATAAATAAGTTCTTATCTCTATTTTTCTCAATGAAATCTAACAGAAATAATCTGCTACATGTCCATCTCACCTAAAAAGGGTATTCTTTGATATTTATTGATAAAGTGAAAAGAATATTTAGTGATAAAAGAAAGGTAATAAAAAATTCTAACGTTAATGCTGCTAGGTTGAAGACTACATACAATGGATATTTCCAAGTCAAGCCACAAGGTCTCAGGTCCAATCCCGGCTTATCGAAAAAAGGTTCCACCACACAAGATGGAAGCTGACTCAAACCAAATTGCAGGCGTAGTTAGTTCCACTTCCCTCAATGTTTTATATTCGAATAGGTGAATTTCTTCTTTAGGCATAGACTAAGTTTTATTTATACTATGTGCATTGGCAATCTAGTCGTCGAAAAAAGTAACACTCTTCATTATTGTATCTTTGATCAATAAAAATAATGTAATTTGTGTATACTGAAAAATATGATAAATGCTTTCCTCATTATTTTGAGGAGGAGCCGTATTCTATTTATAAGTTCTTAAGAGTTACAAATACACATTAGTAAAAATATATATAATAGAACATATTTTACAATAACCAATTGGCCTAATCATGAAAGTCAAAGCTCCTTGATTCTTGGTTAAGTTTGTTGAGAGTTGGAGCGTGAGATGGATGGCTCAATATTTGAATTTGAATTGCCATGAGATGATCCGCAAATACGGCCCGCAAGCTCATGGTAAAGTACAGACCATAAGCTTGTCACATAATTTAAGAAAACAATTAGAACTCAACCCTTTTGTAAAAATATCTACAATTTGATCAACTGAAGAGAGGAATCATACATTAAGATATTTGCGAACTATCTAGTTTTTGACAAAATGATAATCAACTTCAATATGTTTGGTACGCAAACGAAAAACTGGATTGAACGCAAGGGCCATTACACTAATATTGTCACACCATAGCGTAGGCACAGAGGTAAGAAAAAAGTTAAGATCATGGAGAAGCATTTGTAGCGGCGAACATGTCTGCAAACATTATTTCCATGGATCAATATTCAGCCTCGGTGCGAGACACTGTTGATGGTTTCTTAGCTCCCCATGAGATTAAGCAACGACCAAGAAACACTCCAAATCTGCTAGTTGAACGACGATCATCAAGACTCCCAGCCCAGTCAGCCTCCGTGAAAGCATTTAGATTAAGCGAACCTTTGGGAAGATGAAGTCTCAAGTCAATAGTCCCTTTCAAATAAGGAAGGATTCTTTTTACTGCAGTCCATTGTGTGGTGGATGGAGAGTGCATAAATTGACACACTTGGTTGACCGGAAAGGCAATATCGGGTCTAGTTGGAATCAAATATTGTAGAGATCCTAAAATACGTCGATATGTTGTGATACCGTCAATAGGATCACCATCATACTTTGACAACTTGGCACAAGCTATAGTAGGGGATGAATACGGTTTAGCACCAGTCATATTTGCGCATATGAGGATTGTTGGAGATTTTAGATCTAGGCTAGAATCGTTTGATCAACATATCAAATAGAACAATTAATTAGTAAGATAAATCTTACTTACCTGAACGGATGGTCGCGAAGACGTGCTTGATCGGCAGATCCTCGGTACAAGATCACGACCCTTAGAACAAACCACCTCTCTTTCTTTCTATCTCTATTGATGGGAATAACATTGAGAATGAATAAAGAGGGGACGTTGCTCTCCTTAAATAGACCTTGATTAGTCTCCTAGCCCATCAAGGAGACTAAATCTAGAGGATGTGTCACAATATAAAAGGGATTACCACAACCCTATAAATTAGGAATTCCACCAGATTGCGTGGTGATTCCCATTGTACCACATTTAGAAAGTCTACCAATTTAAGTTTTAATAAATAAGTAAAGAGGCTAGTGTGTGGGTCACAAATACCCAACAATCTCCCACTTGATCCACACACTGGCAAAATATTGTTTTAATAAATTCATGAATTGGTCCTTTTGAAAAGCGGATGGCCATCCTTAGAATTTTATAAAATCATTGACTTTCAAGGAACTTAGTACAATACATCATCCCCTCAAGTTCAAGAAACAACTATAATAATGGATCATGAATGCCTATAATGTATCATGCTTTACAATTGATAATAAGGCAGTTCCATGGTCACAAAAATTATTGCTGTTTAATGAACCCAAGAGTATTACTTGTGGTTTTGTGACACCAGTATATGCACACTTTAATGCAATCACTTGTGTGTATACCTGCATTCGTCCTGCTTCATACCCTAAGGTATGTTATCCTGATATCTTACGGCATACGCCACGTGAAAACCATCACCCATCTATCAGGATAAAGGCTATACAACCGTGGTGCCTAATCACGATAGCCCAAGCTTCCTTATTTGAGCACTTGTGCTCCCAGGCCAACATTGCATATGCTAATAATGATAATCATGATAAATATTGAGTAGAATGAAAAACATGCATCAAATGATAATCAAAGATATAAAGAGTGTCGACAATAAAATAGAATGGAGTAAAGATTGTGGAAGAAACTCCTACTCAATTAATGTACTCGAGTGTTTCTAACACTCCCATCCGGATCACGTGCACTAAAAATATTTTGGTTGAAGCCCCTTTGTGAGATAACTCCCACTCAAAAAAGAAACCATAAAAAAACTCTAATATCCTAATCTGATCACCTTAAGGAATATTATGATCATTAGTGAATTTGATGTTGTCTTTTATTCCTGACTCCCACTGATTGTCTCAATTGCAAGAAGGTTGATATAACTAGTCTCAACGGTTATAATTAAAATAAATTATTTACTAGAGAACTATATCAAACACTAATAGAATCCAAAGTAATAGTTAAATTATCATCTAGAGGAGTAAAAAACTATAAACAACTCTAATTAAAAAAAAAATTTGTCTAAAAGACTGAATATGTGATGCCGGATTTCATCTTCCCTCAAACCTGCGCTATCAAGACGATTATCTTGACTGTGCCTCAACTATGCACCGCATAAAATAAATAAGAACATCTTGCGGAATTTAAATCTACATAAAAACACTTCTCAAAAGACAGTTCTACCCTCATGCCTCTGCATGAAGGGAGGACCGATCCGAACCATCGATGATAACCATCATCATGGATGGTTCGCCCAAAAGAATACTCTGATATCCATATACACAAGGTTTAATCAAAAACCAGGCTTGACATACCAAGCCGTACAATCTCCAACTAAAACTCCTCAAAGTCGCATAGCAGAGTCCTCTAGAAGAAGTCCTCCTGAGGTGGCTCTAACTCCTCGCCATGCAAGGTCCGACTCACCAGGATCGGCGTCTCCAAGCCTCCACTGCTAGTAGTGGACCCGGCGTATAGTCTATAGGGTGAGCTACATCCTAGCTCAATAGGGAATGAACACAATTGAACATATAAAATATAACTCACATGTATTCTATGATATGTATGCATGATGTGACTATGCATTTATTGATGAAAAACAGTTAAAAACACTTCAATTACTGGTAGATTACTCATGTCTTTTAGTTAATCATGAATGATGCTGAGAAGGCCTAAAGCAAAACTTAAACTTCAACTTAAATAATCCCCGAGCAATATAGCATCGAGCCCCGACGAGATACCCTTCATCGTCATCTATATAGACAGTTTTAAATGTATTCCCTGGGAATACCAATAGTACCCAAGCCCCTTTCCCCTGGGGATTGGTAGCGGGGTTTCACATCTCATCAACACCCCTGGGGTGTGCTTACTCTGTACGGATAAGCCTCGTCGGCCTCTTTAGATTAAGCCGTAGTATCGGTCACGGATATCCTGCCGCGTCAGTCGTGGTTATCCCGCCACGTCGGTGGGGTAACCTATCAAACCTAAAATAACAAAAATATCGGTGCCTTACATATAGTTATTCACCGTGTAAGTGTGCTATCTTATATCAGTTAGGCCCTATCAAGCATGACTCAATCCTTGGATACATCCCTGGGATGTATCCATTCACTTGCATCACACCTGATGCTCTTCTCTCTTTCCTTCTTCATCCCCTGGGGATGGCTCATTTGTTTACTCTTATGAATATCACACACACACACTTTTCACAATTCTTTATGCAGTAAAAATATTGGAATGGAAATTTATATCACTACATACATGCTCTTGTAAAATAAGGTACATGTTCAAGGTGTTCCCTACCTTAGGTCTCTGTTTATTCAATGCATCAAGGTCCCACTCGGCTCCTTGTGCCCACTTTCATACGCATCACCTATGATACCATTAAACACATTCGAAACATCACAAAAGATGTAATGAATAAGTCTCAAGACCCCCCTAGAGTCTTGAAGTAAGAATCAAAAGTCAACAAAAACTAAGTCAGTCGACTAGTCGAGTTCCTGGTTCGACTAGTCGAAATCCAACTCGACTAGTCGATTCTCAAAATCGATTAGTCGAGGTCCAATTTCGATTAATCGATTCTCAAAATCGATTAGTCGAAATCCAACTCGACTAGTCGATTCTCAAAATCGATTAGTCGAGGTCCAGTTTCGATTAATCGATTCTCCAAATCGATTAGTCGAAATCCTCGCTCTAACCGTCAATTTTCCCTTAAATAATTGAACATACAAAATCGACTAATCGAGTCCAGTTCGATTAGTCGAAATCCTTACTCGACTAGTCGAAATCCAATTTCGACTGGTCGATTTCCCTTAACCCATTTTTACTCCTCACTGGAGGCTCTCAGTCGACTAGTCGACACTCAACTCGACTAGTCGAAATTCAAAGTCGACTAATCGAAATTCAATTCGATTAGTCGAATTCGTGGTCATCTGACTTTTAAACTTCTTGGTGGATTTCGGTTAATCGAATCCCAATTTCGATTAGTCGAAATCCCAGATTCTTCTTTCATTTCTTCCCCAATCTTTTCTCAGTTATTTTCTAAGCAATATTCCTACAATTTCCACCCATTTTAACTCCAATTTATTCTATAAATCTACACCATTTATTCACAAGAATCTCACCTTAAATCAACCTCAATTTGATTTAAATGTAGGGTTGGAAGGTTAGGGTTTCCAGCTTTTATCTGAACAGATCCCCCGCGTCGAATCCGGCGCTTTGATCGCAAGAAATCCCCTTCCAACAACTTGCAATAACTCCTCACTAGCTCCTTTACTCCTCTCTTTCTCTCTCTCTCTCTTCTTTACTCCTCTCAACAACCAAAATATGAAAATTAGGGTTTTCAACCCTTTTTATCTTATCTCTTTCTCTGTGGAGCACATACACACACATCGGTGTATGTTACTCTACACACCCCTCTATCTCTCCACTCTTCTACACTGGTTCACACATCACATCCGCTCATCTCATCTTAAGTTCATCAATGAACTATCTCATGGTCAAACCTAAGACCAAACGGGCACGGATCCCGAGGTCCTCGTTTGACGTGATTTTTTTTTGGGTTATTACATCCTCCCCACCTTGGGAATTTTCGTCCTCGAAAATCACCCACAGGTGTGGTGGTCTGCACTCTCCCCCCCCCCCCGCACACTCGGAGGTGAGGTGGTCTATCACTTAGCACACACGCAAGTACATGGACATAGGCAATCAATGAACCATATATAACAGTAACAAAAATTGTATATATATAAAAATCAAAAGTGATAATAGTTACTGAAATGGGGACCACAACAGAAAAATAAAAATGGTTCACCCCTATACAAAAAGATGTACAATGCACAAAAACAAAACAAAACTACGGCAGTCAGGCCGGCCCTGACTGGTGGATCTAAGTCGAGCAGCCGGGTCGACGGAGTCGGATCTGCCACGTGGTCGGATGGCTGGTGTATGAAGCGGATGAGACGTCTGGTGGAATCTCTATGGTAGTGGAAGTAGATGGTGGCTGCGTCGTCGTCGACGTCGTCGGTGGTGGTGGTGTAGTGGAAGTAGAAGCACCGGCATCATGTAATTGCGTCCGAAAGACCGGACCCTGATGGAAGGCTGTGGTGCCGGCGGTCCATTCCTCTTCGCGGGCCAGCATGTCCAGGTAGGTGTGAGGGTAGATAAACTTGAGGGTGTGAAACATGAGGAAATCAATTCTCCTGTTCATCCTCTCGTTATTCGCTTCCATTCTGGCCTCGAAGCGGGCGAGAGTCTCCTCAATGGTGGTGGTGGTGGCTGGGGCGGGTCGGCGACGTGAAGTAGAGGGGGTCGCCGGTGTAGGTCGAGGTGGTGGTGGTGTAGCTGCTGGTGGTGGTGGTGGAATGATTTGCTGCGGTGCAGCTGGGGGAACGACTGGGGGTGGTACTGCGCCCTCTACAGGTAGTTGTGGTTGTGGCTGTGGTGGAGGGGGTGGTGGTGGGATTGTAGCTGTGTCCTCGGCTGCGCCAGCTGGTGGTGGTAAAGTCTTCTTCAGGAGATTGTAACTCCTGTTCCATTCGGTGTGGGAGAATGGTTTCACCGGATCGGTGGCTGTCGCCTCGTGGGGTGAGACGGCATAGGCGGGGTCGGATGAATATGCCTCTAGAATGCTAGAGATGATGCGCGCGTAGGGCATCCCATCCCTAGTTCGAAGGTTGCCCTTCATGAGCTTTCCCTTGATGTACCTCATCCCTTCAAGGATGACTAAGGTAACATCAAACCATCGGCCGTTATAGGCCGCATAGAGGGCCTGTTGCACCAACTCAACACGCTCGGTGCTGTGGCGCATGGGGTAGAGGTTGGCGTGAAAAACAGAATTGAGCACCCACATGTAATGTGGAAGGTCAACCCTCTTAGACGAGGTGCCCGATCCCTTTTTCCCCTTGGTCATGTCGGCAAGGATATCTTCGACATTGGCCGGCTCTGGGAAGGGTGGTAGTAGTGTGGTCTCGGTTACATAGTCCAAGTAGCACTCATCGCTTCTTGGACATGACGGCGTGTGATGAGGTATTCACGACCCTCAATCGTGGTCTTCACCACGTCGTCAGTAGGGCCATCCTTGAGGCCCTGGTAAAATAACCGAACCAATCGTGGGTAGTAGAACTTCCGGATTGGTTTGAGGAGGAAGGTGAGACCGGCGTTGTTGAGATAGTTTAGGGCCCATATGGTCTCACCTTGGACCACATCCTTGTCAAAAAGAGTCTTGTCGAAAATGTGTTCGACTTCAAAGACCTTGGCTGCCCACCACTCAGTGGGTTGCTCAGGGTTGACGGGTGGTGGTGGAATAGGGCTTGCGTCATGTGAAGACGCCGTCAATCTTGACGTAGTGTCCGATGTCGATGGTGAGGGTGTCCTCACGTATGCGTTGGTGGTGGTGCGTTTTTGCCGTGCATCGTAGTTTTGAAACTGCCCTCTTCGATGATAATCGCGTTTTAGGCGGCATTCTTGCTAAAACGCAAGAAAATAGGGTTTCTTATATGAAAAAAATATGAAAAAGAAACAAAGATTAGGGTTTACCCAATCTTGAGAAGGTGTGTGAAGTCAAATCCGGTCGAGAATGGCCGGAAATGGTGCAAACCCTAGGTAGTTGAATCGCCGGAGAAGAAGAGGAATCGGGTGCCCAAAAACTCAAAAATCGTATGGGTTGAAAACCCCCCCTTCTCATATATATAGTGGTTGGCTCGACTAGTCGAATTCCAAACTTAAGGAACTCCCCGAACTCGATTAGTCGATTTTCCTAATTCGACTAGTCGGCTTCGATTTCGACTAGTCGAAATCCCATTTCGATCAGTCGAAATGTTTAGGGTTCAAATTCTAACTTTGGAGCCCACTGGAAGGACTCAGTCGACTAGTCGAAATCCGTTTCGATTAGTCGAAATTTTAACTTCGACTAGTCGAAATATAATTCGACTAGTCGAAATCCGTTTCGATTAGTCAAAATTTTAACTTCGACTAGTCGAAATATAATTCGACTAGTCGAAATCGTGTGCCCCTTTTAAACTTCTACAATTCCCTCCATAACTCGATTAGTCGAATGCAAATTTTCGACTAGTCGATTTCCCTTTCGACTAATCGAATTGTCCACTTTCAGAAATTTCTTTTAGACTCTTTAAGTAATTCGACTAGTCGAAATGTGAATTCGACTAATCGAACTTCCAAATTCGATTAGTCGAACCCTAGTTCGACTAGTCGAAATTTTCTAACTTATTCTTTTTGGACTCTGGTTCACTGGCATAGTCAGTCGATTAGTCGGTTTTGACTTTCGATTAGTCGAATTGTCAATTCGACTAGTCGAAATGTCTCGATTAATGAAAATTTCACAAAAGTTTCCATTGAACAATTTGGATCAAAATTTCCATTGAATCGCCAATATCGTGGAGATTTCACAACTACGTTTGCGGTTTACATCGAATTCTCACGTCGTTGGAAACAAGGCTGGATATTGTTCCTTCACATCGGCCTCTCGTTCCCAAGTAGCCTCTTCTTTTGGATGATTATTCCACCGGACAAGCACTAAGGGAATCACTTTAGTGCGCAGTGATCGATTTAGAATGTAACCCTTGCAAGTGCACAAGATCTATTGCAGTATGGCAAGAACAGGGGTGTCGAACCCACAGGGAAACGTGAATTTTTAATTAATTCTTTTAGAGATTTTAAAAACGTCCCTAAGGAAGTACCAAAGGGCAGATTCAATTTTACCAAAAACTTAACGCACTTTTCCTAAATGCAGAAAAATAAATTAATCTAAACAATTAATTACTGATAAATCTACGAACAATATTAAAATGAGATCAAGGAATATGCTACCCCAGATTCGTACCCCTTTTCTATCATTAAAACCCACAGTTTCATTAAATCATCATTCACACCATCATTCATCTAGAAAAATGACTTGAAATAAAATATGATCATCAATCCGGCATACCCTATCTAAAAACAATGACTCAACCCTAACATTGCGGTATGAGTCATGTAAAAAGCATAGCGTATCTCATGATATTTAGATCACGACAATCGACATAATCGCTCTGACCTAGATCGACTGCAGTCCAGATCTAGCGATTACTACGTTGATACGCGCAATCAACGGTCATAACAAAGCATTTAAAATATTTTCAATCACACAAACTTTGAGCAAAACGATTCCATGATAACAATAATAGACGTGGTATTAATCATAAACATAGGTACTTATGGGGATCGCATCTTCCCGATCTCTTGATTTAGCGCTCATCTTTGGTGTTTGATCTCCTTTTCTTTCAAAGTCATTCCTCTTTATTTCTTCCAAAAGATATTTGCAATTGTTTTTCCTAAATACAATCTATGAATTTCTCGAGAAAAATAATGCAAATCCTAGGTACAATCTACTGAATAAACCCTGAAGAAGGAGAGAAGAAGACTTGAAAAGATGAAGAAAATATTCCCCAAAGAGAAGAGCCCTAAAAACTATAAAGAAAGAATGAATAACATTCTAAGTGCAAAAAATAATAATACCCCTAAGAAACTCGTGGCTTCCCTTTTTATAATAGCCTAACCCTAATACCTCTCTCGATTGACATCTAAGAGTAATTTTCGTGAATTCCCGCCTAGCTTTGCATCAGATACTGCCTCGGTATTTTGCTCATAATTTTCTGTACCGAACTCGGATTGAGGTGATTCTTGAAGCGTTGGAAAGCTGACGACGAGCTCTACAACTTTTATGTTTTAGCAATTTCCTGAATCTGACGTCTTGAAGGTCCAAATTGAGCTGCAAGTCGCACTAAGTTCTCAATGACCCAAAATAGCAGTGTTTTGACATTATTTTCGGGATTCTTGGGCTGTTTTAGAAACTTGGACTGTATTTACCTGAAACACTTCAAATCTAGCAAATCTCATCAGATAGCCTTCATCGGACGGCTAAATATAGGTATTTAGGGGTGAAATATCATCATATTTCACTACTCATCACGCAGTACTTGCTCTTTTCGATCTAAAATCTCCACTGGTTCCTCTATCATGCTCATGTCCTCACACATCTCTATAGGTTGCTTTCCTAATACATGAGACGGATCATTTACGTACTTCCTGAGCATCGATATGTGGAAAACATTATGCACTCGATCAAATAGCGGTGGTAAACCAATACGATATGCAACTTCACCTACTCGTCCCAAAATTTCGAATGGTCCAACATAACGTGGACTTAACTTCCCTCTCTTGCCAAATCTCATTACACCTTTCATAGGTGACACTTTCACAAAGACGTGCTCGCCCACTTTGTACTCAACACTAGTCCGCTTCATATCGACGTAACTTTTCTGTCTACTTTGTGCTGTCTTCAACCTTTCTCTGATAATTCGAACGACGGTAGCATTATCTTCAAGTAGCTTTGGTCCTAATACAAATTTCTCACCTGTTTCCTCCCAATTGAGAGGTGACTTGCATCGTCGTCCATACAGAGCTTCATACGGTGCCATGCCAATGCTCGTTTGAAAACTGTTATTATATGCGAACTCGAGCATCGGCAGATACTCATCTCAGTATCCTTGCATTCAAGCATGCACGCTCTGAGCATGTCTTCTATCACTTGGTTTACTCGCTCTGTCTGTCCATCAGTTTGAGGATGGAAAGCTGAACTAAAGTCTAGCCGTGTTCCCATTCCTTCTTGAAATTTCTTCCAAAACTTGGACGTATATAGTGGATCACGATCTGAAACTATGCTGCTTGGAATACCATGTAATCTTACAATTTCCTTCATGTATAAATCTGCCAATCTTCCTGCTGTATACGTAGTGTTGTACGGCAAAAAGTGCTGATTTAGTCAACGTCTACAACGACCCAAATGGCATTGTGTCTCTTCAAGACGGGGTAATCCAACAATGAAATCCATCGAGATCGATTCCACTTCCATTCCGTATTGGTAAAGGTTGCAATAGTCCCGCAGGATGTCTATGATCAACCTTCACTTGCTGACAAGTCAAACATCGTGACACATACTCGGCCACGTCTTGTTTCAGTCCTCTCCACCAGTAGTTCTTTTTCAAATCTTGGTACATTTTGGTGCTACCAGGGTGGATAGCATAATTTGACTTATGGGCCTCATCAAGAATCGTTCGTCTTAGATCGGCGTTGTCCGGAATGCATAGACGGCCTTTAAACAACAAAGAACCATCTTCTTTTAATGAGAAGTCCGACCTGATGCCTTCACTCACGTCTTGATGAATCTTTGTCAATGTCGGATCTTTCATCTGTAGACCGCGGATATGCTCAAATATTACTGGCTTTACTGATATGTTAGCCAAAAAGGATCCAGTGTCCTTTGACTCAATGTTCGCATCATAGAGTGCCAGGTCTTCCAATAATTTCCATCGATGCATACCCAAAATCAAAGAAGCTATCTGAGCTGAACCTTTTCGACTCAATGCATCGGCCACTACATTCGCCTTGCCAGGATGGTATTGTATAGAGCAATCGTAATCCTTGAGGAATTCCATCCATCTGCGCTGTCTCATGTTGAGCTCTTTCTGTGTAAATAGATATCGGAGGCTCTTATGATCGGTGAAAATTTCAAAGGTTTCACCATACAAGTAATGTCTCCAAATCTTTAGCGCAAAAAATGACTGCTGCCAGTTCCAAGTCATGAGTCGGGTAATTCTTCTCGTGTTCTTTCAACTGTCTTGATCCGTAAGCTATCACCTTCTTGTGTTGGTTGAGTACACAACCAAGGCCATTGTGTGACGCGTCGCTGTACACGGCGTATCCTCCACTGCCTGAAGGAATCGCTAATACTGGAGCCGAAGTGAGTCTCGTTTTGAGTTCTTGAAAACTCTTCTCGCATGCCTCACTCCACTCAAACCTTGAATCTTTACGTGTCAGCTTTGTGAGAGGTCCCGATATCTTTGAAAACCCCTCAACGAAACGTCGATAATAGCCTGCTAAGCCCAGAAAACTTCGGACATCTGTCACTGTTTTTGGTTGCTCCCATTTAACTACTGCTTCTATCTTTGCTGGATCTACCGTGACACCGTGCTTCGAGACGACATGTCCCAAAAAGCTAACTTCTTCCAACCAAAACTCACACTTGCTGAGCTTGGCGTACAATTGGTGTTCACGTAGCGTCTGTAGAGCAATCCTCAAATGTTCTTCGTGTTCTGTCTTGGATTTGGAGTATATCGATATCATCAACAAATACTACGACGTAGGAGTCGAAGTGTGGTATAAACAGACGGTTCATCAGATCCATAAATGACGCCGGAGCATTCGTTAATCCAAACGGCATCACAAGGAATTCATAGTGTCCATACCGTGTCCGGAAAGCTGTCTTCTGAATATCCTCAGCTTTGACTCTTAACTGATGATACCCAGATCTCAGGTCGATCTTGGAAAAATACTTTGCTCCTTGCAGTTGGTCGAATAGATCGTCTATTCTAGGCAAAGGGTAGCGGTTCTTCACAGTGAGTTTGTTCAATTGTCGATAGTCAATGCATAGCCGCATCGACCCATCCTTCTTCTTGACAAACAAGACCGGTGCTCCCCATGGAGACGCCGCTTCTAACAAACCCTTGTCCATAAGCTCTTGTAGTTGTTCCTTCAATTCCTTTAACTCAGCGGGAGCCATTCTATAAGGTGCTTTCGAAATAGGCTCCGTTCCTGGTGCTAAGTCAATGGCGAATTCTACTTCTCTTTCTGGAGGTAATCCAGGCAATTCTTCTGGAAACACGTCAGCGAAGTCTCGCACAACTGCTATCTCAGAAATAACGTTCTTTTCTTCCTTGTCCTCCTTTAAGAAAGCTAAATATCCATCAGCAACCCTTCTGATCATCTTTTTCGCCTTCATCACGAGATCGGTACTGATGACGACCTCACTCCTTGAAAGCGAAATGATCTTCTTGTGTTGGATCTGAAGATAACCACGTTGTTCTTGCAATCGACGGTTGCACAATGTTGCATGCCAACCAAGGATCACATCAAACCTTGCATGTCTAAGACGCTTTGCTTCTAGTTCATGCACCTCCAAATCTTGAATCGCTACGATGATGGATTTGCAAGCTAACTCCGTGTCTACTAACTCTCCAAATTCGGAATAGACACGAGATAGGGCCAATCCAACGTCTGGGACAATCTTCATCTTCTTAGCGAAACGTGGTGTGACGAATGAATGGGTAGACCCGGGGTCTATCAATACTCGAGCGTCATATCCACCGAAGCATCCTTTTTCATATATATTTAGAGTACCTATAGTATACATACACACATACAATAATTTACACATTAATTTACATCCTCAATTTACATACAGCTTTTTGGTCTTGAGAAAGAATCTATATAATTTCCTAATGCAAGCTTCTTCTCTATCTAAAGTTTTAACGAAAAGAAAATTTTCTTTAATTTTAAAAGGAATCTCACCTTGGATGACATCATGCACGTTCCCTGCTTCCTGAGCAGTGACTGCATAGGCTCTCCCCTGAACGACCGGTTTCCTTGCTTGAATTGGTCGTGGTGCTGCAACTGAAACCGTCTTTCTTTTATCTGTCTCGGGGCAATCCTTGATCAAGTGGCCCACCTTGCCACATCGGAAACAACCCCTAGTCCCCAATCTACAGTCCACTGTTCTATGAGGCTTGCCACACTTTGCGCAAGTCTCCCGAGGTGCTAAGAAAAGACGAGAACCCCTGTAATGCTGCGCCAGAGACATGGCGTGGCTCTCATAGCTAATAGGTCTTCCCGACGCGAGTAACTAAACCTTTGTTGGTGTTGTTGTTGTTGTTCTACGTCTTCCCAAACCCCTTGAAACTGTGGTCTCGATTCTCGCCCATGAACCTCGGCTTTTGTTCACGGTTCATAGTCGTCGTTCTTCCTTGTTCGCTTCCTCCTCTCTCTGCTCCCTGTCGATATCATTATTATTTTCCTCTTCTACAACTAACGCCTTGCTCATGACCTCTTCATAGGTCCTCGGTTGAAATGGAGCTACGCCTCCCTAACCTCGAGCTTCAACCCTTCTTGAAACCTCTTGGACTTCATCACTTGTGGCATAATCCGAGTAAAACGGCAAGTCGAGAAACTCTACCCCATATTCTCTCACCGTCATCCTCCCTTGCACTAATTGTAAAATCAGATCTCAAGTCGGGTTCCTCACTACTTGAAAATATTGTTTGTTGAACTCCTCAACAAACTCCTCCCAAGTCCAAGGCAACTGGGGTCTCCGAGCCCGAGTCCAGATCACGGACTTCCACCAAGGCCCGGCCTCCCCATCCAACATGTAAGCTGCCCATCTTACACTCTCATCTTCCGTGCAAGTTAGCACGCTAAAGACTTTCTCCATCTCCATCAACCGCTTCTCGGCCGCCATTGTGTTCCGCTTGAGAAAATGAAGGAGGTCTCATCCTCCTAAATTTCATAAAAGATGAGGCAAAGGCAACGCAGTCCTACAGTGGTGCGGTGGTGGTCTGTTCTCTTGATGCATGAGCGCAAAGGATGTCTTGCTTGTTGTGCCATGGCAGCCATAGTCTCCATAGTGTGCATCATCCTTTGTCGCTCTTCTCTATCTTCTTGTCTTTCTCTCAATCTTTCTTGCTCTCGGATCTTGATCATGATGATCTCGATCCTCTTCCTCATGTCTCGCTCACTACACGCCTCGGGCCTCGTTACTCCTAAAGGCACTCGCTGGTAGGAGATGAAATCATCTCCACTACGAACTCCTTTGATGGCCTCCTCTTGGTCGGCCTCTCCTCTAGTCGACATTGTGGTCATTTGAAACTAAAGTTTCAAGAAGCGAAGCCCTATGTTACGTGAAGAACCCTTGTCGAATTGCTAAAAGAAAATAGCTCGATACCATTAATCGTGATGTCTCGGATTTGGCTCCTCAAACCCGTGCCATCAAGACGATCATCATCTTGACCGTGCCCTCAACTATGCACGGAACACCGTATATCAAGCATAAAATAAATAAGAACATCTTGCTTTAAATCTACATAAAACACTTCTCAAAGGACAGTTCTACCCTCATGCCTCTGCATGAAGGGAGAACCGGTCCGAACCATCGATGTTAACCATCATCATGGATGGTTCGCCCAAAAGAGTACTCTGATATCCATATACAAAAGGTTTGATCAAAACCAGTGCTTGACATACCAAGCCGCATAATCTCCAACTAAAACTCCTCAAAATGCATGTAGAGTCCTCTAGAAGAAGTCCTCCTGAGGTGGCTCTAACTCCTCGCCGCCGCAAGGTCCGACTCACGGATCAGCCTCAAGCCTCGACATAAGCTAGTAGTGGACTGCGACGATAGTCTATAGGGTGAGCTACATCCTAGCTCAATAGGGAATGTAACACAATTGAACATATAAAATATAACTCACATGTATTCTATGATATGTATGCATGATGTGTCTATGCATTTATTGATGAAAAAGCTTAAAAACACTTCAATTCGTAGATTACTCATGTCTTTTAGTTAATCATGAACGATGCTGAGAAGGCCTAAAGAAAAACTTAAACTTTCAACTTAAATAATCCCCGAGCAATATAGCATCGAGCCCCGACGAGATACCCTTCATCGTCATCTATATAGATAGCTTTAAATGTATTCACAGGAATACCAATAGTACCCAAGCCCTTTCCCTCGGGATTGGTAGCGGGTTTCACATCTCATCAACACCCCGGGTGTGCTTACTCAGACGGATAAGCCTCCGTGATCGCTTCACGGATTAGCCGCCGACGGGTCACTGATATCGGTTATCCCGCCTATCAAACCTAAAATAACAAAATATTTGCCTTACATATAGTTATTCACCGTGTAAGTGTGCTATCTTATATCAGTTAGGCCCTATCAAGCATGACTCAATCCTTGGATACATCCCTGGGATGTATCCATTCACTTGCATCACACCTGATGCTCTTCTCTCTTTCCTTCTTCATCCCACAGGGATGGCTCATTTGTTTACTCTTATGAATATCACACACACACTTTTCACAATTCTTTATGCAGTAAAAATATTGGAATGGAAATTTATATCACTACATACATGCTCTTGTAAAATAAGGTACATGTTCAAGGTGTTCCCTACCTTAGGTCTCTGTTTATTCAATGCATCAAGGTCCCACTCGGCTCCTTGTGCTCACTTTCATACGCATCACCTATGATACCATTAAACACATTCGAAACATCACAAAAGATGTAATGAATAAGTCTCAAGACCCCCCTAGAGTCTTGAAGTAAGAATCAAAAGTAAACAAAAACTAAGTCAGTCGACTAGTCGAAGTTCTGGTTCGACTAGTCGAATCAACTCGACTAGTCGATTCTCAAAATCGATTAGTCGAGGTCCACTTCGATTAATCGATTCTCAAAATCGATTAGTCGAATCAACTCGACTAGTCGATTCTCAAAATCGATTAGTCGAGGTCCATTCGATTCGATTCTCCAAATCGATTAGTCGAAATCCTCGCTCTAACCGCCCAATTTTTCCCTTAAATAATTGAACATACAAAATCGACTAATCGAGTCCAGCCGATTAGTCGAATCTTCGACTAGTCGAAATCCAATTTCGGTCGATTTCCTTAACCCATTTTTACTCCTCCTCGAGGTCTCAATGACTAGTCGACACTCAACTCGACTAGTCGAAATTCAAAGTCGACTAATCGAAATTCAATTCGATTAGTCGAATTCGTGGTCATCGACTTTTCAACTTCTTGGTGAATTTCGATTAATCGAATCCCAATTTCGATTAGTCGAATCCCAGATTCAAATTTCTTGTTGTTTTTCCCCAATCTTTTCTCGCTATTTTCTAAGCAATATTCCTACAATTTCCACCCATTTTAACTCCAATTTATTCTATAAATCTACACCATTTATTCACAAGAATCTCACCTTAAATCAACCTCAATTTGATTTAAATGTAGGGTTGGAAGGTTAGGGTTTCCAGCTTTTATCTGAACAGATCCCCCGCGTCGAATCCGGCGCTTTGATCGCAAGAAATCCCCTTCCAACAACTTGCAATAACTCCTCACTAGCTCCTTTACTCCTCTCTTTCTCTCTCTCTCTCTTCTTTACTCCTCTCAACAACCAAAATATGAAAATTAGGGTTTTCAACCCTTTTTATCTTATCTCTTTTCTCGGTGTGGAGCACATACACACACATCGGTGTATGTTACTCTACACACCCCTCTATCTCTCCACTCTTCTACACTGGTTCACACATCACATCCGCCCATCTCATCTTAAGTTCATCAATGAACTATCTCATGGTCAAACCTAAGACCAAACGGGCACGGATCCCGAGGTCCTCGTTTGACGTGATTTTTTTTTGGGTTATTACAGAATAAAAGTCCAGAATTTCTCCTCATTGCTAAAAAATAGCTTTTCATTCAGTCTGTGGCTCCTCGTGCTGCTTCTGCTGATTAGCTTCTCCTTGTTGCTTCTTCATAACATTTTTCCATAAATAACAATCCTTCTTGAAGTGACCTTTCTTTTTACAGAAATGACAGCTATCGTCGATATCATTCACAACAATTTTCTTTTTGAAGTCCTTCTTGTTCCCTTTATTTGTGAAGTGATTCTTTCTTTGATCATTTTTCTTAAAATTTCTCTTATGAGCAGGATTGTGGGCAAAATGAGTAGAGTCAACCTTGTTGCCCCGCAACCGTTGTTCTTCTGTTACACACATTGAGATAAGCTGGTTCAAGTCCCATTTTTCTTTTTGGGCATTGTAATTTACTTTAAAGGTATCAAACTGACTCGGAAGGAATGCAACAGCTAAATGTACTATAGCTGTTTCTTCAATGGGAATACCTTGCTCCTTGAGCTTCATTGCTAACATAGACATCTTAAGAATGAACTCCCTTACACAACCATTACCATCATAGCGCATGTTCACAAACTCCACAAGATAACCATATTGCAGAGATTTAGTAGACCCAACAAACTGATCCTCGATGATTTTCAACAACTCATGCTAAAAGGACCACGGATGACCTCACTCATAGAAGTGCGGATAATCATGATGGACATACGATTTGCCTTCTCCCACTTGGCATGTAGAGCTTTTTCAAACTCTGAAGAGTTATCGGTAGAAGTCGTTGGTTATTTTCCGATAGAACAAAATCATAATCTAGATAACCAAGGGTCAAATCCAGACCCATTCGCCAAGTGGAATAATTAGTACTAGTGAGCTTTTCAATGCTCGCCATCCTGTCGCAATAAGATCCGATAGCTACAATGACATAGATCATTGTCAGCACACGTTCATTTAGAACTTTACATAACTTGAGTTCGTACCTGGGGTCAAGGTCGAATCAATCAGAGTGTATTAACCATGTGCAAAACCATCCACTCTGAGGGACAGACATGACTCATTGTCTCAGCATTACCTTAGGGCAGAAGCTTTGACCTATTGTATGTCTCCCTAGTTCGTGTCCGTAGACACGCATAGACCTAGTCATTTGTATTTTAGTTTGATCGAAGCTAGTCATCAGCTTAGGCCAGAAGCATCGCTCTTCTCTCACCTAAACACGCATAACTATTCTATCCATTCCCCTTTCGTGAGTTTTCTAAGTCAGCTTTGGCCAGAAGTAGTAGCTCACGAAAGTGAATGCTCTGGCAATCTTAATGAGACGATTGTCTCAAAATTCAAGGATAACGTAACCTCCATAGGCCGGTCACCTTTGGGCAGACTACACACCTACTTTGGCAACATTTCTCTGAACGATTGCTTTACTGGTATTCCTAAACCCCTTTATAGGAATAACCTATCTCAAGGCATTCTATCATGTCATTGGTTCAAGGTTTCATACCCTAAATACGTTCATTACTAAGTTTTAGGGAAAGTAGAGTTATAAAGGGAAGGTGCACATTAACTATGAACAATGACATGATAGTGTAAGAGTGTCCATGCAAAATGTTCAAAAACAGTTCAAATATGTATTTGAAACAAAATATATTTATTAACCTTTGACTGGAATTTTTATATCCAAAACAGTATTAAACAGTCCCATAGACCAGTCCAACGTGTAGATCTCGTCGAGTAGATCAAAATTGATAGGTCATATGCGCGAAACAGAGTTGTAAAACTCTATATATCGCATTTTAAAGTTTGAACCCAAAAAGTGTTCAGTCTGGTTGCGAAAACAAGTTCCGAGTTTAAAACTTTTGTCTGCAGCCGATAGAAGCAGTGCAGTACTGTGGCTGCAGACAAAATATAAATGGTTTGGGTTGGGTCTTGGACCCGTATTCGGTCAGTTAATGGGCCTAAGTGGGCCAGATCCAAATGGGCCGAGTATTGGGCCGGTCCGAGGGTCATGGAATCGGGCTGTGGTGGGCCAAGTCCAAGAATAGGTACCCGGCCAAAGTGGGCCACTTCTATGGGCCGGGCACCGGGTAAGGGGTAATGGGTCGGGCACTGGGTTAGGGGAATGGGTCGGGTATCAAATGGGTCACACGGGTCATGGGCCACATGGGATACAGGCCGAAGTGGTCTGGGTCATGGGCCTAATGGGTCTTATGGGCTAATGAAGTAAGTGTGGTGGTGTTAGGCCGAATATTAACGGACGACCACCCAGGGAAACCCTAGGGCCACTGTTCATCTTCCCCTTTAAATTTTTTTTTTTTTTTAATCAGCCGCAGCTGCAAAGAGAACCAGTCCTCATGGGACTTGAATCCGATCGATCCTGAGACATCGGCGCCGACGGTCCCGGCAGTATATCCGACGGCACCATCGTAGCTAGTCAAGTGAGTCCTGATCGACTACGGCGGCCACCGTCGGCTCAAAAATGTTTTTTTTTTTTTGTTTTAAGTTGCGTAAGCAAACAACCATTGGGGCTTATCTACATCTTCACCATCACCGACACCGACGGTCCGGTGGATCGTCGATCGACCTCGATCACCGTCGTGCCGCGATCGGATCACTGACAGCCAGTCAGTCAAAATTTTATTTTTTTTTTTAATCATGGTGCAAAATTATATATATAGAATGAAAAAATATTCTTTTGATGGCCACGATCCAACCATCTGAAATTAAATGGTGAAAGGATAAAATGTTTCTCATTCATCATTTTTAAACCCATTGACGGCCGGCGGATGATCTAATCCACTTGTCACCCGACTTGTGTTTGGGTATGCTCTCCATTGAAAACAACTAACAATATTGATTTAGTTATTATTTTTCTTTTTGTGGATGATCTTGGATCCATCTTGTACCGGTCCACATGTCACCTGAATGAAGGCTAAAACAGCCATCCGGTCCGGTCTATACCGGACATTCTAAAATAATTATTTTCACCGGCAACCACAAAACAGTCCGGTGAAATTATTTTTTTTTTTATCTGAAATCTGTGTGGATCAAACGAAATCAAGTCATCCAAGTGCTCTGATACCAATTGTTGGAGATTTTAGATTTAGGCTAGAATCGTTTGATCAACATATCAAATAGAACAATTAATTAGTAAGATAAATCTTACTTACCTGATCGGATGGTCGCGAAGACGTGCTTGATCGGCAGATCCTCGGTACAAGATCACGACCCTTAGAACAAACCACCTCTCTTTCTTTCTATCTCTATTGATGGGAATAACATTGAGAATGAATAAAGAGGGGACGCTGTTCTCCTTAAATAGACCTTGATTAGTCTCCTAACCCATCAAGGAGACTAAATCTAGAGGATGTGTCACAATATAAAAGGGATTACCACAACCCTATAAATTAGGAATTCCACCGGTGATTCCCATTGTACCACATTTAGAAAGTCTCACCAATTTAAGTTTTAATAAATAAGTAAAGAGGCTAGTGTGTGGGTCACAAATACCTAACAAGGATATCTTGAATATATTTGGATTGAAGTAAATAGAATCCAGTTGAATCTTTGTGGACTTCAACACCTAAAAAATAGCGAAGAGGCCCACGATTGCGCATGGCAAATTTCGTCTTAAGACGTGCAATAAGAGATGAAATTACCCTTGAATTATTACCCGTATATCATCAACATATACCAAGATGACCAGCTGAATGTGGTCCTCTCAAAAAATGAATAAAGAATAATCGGCATAGGACCCTTTAAATCTGAGCTTAGTGAGAAATGTAGATAAACGATTGAACCAGGCTCTCGATGCCTGTTTTAAACCGTAAATCTCCTTTTGCAGTTTACACACATGATTAGGATTATTGCGGATCAACAAAACCTCGTGGCTGCTCCATATAAATTTCTTCATCAATGACACCATGCAAGAAAGCATTGGATACATCTAGTTGATGAAATGTACCAACCAAAGTGAACAGCCAAAGCCATGACTGTTCAAATAGTTGTCGGTTTAACAATTGGGCTAAAAATCTCTGTAAAATGAGCCCGTCTTCTTGCTCGAAACCTTTAACAACAAGATGTGCCTTATATCATTCCACACGGCCATATGATGTTTGTTTCAATTTAAAAACCCACTTATTGTGCAGGACACACTTATAATTAGGCCGAAGAGTGAGCATCCATGTGCCATTGTATTATAAGGCATCGAATTCCGTAGACATGACCGCTCTCCATTCAGGAGACTTGGAAGCTTAAGAGTAGCATGTGGGTTCGCTCGGCAATAAAATGGTAGAAAGTAGGTGCATCGGATGCTTGGTGGAGTGATATAAATGATAATCCGAAAAAGATTTTTTGAGCCGCAAACCATCCTGGGTACAAGTTCCCATGGTGTGAGTAGTTGTAGATGCTGGTAAAGTAGGCACTGAGGAAGGGGTTGGAGAAGTAATTGGATCGAAAAGGGTAGCAGAGGCTTGGTATATGGGATTAATGGAATGTGGATCTTGGTGTAAGGAAGGAGTCGGAGAGTTTAAATTAAGGATTTGAGATGGGTGATGTTGTAGGTGAAGTGTGATGTCCCTCATGAGAATTTGGGATGGGTATTAGAGAATGTGATGTATTGGACGGTTCCATGGACATGGGTGGTGGTGATAATGTAAAAGAAGGCATTGAAAGATAAGTTGAAGAATTCTCAGCGCAAAGAGAGGAAACTGTGGCCAAATTTCGAAACGGAAAACAAGCTTCATCAAAGACAACATGCCTCGAAGTAAAAACTCGACCAGATTTGTGGTCAAGACAGCGATAGCCTCGATAATTTTGGCCATAACCCAAAAAAATACATTTAGTAGATCGGAATTCCAATTTATGTTTAGTGTAAGGACATAAACAGGGATAACACGCACAACCAAACACATGTAGTATTGAGTAGTCCAGAATTGAATTAAATAATTTTTCATATGGAGAGATCCCTTTGAGAACCGGTAAGGGAAGCCTATTGATTAAAAAAATTGCAGTATAGAAGGCTTCAACCCAGTACTATAAAGAAGTGGCAGAGTGGGCTAGCATAGCAAGACCAGTTTCCATTTTATGTCTATGCTTCTGCTCAGCCAATCCGTTTTGTTGCAGTGTATGGGGGCAGGACAAACGATGCAAAAATCCATTATTTTGTAGGAAATTTGTGAATCTGGCATTAAGAAATTCACCACCCCATCGGATTGAAAACTTTTTATTTTTCAAGACAATTGATTTTCTATCATTAATTTAAATTTTACAAAACATTCAAAAACCTCTGATTTAGCATGAAGAGGAAATAACCACGAAAAACGGGGAAAATCATCAATAAATAAAACATAATATTTGTACCCATTAACATATGGGATGGGAGACATCCAAACATCCGAGTGTATTATTTGTAATGGAACCGACGAACAAGAAATTGAAGAGGTAAATGGTAAGCGTTTACTTTTTCCCATCTGACATGATTCACACACGCCAACTGATTTGGTAGATTTAGTGAGGGAAATCATTTTATTGCCTACTAATTGTTGAATAACTGAGACGATGGATGACCAAGACGATAGTGTCATATTGATAGAGATAATCGCTCACTATGCAAAGCAAAATGAGGAGTGGAAGTATCTTTCCAAAAGTGGATGGGATATAGGCCACGTTCACTTGATCCTTGTAGGAGAGTCTTCCCCGATTGGTTGTCCTTCACAATAAAAGGTGTAAAGATAATATGACAATTGTTATCATTGATACATTTATGAACCAAAATTAGATTAGCAGAGGCAGAAGGACAACAAAGTAAATTTTTCAATAAAAAATTAGAGTTTGAAGTCGAGAAAGTAGTAGAACCAGTATGAGAAATGTTTAAACATGTACCATTACCAACTGCTACGTTGTTAGCACCATGGTATTCATTCTGAATAGATAGATTACTCAAATCCGCAGTAATATGGTTTGTGGCGCCACTATTGGTGTACCATGGTTGATTTGAGGGAGTGGCATTGGTGTGAGCGACCATGGCAGCAAGCTGTTGTGGGGGATGGAGGCCTTGAAAGTCCATGCGATGATAGCAATCGAGAGCATCATGATTGAAACGTCCACAAATTTGGCACAATGGTCGTCCTTTGGGTATTTGAGAGGATGAACCTGGGGTGAATCCTTATGATTGTGAAAAAGAGGTATTTCCTTTGAATTGAGAAGAGGAAGTACCAGCACGAGAGGGAAGAGGCGAGCCAGTGGTGCTTGCATTAACTGATCCAGATTTTACTCGTGAGAAATTGACCGATTTTCCCTTGTTAGGTGAACTATTCGGCTTGTTGGTGTAAAAAGCAGAGGTTTGAGCTTCCATATGGAGGGAACTCTCTTCAGAATGCCTCATCTCAGTAGTTAAAAGTAAGCCCACCAAATCACCAATGGAGATTGAAGTTCTCTAGCTTTTATCGAAGCAATAATCAAATCATGAAGTGATCCGACACCATTCATAATAAGAGCAATGATATCTTCGTCATCAATAGGCTTGCCGAAAAGTGCTAAATAATCAGCAATGACAATCATCTTATCGACATAATCAGTGATAGAGAGATTGTCACGCTTTGTTGTTTGAAGTTCCTTCTTCAACCGGATGATCTGTGCTTGTGATTGTGCAGCGTATCGCTTTTCGAGTGATGTCCAGACTTCTCGAGAAGACGTGTAACATGCAACGGTGGAGAGAACACTAGGTGTGAGTGTGGCATTGATCCAACTCAAGATCAATTGATCTTGTTGTTGCCATGCAGTGTACTGAGAACAGATCACAGAGGTGAACCAACCATCATCACCAAATGTATATTTCGCTGGGCAAGGATTTGAATCATCAACAAATCCCATTAATCCATTTCCTTTAAGAATAGGAACAAATTGGGCCAACCATAGTCAATAGTTACTTTTGTCGAGCTTGATGGATGCCAGGGCAGCGAGATAGGAAGACGAAATAGAGACTGGAACAGCCATGGAAGTTGAGGTAGCCATAAAGATGAAGTAGCTATGAGACTCAACGAGATAAGCAAAGAGAGAAATAAGAAAAATAACATTCTCGCTAGATTATAGCTTTGATACCATGAAAAATATGATAAATGCTTTCCTCATTATTTTGAGGAGGAGCCGTATTCTATTTATAAACTCGTAAGAGTTACAGATAAACATTAGTAAAAATACATATAATAGAACGAAATCTACAATAACAAATTGGCCTTATCATGAAAGGCAAAGCTCTTTGATTCTTGGCTACGTTTGTTGAGAGTTGGAGCGTGAGATGGCTGGCTCAATATTTGAATTTGAATTACCGTGAGATGATACGCTAATATATACATCTTACAATTAAAGAGAGGACCGAAAGGAACTTATGCCCCTCAATCTAAAATTTTGAAGGGCATCAGAGCATGTCTATTTTTGCTAAATAATACATTCAAATATTAAAACTATTCTATAAGACACAAGTTAGAAGACATATTAATAAACCAGCCATCAAGTAAGGTGAAAAGAAAAGTGAATTATGAAATATTTTTATTGACGAAAATAGAAGGTTGGATTAAATTGAAGTACTATGAATTTCCCGTTTTTTTTTCTCTTTTCTATTTTATTTATTTATATTTCAATTCTTTATTTGGCAGAGGAAAAAAAACCACTATGATATTGGATTGAGCACAAACAAAAAATGATCAGTTGAGCCTAAGGCTGTCAATAGTGCCTGGCTGGCCCGTCAGCCCGCTGAGCCCGACCCTAAAATCTTAGGGCTAGGGCTTAAAAATGAGGTAAAAGGGCATGGCTAAGGCCTCTAAACCAAAAAACCCATTGTCCGGCGTCAAGACGGGTAAGGGCTTGACAAGTTAAAGCCCGTAAGTCCGGCCCGTGGAACTCTTTTACCTATATATACTAAATGTGTTAATATATATATATATATATATAATAAAATTATCAAAAATAACACTCAATATAATCATTAGATTTATCAACGGATAATTGAAACGGAAGTTTAGTAATAAACATTTGTAAGGAGAGATCTTAAAATTTTATTTTTCTCATTCAGAACATTACAAATATTTACAATGAAGCAAAATGTATATGAAGTTTAAAAAAAATTCATAACCAATAAATTCCGACCCAAGCCCGCTCCAACCCTCCTAAGTTAGGACCGGGCTAAGGCCGGTTAGATTTTAGGGAGGCCCGGCCCGTTGACAGCCGTAGTTGAGCCAATGGTCAAGCATTAAAAGTAAAGGAAGCTAAATTGATGTGAGAGTTGAAATTGGTCTATGTAGTTGATATTCAATAGAGTTTTTACTTGCTTGTGTGTTGCGACGGCCTGCATACCAAAAGAGAAAACAAGGAAATCATGCTTACGATGTTGGAGAGATTCATCAAAAGATTAAGCGCTTCAAATTGAACTTTTGACAAAAGCAACCCATCAACAACTTATAAGTTAAAGTAATTTGACTATGATATTGGCTATAAAAAGAACCTGAATAACCACAAGATCAATTTCAAAAGCAATAAGTCAAACAAATATTGAGTTCCTAGAGGAATCTTACCAAAATATATATGCTTTATATTACCTATTGAAAGTATTTATATTCTTGTAATAATTAAGAGATCCTTTAAATACCATTATGACCGGACAATTGATGATTTGGCCAGAACTCAGCCCCTTTTCGGGTTGTTCTTCTTATTTTTCTTTCCTTTCTATTATTTTAATTTGATGATTTAACCCATCTCTCCTAGAGCTAATGCACAACAAAGTACTCAATTAAATATAGCTAAAACTTACCTCAAATCAATCTTCTAATTGATTGAATGGTTGGTTTAAATGGCTAGGGTTTCAGCTTTGACTCCAACGATTCCATTCACGTTGAACCCGACATTTATTGCTCGATCTCAACTTGATTTGCCATTTGCATTAACTCCAAGCCCTCACTCTCTCCTTGATCTCTCTCTCTCTCTCTTCTTAACTCTCTTCACCAACCAAACTTGAGAAATAACTTCTCTTTTAGGTTTTTAAAACCCTTATAACTCCTCTTGCTTAAGTATTGAGCATATACACCACAAATAGGTGTACGTGACTCCCAACTAACACCATACATTATACTTAGGGTCATAGTATATCACTAAACACTTCCATTCTAAAGTCTACTATTTGACCATCACTTGGTCAGCCTACGACCAATCGGGTACGAATCTCAAGGTCACTGTTTATCGCTCAATTTTTGAGGATATTACACTTGTGGTCGGTGAATATCTCGAAGGCTTCCCCATACAAATAGTGCCTCCATATTTTCAATGCGAAAATTACCGCAGCTAGCTCGAGGTCATGTGTCAGGTAATTCTTCTCATGATCCTTAAGCTGTCTGGATCCATATGCTATGACCTTCTGGTGTTGATTGAGCACACAACCCAAGCCGTTGTGTGATGCATCACTGAACACGACTAATCCTCCAGTGTCATCTGGAATCGCAAGTACAGGTGTCGACGTAAGTCTTTTCTTCAACTCTTTGAAGCTTTCTTCACATGCCTCAGTCCACTGAAACTGGGTGTTCTTTCTTGTTAATTTGGTAAGTGGATCGGAGAGCTTTGAAAATCCTTCTACGAACCTTCGGTAGTACCCTGCCAAGCCTAGGAAGCTTCTCACTTCAGTAACCGTTTTAGGTTGTTCCCACTGAACCACTGCTTCTATCTTACCTGGGTCCACCCTAATTCCTTCTTTCGAGACTATGTGTCCCAAAAAGCTCACCTGCTCTAATCAAAATTTGCACTTATTAAGCTTAGCATACAGTTGATGCGCTCGCAATGTCTCCAGTGTGATCCTTAAATGTTGCTCATGATCTTTCTTTGTTTTTGAATAGATCAATATGCCGTCAATAAAAACTATGACACACATGTCCAGATGAGGCTTGAACACTCTATTCATGAGATCCATGAACGATGCCGGCGCGTTTGTCAAGCCGAAAGGCATCACCAAGAACTCATAGTGCTCATATCTGGTCCTAAATGTCGTCTTCGGAATATCTTCGGCCTTGACCTTTAACTGGTGATACCCGGACCTCAAATCAATTTTTGAAAAGAATTTTGCTCCTTGTAATTGATCGAATAAATCGTCGATTCACGGGAGTGGGTAGCGATTCTTGATTGTGAGTTTGTTCAATTGACGGTAATCGATGCATAACCTCATCGATCCGTCCTTCTTCTTCACGAACAAAACCGGTGCACCCCAAGGAGACACACTGGGCCTCACAAACCCCTTATCCAAAAGTTCCTACAATTGCGCTTTCAATTTCACTAACTCCACCGGTGCCATTCGGTAAGGTGCTTTGGATACCGGCTCCGTGCCTGGAGCTAAGTCAATAGAGAACTCCACTTCCCGGTTAGGTAGTAAACCCGGTAACACATCTAGGAACACATCCTCAAATTCACAAGCTACCGGAATATTGGCTATCACGTGCTTCTCCTCCTTCTGCTCTTTCAGGAATGCAAGGTACGCACTGCGGCCCTTCCTTATCTGACACGCGGCTCGTATCGTGGATATGATCAGTAATACATTAGCATTGTTGCCAATAAACTGAAATGGCTTCCTATTCGGTGGTCGGAAAGTGACGATCTTTCGCAGGCAATCAACGTGGGCATGATACGCGGACAACCAATCCATGCTAAGGATTACGCCGAATCCTCACATATCCAATAATATGAGGTCTACCGTCGTTTCGTGATCTACTAAAACCATGATCGATCGACAACACAAGCCTGTTTATACTACATCCCCCGTAGGAATTGAAACTTTCATAGTAAAATCCAAAGATTCTGGAGTGACACTCAATTCGGCCGCAAATTGTGAGGTTACGAACGAATGAGTAGCTCCAGGTTCAATTAATACTCGTGCCCCATGCCAACATATATCCCTCTATTGGTATAATCGTAGTATACCTACGTTGCGTGACTAATAGATCAGAGGTGCATGGCATGTTTTAACATTTCACACAACTAGAGTTAGTAAATATTTTGACATGCAATGAGAATTAAATTTGCAGACTAATTATATCTAGGTAGAATCTTTTTCTAATTTAGAATAAGTGAACTTTCTTTGATAAAACGCCATACCTTCGATGACGTTATTTGTATGTTGTACGTCCTGAGCGATAACTGCTTACACTCGGCCCTGTATAACTGGTCATGTTTGTCGGGTGGGCCTCTGTGGTCCCGGGGTATTGACTCTCCCTTCATTTCTCAACACTGGGCAGTCCCTGATCAGATGCCCCATCTTCCCACACTTAAAGCAACCTCCAGTTCCCCTTCTATAATCTGATGTCTTATGTGGCTTGCCACACTTGACACATGTCTCTCGTGGTGCTGATAACGTTGTTCTTGAGAGTCCTTATGTGACCGATACTCCGGTAGTGGTAGCCGAATTTTCATAGCGAGGGGGTCGCACGAAAGTAGACATCGGTGGCCTCGGATAACTGACTTGTGGAGGCCTAGAATAATGTGTCTGGGTAAACGTTCCCCGATAGGATGGTGTGAAACGCAGCTTTTTATTCACCGGTTCATAGTTTCCCACTGCGTTCTGATTCACCTATCCTCTTCGCTCAGATTTTTCAATGACCAACGCCTTTCCCATGACGTCAGGGTACGTCTCTATTTCAAAAGCCGCAACCTTTTCACGTAGGCTCGGCCTCAATCCCTCTTCAAATTTATGGGCCTTCATCCTCTCTGTGGCCACGTACTCTGGAGCAAATCGTGAAAATTTGATAAATTCTGCGCCATATTCTCTGACCGTCATTGCCCCCTGATCTAACTTCATAAACTGAGACACCATCTGATTCCTCAGTTGCCGTGGGAAGTACTCCTTGTTGAAAGTATCGCAAAATTCTTGCCAAGTCCATATCCCTTCAGGGTTCTCCAATTCTCTCTTCAACATCACCGACTTCCACCACGGGTCGGCATCTCCTTCCAATTAGCATGAAGCCCATCTTACCATTTCGGCCTCGGTACATGGCATTTGTTGTAGTAGTTTCTCGGTTTGGTTCAACCATTTTTCCGCCTCCAATGGATCGGTTTGCCCAAAAAAACTAGGAGGCCTTAGTTTTCTAAATTCCACAAAACCCGAGTGATATGGGTTTGCAGTTGAGGTTGGAATTGGAGGGGTAGGTGGTGCTTGTTGATGGTTATTGGCAGTCAACAACGCCGCTTGCTGAGCCATAGTGTTTGCCATGGCCTCCATTCTGTGCATCATTCGGTCCTGTTCTTCTCCCATCCATGCTTCTCTATCTTGCGATGTTTCCAGAATTCTCACTTCCAAAATTCTCTCCTCCGAAATTCTCACTTCTGGAGCACATATTTCTGGGATCCTTACTTCTGGAATTCTCATTTCCGGGATACTTGTCTCCGGAATTGTTCGGTCCCTCAATGGAATCCAATTGGAAGTTGTGGGTATCTCGTCCTGACTTCTCATATTTCTTCTATGACTACCTCTTGGTCGACCCCTACCTCTAGTAGACATTGACAATCTGTAATATGAAATGAAAGTTTCATTAGCAGAAGGTCCCTATACTCCGACAAAATCAAAGACTTGTCAGAAAATCCTAAAAGAAAAAGACTTTGATACCAACTGTAACAGCCCAGATTTTAGCACCCCGAAACTCGTGCCGTCGGTACAACCCTTTAGGTCATATCCTAACTTCGTATAGAACACTTGGTACATCTATGCCTAAGTGGAAACAAAGCACATCTAAATAATCAAATGAATCCGAATAAAGAAATTTAAACCTCCATCTCTATATAAGGTAATATTAACTACTAAAAGATGGTTCAATCCTCATGCCCATCACATGAAATAAAGAACCGAACCGAACCATCAGTGACTCAACAAAGGTCACCTGGGATGGTTTGCAAAAAGAATGACCTATCTCTAGGTAATTTGACTTCTTACAAAATAGGAGTGGCCGAACGTACCAAGCCTTACAGTAATTCTTACAAAATAATCAAAGTGCCACGGCGCACGTCTACTAAAAGAAATCCTCTGGAAGGGGACTCATGTTCCTCTAAGGGCGCGTAGTCCGTGTCCTCAAATTCTTGGACCTCAGTGTCCTCAGCTATCCCTGAACCTGTGATGTATAGTCGAAGGGTGAGCTACATCATAGCTCAATAAGGAAACAAATAACATGTATATTTTCTGACATCACACATATATTTCATGACACATTTCTAAGCATGGAAACGAGGTTTAAACAATTGCTTGGCCAAGGAGACTATCTGATGTATGATTTCAAATCACATTCTTACTAGTCAAATGGAACACATACACACACTTAACAGAATCACTTAAGTAATTGCTCGAGCAATATAGCATCGAGCCCCTGATGGAAGTACCCACCATCGTCGTTCATATGAACCATTTCACATATGCCCAAGTCCCTTTGCAAGAGGTGACTTGTGCCAAACGGAGTATTTTCACTATTAAAAATCAAAGAACAGATATCCCGCCGAACGGGTACACAATTTGTACGGACATTCCACCATACCGGTCACGGATATCCCGCCGTGTCGATTGGGTATTCACAATTTAAACCTTAAATCTAATGTGCATGTTACATATAGTTTATCACTGTGAGTTGTGGTAAGTATAATTAGTTCAATATTTCACATTTCTTTACTACCACAAACAACATGCCTTACATCTTCTTAATATCACACATATAACTTATTTAAAATTTTCACACACATGCACGTAAGATTCTCTTTCTTAGTGATTATACTTGTGAATATCGTGTAATCAAAAGCTATGAATGAACTCTTGCAATTACTAAGCACTTACGAAAAGACACTCATATCATTACGCACATGCTAGTTGAGAGTAAATACACATGCCTCAGAGTTTCCCTACCTCAAACGGAGTCACACTAGGATTAAACCAAGTCGTGTCAAGCACGCGCCTACTTAAATCCCACGTGTCGATCCTACAATCCAAACGTATCCAAATATCCTTTAAGAAAGCCTAGAAGGATAAAAGGTACACACTGCTGGAGAATTCATAAGAAAAGAATAGAGTAAAGTACCCTGTTCCTCGCGAGAGCGAGCCCCGAGGCTCGGGCACGCGAGCAAAACTTGGTCAATTTCTCGCGCCATCGAACTGACATTCAGTTATCTGATGAGTGTTGCACGAGGCCTCGCTCGAGCGAGACCTTTTTGCCTTTAAGTCCTCGCGCGAGCGAGACACAGCATTTTTTCACAGTTCCTAAGTTCTCGCAGCTGTTTAAATCGTGTCTCTGAGGCTCGCGCGAGCGAGCCTTTAAGCTCGTGCGCGAGGGACAGAGACATACCAGATCTGAGTTTTTCCCAAAATCGATCTTCACCCAATCTTAACTATTTTAAACTCTATTTCTTAAGGAACATTAAATGCTAACATTACTATACAAATAGCATTAGACTCATACCTTAAATGCCATCAATGTTCCTTAGATTGGATCTTTCTTTCTTGAAGAAATCAAGGAGGGCTTTAACAACCTAGATCTTTTTCACACTTCCCATCAAGCTCCCGGATCCACACAAGCTCATCTAGATCGTGGAGCTCGAATCCCCATGCACCTTCACATTACTTCACTTAACTTCTGTTAGATCTAATCACTTAGATCTCACCATCCTTGTCATTTCCTCTCCACAAACCCTTTTCCTTTCTCCACTCTCTCTCTCTCTCTCTCTCTCAAATAACTCAACAACCACACAAAAGGGTCTCACGTGGGAGACCTCTTATTTCAACAACTTAGGTTTATCAACTTATTACTCACACATACTACACCTAAGTGTTTAATAAAATTCTAACACCTAATGTGTTAGTCACATACACACTCTAAGTTATGTATATGTGCATGGGTTCCCTTGTGAATCACATACACACGTTTGAACTACATACATATATGTTTGCACCAAACCTACACAGTTTACGAAATTCAGGGTTATTACAATAAATAGAGATTGAATTATCATTTAGTGCGTCACCTTTAAACGGTCAATTTTCAAAGCCAATCAAGTTTTCAAAGGAGTAAGTTAAGTTTTAATATCCATCATAAGAAATAAAATTAATGTCATTATTGTCCCCTATATATATAGCTTTGTTATTTGTTAGTCAGCTTTGGATTTAGCTTAATGCTATATTTGACAAGAGTAAGTCCTTATAAAATTTAACACTTAATGAAATCTTTTCTGCTCAGCAGCTTAAGTTTAGCATAAAATGCATTGGCTTGGTTCACCAAAATTTGGCTCATTTTAAAGTCATATAAATATTTAGTGTACAATATACCCTCTTAAAAAATTAAAGAGAGCAACCTATAACTCACCGATTTACTCGTTGCATGTATCTTTTGCCATTTTTTTTTTAACAATATCCAAAATCAATGCATTAATATCTTCTGTTTTTTTATATATAATAATGCATTAATATCCATTGAATGCCATAGTTGTTTCTATTCCTTTCCACTCACATCCCTATATATAGGTCACCCAATAATTTCTTTACCATAATTTAGTCTACCTTAACGAGGATAATAATGATAGAAATTGACTTACCTCTATACTTGCTTTCTTTTTATAGTTAGGTACAAGGTGGACGGTTACCATTCCTTTTATTGATACATAGCCGCAGGGTGCGGGATGCATATAATATGGTCCCGACATCTGTGTGATCCCAATCAGGGCACAGAGAGACGAGAACCATCAAGCGCAATGACCACAAAATTTGTGATTCGGTTAATCTTGTTAATGGTGATTGGATGTGCTTGAGATCCGACGGGTGGCAATGTCCAGAATATGGGGTTCATGATCCTCAGCTGACTCCACATTTCTCGATGGCCATGACCGTCAAATATCTTCTCCTCTTTTAACTTCCTACTCGCCACGCCCTTGTGTATGTACTCGAGCAAGTCATAGCACACGTGGAGACCCTATGAAATTTCATTGAAGGTCTTGATGTTGTCAACAATGTCCACGTACTCCTCTACCACTTGCAAATGTAATTCAGCAAAAAGGAAGGTGCATATGACAAATAGGAGAGCGAGCTTTAAGAAGTCCTCATCGCTCTCAGCTCTCTTTATCCCAAGGTCTATATGGGATCGGAGTACATTCCCATTGGGTACTCCATGAAAATACTTGTACCGGATCCTCTCTTCGATTGGTGGCTTAGTTGAAGGAGTGTACTGTTGCCAGCTGCCAACAATGGAAAGGCCCAATGTCAAAGCAACATCCATCTTCTTAAGATAGATGTCGCGCATCCCAATTCAGAAATGATTTTTTTCCACCTAAAAAGTTAATATTAATATTGCATCAACATCTCCACGAAATCTCACCCCCTTCGGAATTTGAAAAATTCCACCTAAGACCGATCACCTAAGTAACTCCTTTCTTGTCGAGCTTGCTTCATCATAAAGCTTGTAAATGCCACTAGGGGAACACTTGAAAACAGCTCATTGTAGGACCATTTCGGTGTGATACACGAGTTACTCCTGCTAAATAACAGATAAAAGGGAGAAGGTCAGCATCATAAAAAATATGACAGAAATGGAGCGTTAACGCTTCGTTAGTAGAGCGGTAATGCTATCATATCAAAGCACTATCGCTACGCTAGGTAATCGCTACTGATTTGTTACATAGCACTACCGCTATCCTAAAGGAGAGATATTTTTATATTCACAGAATGAGACAAAAATGGAGGAGAAGATAGAAAACGGGACAACGAAAAAAAAAATGCAAAACATCGGGTGATTATTTTAATTTGAACTTACAGATTTGGTTGACGGAAGCTGGAGAAATGGAGCATCACCGCTTTGCAAACGACGAGCCTTCTGTCATGGGGTCGCACTTTCGCAACCTCTGTCCGATGCGGCACCTAACGCATGCTTCACTAGGTAAGCCTACTTCTGATACCAACAGTCGCGAGAGCGTCCTTCGACGCGCTTTTAACTCGCGCGGTGCTTCACTACCGCGTGCAACGAAGCCAACCCATCTACACATCAGCTCTGATACCACCCGCCTAGAGGACGGGAACTCCCCCAACATGGTTGCCTTTGTTTCACGGCCTACCACCCAGCTTATCGTGCCCCTTACGACACGCCAATTGCACTGCTGCGCTAAACTTAGCCTGCTCAAGCTTCACCCTGTGCACTGCACTAGTACCTCGCTTCGCAACAGTCTTGGCATGTAGCTCCCCATGCCACCATGTCTTGTCCACATACCGAACCAAGTCCACAGCCTTGTGCCTCACGCTCGCATGCTCCACTGAGTCCCACGCAGCCTGCCTTCATGTGCGTTCCGAGTTACTAGCACCGTTTATCCTTTGCCCACGTGCTGTCGTGCTCAACTGAGTCTCACGCAGCGTTGGTGTTCTCACGAGGTTGCCCAGCCGTATGCACCGCGACGCGTAGTCCGGAGCCATACTTCAACCTCCCTTGGGTGCCACACGGCATTGCTGCGTCGATGTCCTAGGCCCACCCTTTCAAGCCTAGGAGACACTTGCGCCCCCTCTGGCAACGCAAGGCCCCGTGTGGGTGGGAGCCAGTCTCCACCAACTCTCCCACATAGAAGGGTAAAACGGTCATTCAGCCAGAATGGCGGGAGGACCTCAAACCCCTTGGTTTGACATACCACAACGCCTCCTATATCGCTAGCCCACCTTGACTATGTCGCGTCCATGTCGCGACCGTGTCGCTCCCGCGTCTTCCCCCCTATGCATCCGTGTCGCGATCACGTCGCAAGGCCCTCTTGGCCCCCATGTCGCGTGCCCTCCTGACACCACATGTCGTGCCCCACACACCATGCTGCAAGCTCGAGTATTGGCCCCGTCACATCCTCCACCACTCCATAAATGTCAACGTCCTCGTTGACGCATGATCGTAGTGAACTGACCCCGCCAACTCCTCCCAGCTTGTTAGCAACACATTTCTAGTTCTTAGGTCTGCACCTTCCCACTGGCTCCCCACTGTCACCCCGGTCGGGTCAACTTGGTTCTGCTGTCACAAGGCCCTCACCTGTTAACTAGCTCAGGGATGTCGCGTGCCCTCTTGACACCACATCGCGTGCCTACACACCAATTGTTCAAGGATGTCGCGTGCCCTCTTAACACCACATCGCGTGCCTCCGCACCAATTTGCTCAATAGCATCATCGCTTCTAGATCGAACTTGGCTCTGATACCAAAATGTCACGGGGTCGCACTTCCGCAACTTTAGTCCCATGCGGCACCTAACGCACGCTTCGCTAGGTCAGCCTACTTCTGATACCAACAGTCGCGGGAGCGTCCTTCGACGCTAACTGCGGTACTTTCGCCATCTGCAACGGCCAACCCATCTCAGACATCACTGATACCACCCGCCTAGAGGACGGTAACTCCCCCAACATGGTTGCCTCTGTTTCACGGCCTACCACCCAGCTTATCGTGCCCCTTACGATACGCCAATTGCACCGCTGCGCTAAACTTGGTCTGCTCAAGCTTCACCCTGTGCACTGCACTAGTACCTCGCTTCGCAACAGTCTTGGCATGCAGCTCCCCATGCCACCATGTCTTGCCCACATACCGAACCAAGTCCACAGCCTTGTGCCTCACGCTCGCGTGCTCAACTGAGTCCCACGCAGCCTGCCTTCATGTGCGTTCTGAGTTACTAGCACCGTTTATCCTTGGCCCACGTGCCATCGTGCTCAACTGAGTCCCACGCAGCGTTGGTGTTCTCACGAGGTTGCCCAGCCGTATGCACCGCGACACATAGTCCGGAGCCATACTTCAACCTCCCTTGGGTGCCACACGGCATCGTTGCGTCGACGTCCTAGGCCCACCCTTTCAGGCCTAGGAGACACTTGCGCCCCCTCTGGCAATGCAAGGCCCCGTGTGGGTGGGAGCCAGTCTCCACCAACTCTCCCACATAGAAGGGTAAAACGGACATTCAGCCAGAATGGCGGGAGGACCTCAAACCCCTTGGTTTGACATACCGCAATGCCTCCTGCATCGCTAGCCCACCTTGGCTATGTCGCGACCGTGTCGCTCCCGCGTCTTCCCCCCTATGCATCCGTGTCGCGACCCCACAGTGCGACCACGTCGCAAGGCCCTCTTGGCCCCCATGTCGCGTGCCCTCCTGGCACCACATGTCGTGCCCCACGCACCATACTGCAAGCTCGAGTATTGGCCCCTTCACACTTCGCTCTCGCACGCACGACGCTGGACGAACTTGGGAAATGTGAAACTTTAGGGATGCTGCAGGAAAAGGTGAAAATTCCTGGGTCGATCCTGGAAAATTCCCATTCTTCAAACAAGCAAAGCAAATAAAAGACATGCCATGGAATATCCTATCATTCTTTTCCTACCAAAGACACCCAGAAAGGTAACAGCATAAAGCCTCAGCATAAACAATACCCTTGTTAGAAATGGTCCATGTCCTCCAGGAGCCAGGGACTTGTCACTTATACAAAGGAGCACCCTACAACACCAAATCAGTCGAAAAAAGTGATTTCAAAATCCAAACCTAGCTAGTATAGGAACAATATAGTAGCCATTGGTTCACTATTCGGCTATCCCTTTTGCCCAAGCCAAAAAATTTGAAACACATTCCCTGATTCCCCTATGCTGCAAATGATCAATCATCAAAGCCTTGTTGAGGGCAGCAAACCATGTACATACCATAGCTCTGGGGATGACAGAGAGCTACCCACCCAAGCCATTACATTTGACCGACAACCTCCTAGATTCATAGGCTTTCCCAAACTATGCGACAACATGCAAATGTTATAACAGAATCCAAATACTCATTACCTCAAAAAATTCATTCTCATGAACATTTTCCTAAACTTAAAACTCCAAAGAGTTAAACGCTTTTTTGTTTCTAACCAATATTCTTTCAAAAAAGCTATTCTTTTTAGTTACCACCCATAAAACAAATGTAGAAGGGTGTCTCTCCACATTGCATGCCTTCTCAAAAACAGACCTGACCAATGTTACCTGATTCGCTGGTTTGCTGGGTTCAGATTTGGGTTCGGAGTTCACGTTCGCCAGAGCCAGGTGAAGCCGATTCACTAGGGGTAGGATGTGTTTCATAAGGAATATAGGAAAAGAAAAATTAATTGGGAGATGTCACATACATGTAGCTAAAGAGTTTAGACTTTCCAGTTATTTTAACGCAATCAACTACCATCCAAAACACAGATGTCAAAAATAGGAAATATATTTTAACACTAACCAAAGTTAGGAGACAAAAAGAAAAGGTGCCGGAATTTGCAGTTCGGTCTCCTTGGCATTTCAACAGTTTAAACCCTAGTTACTTACTTCGCTGATTCGCTTAATTCAAATTCGGGTTGTCAATTTGCAATTTTTAAGGCCATGTTCAAATAGCCAAGAAACCCTCTGATTCTGACCTAGTGCTCGGAAAGTGAAAAGGAAAAGCTAATTCCGAGCGTTTCCTGCGTTCTGTATCAAACAATGGTGGTGTAGTAACACCAGCCTTTTGATACCTTTTAATAAGGAGAGAAAAAAGGGTGTCATGCTGGTTAGAAATTCGGTGTGCAGTGGAGGGAGGAGTATACTCGTTGAACTCATATTCATAACATTTCTGGGCAATTAGCTCGGAAATTGAATTTGGTACGACACAGATTTTCTCGGAAATGGTGTGGGACCCACCTTATTTCTTGAACGGTAGATTTACTTGGAAAGTTTTGAAAATAGGTACTTTCGGAGGTTAAAACTCGGAATCAGAACTTACCCTGCTATTCGAACGGGGCCTAAGATAATCAAGCTTGTGAATAAGCTTAGCCACTGAATCAATTTAAAGCTGACTGTCACATATCTCAGGAAACCTGGCAGATGTGTTCTTCAAACGCTTGGCGATGCTATGATATTGTGATACCATACATATGCTTTCGCTAATTTCTGTTCAGAATAAGCAAACCCATTCATCAATTTAGATCATCAAATCAACGTTCCACATCTGTAAACCAATCACATGTTCCTACTAACCGTTAGTAACTAATTATAACTGGCAGAGCCAAGTATAGGCTTGGGATAGTTGTCCCTTAAATTTTTACGAACATAGGTACCAAGTCTGTTAGGCTTCCACAAGCTAAAGCATGTGCTACAATACAAGTGGCTGATGTGGCACGACACAATTGGCTGAAAACGTAGTGGCACTTAATTAATTCACGTCGATGAAGCCAATCTCGTTGCACCATGTCAGCCGCCTGCACTTTGTCCTCAATAAATCTATCTTATGCTTATAATTTTCACTTTTTTCTTAAATAACATACAACATAAACAACTCAGATGTAGTACATGTGCAAACTGCATGCAGAGAGGAGATCCGCACAGAGGAGTTGAGGAAGCGTGGGAATGAGAACCCACGACCCATTGCTTTCAAAAGGAAAGAGAATGTCATTTGAGCTGGTGTTGGTACTTGGTAGTGACTCAACCGTGATGATCTCAATATTCAAGTCCCTTTTTAGAATTTATGTCATTTATCAATATTTATTTCATAAAATATGAAAGTGATTTCCATTGTTTGGTTTAGTGCTATAAAACATCATCTAAAATTGAGGGTATGTTAGAGTAGAATAGTAGATGGTAGTTGGGTGTTTAACATGTTTAAATTGAATGATGGAAATTATTTTTCCATTAAAGATCTTTAGATCATGGGTATATCAATGGGTAAGCATGTTAATCCCATATGGTAAATATCCCAAATAGTGGCCCGACTATCAAGTCCCTTGGCCCTTTTATCGCTTCCGTACACTAAGACCACATTCGAATAGAGCGGAAAAGCTTGGAAGGGTGATTTTCTGAGCACTTTCGGAGCATTTTTTGGTTTCGGCAATGGCGCTGGGACCCACATTAGAAGCGACGGTTCTCAAGTTTCGGACGCTTTGCCATTTCCAAACCAAAAACTCAAGAAAGGCTAGATTTTGAGCCAAATGTGAGTATACTCTCTGAATTGCTATACCATATAAAACCCAGGATTCTATGCTGGTTTTGAATTGCGAAGTCTGTGATGCAGATTCCGCGATAGAGAAGTACCCAGTTAGGATTCTTCTTGATCAGCTCCCGAACAAGTCCGTTGGTTCAGATTTGAGCCATCTTGGCCTCCAAAGATCTGTGACCAAGTAGAAACTGGCATTCTAAAAACCTTTAAAAAAACCTAATCTAACATACTTTGGCAATTTTTTGCACGCCCAATTGATTAAACCCCTTCATGCTTTGAAAATTTCGAAGGCCTTGCAACAAATGACGAATCTTGCTGAAATTTTGGTAGAATTTCTTGCATAAATGAAATGAAACGAGAGGTTATGTAGACGAATCGTAGAACTAATTGAGATGGTGAAAGAGAAAGATACAGAGGAGATTCGGAAATAATATTGTGTGAGATCTAAGAGCCATTGATCTAACAAAGAATGAACGGCCGGTAAGAAAAAGGGGAGAGAAGAGAAGAGTCAGAAGGGTGTGAGTTGCAGAGAAAAGCAGAGGAAGATCGCTTTTGTATTTTGTCTTTGGATCTTATTTTTTCTTCTTTTTGTGTCTCCAGTAGGCGAATTTTAAGATAGTATTAAGCTCGGTTTGTTGTTTTGCGTCTAGTCCCTTGACATCTAACTATGGACACGTGGTAGAAGGTGAGAGCGATGCTACTTGTCTTTCGTTAACAGGCTGTGTGGGGACCACTGTGTCGGTTGCACGTAGGGATGCAAGTTTTGAACCGAACACCAAACCAAAAACTGAGGGGGACCGAACCGCACCGAAACACGACATAAACCGAACCAAACCGAACCTCAATTCGGTTCGGTTTCGGTTTGTGTTGCTTGAAACCGAAAACCAAGGGGATGATAGGTTGAGTAAACCGAAAAAAATCCAAAAAAATTTGAAAAAAAATATAAAAACTGAAAAAAAATAATTAAAAAGTAGGTATTTTATCTATACCGAACCAAAACGGTTTCAGTTTCAGAAAAATGTGAATGAACCAAACCGAATCGATTTTGGTTCGGCTTCGGTTTGGGGCTAATCATTTTTAGGAACCCTGTATGTTTTTAGGAATATCTTAATTAAATTTTAATTAAAATAAATATAAATTAATTTAGTAATAATACTTAATAATTAAATTAATTAAATAATATTATATATATATATTTTATATATATATATATATATATATATATATATTATAAATTTATATATTAATACATATATATAACAAATATATTGTAGTAGTACACTAGGAAATAACAAATGAGGTCTCCTATGCGATGGATCAATTAGTAAGAAACACGTTTTGCAATAGTCTGTAAGTCAGCAAGTTTTTGCAATAAAGAAATACTTGCTGACATTATGACCGCGTGCATCATAATGCATAACATGATCATTAAAGATGAACGAAGTGACGATACACGTGAAAGTAATGCATAATCGAGCTTAATATTATCTCATCGGAAGCCCGCTTTTGAATGTAATGGGCTAATGTAGTATGTACTTTACTTAATTATACAAGCGACTTTTTAGTGTTAGTATGATAGGCGATCGGATATTAAACGTATCATTTTTGCACAATTGCATCGACGTAAGTGTTCAATCTCTCATGGATCGTGCATCGGCTAAAAAATGACCTTCAAATATATACGGTACGATATCAGATGCACTACCGTCATTCCTACGGTCATACGATGCCCTTAACTAGACCGATTCTGTGCTTTTCTGAAATAATTAAAAGAACATAAAAAATCCTTCGTTTCTTAGAAATGTCAGGAATCAGAGCTTTTCTTAGGCCTAAAAGAACACACCTGAGAAATGTCAAGAATCTGAATTAGCCAGGAATCTGAAGGAAACTGAGTTGTTAGGAATCTGAGCTTTTCTGAAAAAATTGGGAAAATACCCGAACAAGGCCTAATGAATAATAATAATAATTTATTTTCTCTTACTACTATAACTTATTTCTCTAAGAAGCAATCCTTGCTCATCACATTGGCACACTGTCACAACCCAGAATCCTTACCCGATCTCGAGGACCTAGAATTCCGTGTTATGACACCGCACGCTGGTTAAGGCGATAAGCGGACATACACATAATCTATAAATTGACTTGCCATAAGGATTGAGGCATTTAAGATAACATTAAACGATAAATGACTCATAAATTAATAACAGAAATGTAGACAATAATAATTAAGTACTTAATCCTAATCATGCATCTAAGATAAAAATCAAACAAGTTTCACGTAGGATAAAACGGTCTCAAACGTAAACTCACACAATATATCATGGCTAAAATAAGTCTATCAAGAAATAAAGAAAAACTAGAGTAAAAGGGTTTTCAATGCTGGTAAAAATCTGTCGGGTCTACGTTCTCATCAAGGTGGTAGCCGACATCCTCGTTTATATGAGCCGTCTCCGGATTAGCAGCTTCCGTATCATCGAGGATGGGATAAGCAGAATCTTCACCTGAAACTGTTAGATTTTGAGAGGGGGGTGAGTTTACTCAGTCACGTAAACTCAGTGGGTTGCACAATCGATCCACCATAACTTACCCAGGTGATCATGTATGCAATCGCTTGAGTTGCAGTGTATTTTGAAAACTAAAATTAGTATTTAAATAAAATGATTAAGTTATCCATAACTTATAGCATATCATAATCCAACTGAAAAGCATATTATAACATGAAGGGTACATGATGCTTCTAATTTTCTTATCTTTTTTCCTATTTGTCTCATCAACTTAGCATACGTGACATATCGTAAGTTTTATTAATTACTCCATACGCCTACACAACGTACTTCACATCTTATCTTATTTAAACGATCTGTGCCAGGATCGCTGCTCGAGCCTACCACGCGAGGTCCACATGTAGATAACCACCTAACCTCCATATCATAACATAGACCGTCATCCAGCCAGATGAGGTTGCCGGCATAGTAACCACGATGTCCCCTTAGTTTGAGACAAGGCTATAATGTCCTTAAGACCCGTCTTGGCTGCAGACGTTAGGCCCTTACGGTGGCTCGTAAGGTATGACACGTGTAGAAATTTAATTAATATTTAGCTAGCCTTCACAGCGTGTCTTATATATCATATCATTTTTTGGTTACGGGCTTAGGTTCCCTCCCCGATTTCATATTTGCGTGAGTTTAAGTCCCCACTTTCTTAATATACATGTGTCTTAACATATTTTTTTCTCATTTTTTCTTAAAACTTAGTTAGAATGGGCCACGGTGCAATAGGCTTCACTAAACCACGTTTTTCAAGAGACGGGTTCCGTAATAACCTGGATGTACTTCATGTGGTATCTCATACTACCATAAAGGGGTTGCATCCGTACACGGATGCCTACATTCCAAGTTTCACGTGACCGTGAAAGAAACCCCACCGTGACGAAGGCTTATGTCATGTGTCATATCTTATTCTTAACTTATATGCGTATGCTCTATCGTGATTTTCTATATGATGAATGTCATATGATAATGGTAAACATATATAAGAATGAACTATAACATAAACTTTAAACATTTCATATTTTTGAAGAAAATTAGTAAAGAGTATAACATACGAAATATTAAAGTAAAACAGAAAATAAGAAATATTTAACTATATTTATTTTACAATAGAGTTGAAATTATTCTTCATTAGGGTTAATTGTATCCATAAAATTTGGTGATTGACTAGTATAGCGATCCGACCTATTTTAAAATTCTAAAGGAGCACATTTGTCAATTCAAGGATTGTATAAGGCTTAAAGGAGGTAATAGAATGGTAAGTATTGAAAAACGTCAATATTTGACCCCTTAAACTTATAGATTGTTATTCGATGTAAGCTATTTAATATATTTTATTTAATTTTAGCGATTTATAAGTCTGAAGATAAGTTTAGCATAAAGTAACCCAAGAGGTTTAAAAAAATCATGTCAAACTCGTGCACCTTGGATCATCTAAACCGTATCCCAACTTACAACTCAATTTTGACCTTAAAAATATTAAATTCGTGAAATTGTTATTTCAGACACAGTTGTAAATCTTGTTGCCTTCTTTCCAATGTCGTAAGAATCACGTCAATCCGAGTTCGGAGTAAAAAGTTATGGTCAAAATACCGAGGCTGTATCTGTTAAAGAGTTAGGCCGAATTTCACGAAAATCTGGGAAAAACGATCCTATCGATTTTTGGCCTAATTTCTATGTTTTTAAGACCCGAAATTTATCAAAATTTAAGGAAGGATTAGGGTTTTCTTTTTAAGAAATAACTGAATAATTTAAGATAGATTTAGAGGCACTCACCTGTTGAAGCGTGATTCGAATCCTACGATGATTTGGGTTGATGGAGATCGAATTCGGGACACGATATGCCCTAGTCTTTTCGCGAGAATTCCTTTCTTACGATAAATCGGTCGTGGCGATAAAAAACTTTGATGGTGTAAGATTCTCTGATAAGATCGAAAATTGATGAAGATCCGATGAGGAATTGGGAAGGATGGCACTGTCGAAACTTTTGCAGAGAAGAAAGAATAGAGAGAGACAACTGAGAGAAAAAGTAAATATATATCTAATTCCCTTTCTAGGGTAACTCTAATTAAGACTTTCCGTATAAGATTTAATAAAAATAGTAGTTTTTACACGCAAGTAGAATTCATACGTGACTTGAAAAGCTTGAGAAGATGTTTTGCTCCAGCGCTTTGTGCTCCAGCGCTTTGTGTAAGCACTAAAGTAAATGGTGATTCTCTCCCGAAATTACAGTTATGCCCTTTAACTTGCTTCACTTTTCAAACGGGCGTAACTTTTTATATTCTTATCCAAAATCGATAAATTATATATCGTTGGAATTATATCGACGAATACTTCGCAATGAGTCTAATATTGATATATAAAAAATCAGACTATTTCTAAAGTAGGTAGATTCCGGTGTGGAGCGTTAGCACCACGCACTGTATGATACATTATCTAATACCGTTAAATAAAATTAAAAAATCTGGGTTATTACACACACATCTCCAAAAGTAGCCGCCGAAGTACAAGCGACTCATAATATACAATTGTAATTGACTACTAAACGAAAGGAAACATTTGTACAGATGTCAAATGGTTGTGAAATGATAGATTTGTCTACGACATTCTTATATATATTCACCCAAAATGCCTCCCGTGCACTTTTTCTGCGACCCTCTTTGCATCCTCAACCTTACCATGAATCCTATGCTCCGAATAGGGCACTCCACAAAGCCTCATCAGGCTCCACACCTATCCCACCAATCAACGCTTCAGCTTCCTCCACGTGTCCTCTTCTTCCCAAAAGATCAACCATACACATAATGCTCCGACCCCAGCCGTACACGAAACCTCTTCTCCATCATATTAAAATATCTCCATCCTGCTTCCGTCAACCCGCCGTGACTATACTGTAACTATCGGCTAATACATACCAATGTATCGTCCAAAATCGATACGTATCAGTTTTAGAACTCAGCGATACGTAAAAGAAAATCGAGATTTTGAACCTTGCTAAAGATCAGTTATATAAAAGATTGGGCCAAAAAATAATGTCCATCGTCTAATTCGCTGCCGTCAAAGATTTTCATGTTTGAAAACTTTGATCAGGGAGACCAAATTTGTAGGAACTATGGGTACCATTTTCTTAATGGTAAAAAAATCAACAATTAATCTAGAGAAATTTCTCAAAAAAAATCCTCTTACCTTCTTTTATGCCTCCATTAGCGTACAAATAGTTTATTTTCGACAGAAAGCTTTGAAAGGGACATGTGAGGGGCAAATATCAAAGGTGGAATACTTTTAAATTCACCCACCCAATCTTTGAGTTCACCCAAGTTGAAACACATTGACAAGGTTTAACCAAATGATGGAGTTCGTTTATTCTCCTAATTTTTCACATGATGGATCTTGAGATTACAGGCACACCATCAACCGGTCAGTGATTTATTTCAAGTGGCACACATCTCAGAAACGTGACCTTAACATTACGTGCATACTTAAAATTGATTTTAAGGTCACTTTTTGAGATGTGTACCTCATAAAATAAGAAATCAACCTTCTGATGGTACACCCATGATCTCAAGATCTATCATGTGAAAAATCGGGATGATAAACAATCACGATGGTATGATTCAATGCAGTCAATGTGTTTCAGCATTGGTGAACTCAAAGATTTGGTGGATGGATTTAAAGGTAGTCTAACATAAACTGAACGGTCATCTTCTTCAACACTCACTCTCTTAAGCTTTTGTCTTCTCCAGTACTAATCTTTTCAAGCTTTCATCTTCTTCAGCCCCTCTCCCTCCGACACCCATGTTTTATGGCTCCTCTTCAAAAATCCAAGTTCGTTTCGTTACGTATTTCGGCGACTGATCGATGTTTTGTATTCAAGGTTTGGAGATTGGCGGACAGGTGTTGTTGCTGGCAGAAAGCAAAAGCTGAAGTGTAAAATAAGGCTTTGAAGTGGTTTTTTTGTGTATTGCGCTAGAAATACTACATGGAGTATATTTTGTTACACTATGAGTAAGATGCAATGAGCTGTAATGGATTGCAGTGTATTTTATTGCACTATAAGAATAGTCAGATAGATTTTAATACACCATTAATGGCGTCAGGTGCATTACCATAGAACTAGATGCAACGCATAATCGAGCTTTGAAGTGCAAAATTTTCAACTGCACTATCATTATACTAGATACAAATCATACAATGCGTATCTATGTAATCTATGATATTAAGTCGTTTGGCCGAGGTACTTAATATGTTGCTACAAGTATCTTCCAAGCCACTACATGCCGTCAGAACCGCCGTGAACGTAACGCGGTCGGGTGATTTGCCAATGCCCACCATCCCATCGAACAACCTGAAAGTCTCACCTGAAAATCCGTGCTCATCATACCCGGATATCATTGCAGACCACATTATCAAATTCCTTTCGGTCATTCTATCAAACGACTTGGCGTGCGGATATCACATCCCCTCACTTCAAGTACATGGAGATCAATGCGTTAAAATTTGTCACTGTCAGATGAGAATCCATTTACGATTACAGCCACGTGGACTTCACGTCCAAGGTGGAGGGCGGAGACACGCCGGCGCAAGATTTGTGGACTGACGATAAAGTGCATTGGTCGGGTTGTTTTCCGATGCGCCGCATCTGTAGATAAATTTGGAGCGATTTTTTGAAGAGGTGCACGTTAGCGTGGGATTTGATGAGGGAATTGTAGAGGAATGTTGTTTGTTTGTTAGTGCGGGAGAAAATGAAGGAGGCTTCTTCCAAACGTGCGCATATAGCGTACGAAGAGGCGAACTTGGCTCGAATAAAATCGTGGTGGGCTAAGCTGACAGTGAGGATCAGAGCATGGATTTTTTGAAGGGTTTCTAGGTTTTTAGTGGAGCACGATTCAATGAAGGAAGCGCATAAGGGGATGTCCAGAGGGGTGCGCATGCTAAGAAAATGGGTGCGTTTCATAAGGAATATAGGAAAAGAAAAAATAATTGGGAGATGTCACAAACATGTAAGCTCGTTCGAGAGTTTTTCCTGCCGTGAATCTCAGATTTTATGCAAAATCTTAATCATTCATGCTTTCGAGAGCTCTGGTTGGGAACTGAGAATCTGAGGTATTTCCGAGTGAAAAGGATATTTGAACGCCTGCTCAAATCAGCTCAGATTTTCGGCTATTGAGTATTCTTCACTTTAGTATATATATGAGATCCGAACTCACCCAATCACTCCCTCCACCAACAGTCATCTTTGAGTTAAAGTACCTGTATTTTTCAAGAATTGTTGTGCTGAAATCCTTCTTCGTCCCCCTTCCTGTAATTTCAAGACCAAAACCCAACTAAAAATCCAAATCCCTAAGGCCCTGTTTGATAGCAATGAAACTCCAAAGAGAAAATGAAATCAATTTTTTAGTTGATTTCCTTGGAAATGATTTCCTCTATAAATGAATTTTTCACTGTTTGATTAGTGTGTTTGAGAAATGAATTTAATTGGAAATTGATTTCTCTTGTTTAATTAGTATCTTTAAAAATGAATTTGAAAATGAGTGTTTAAGTTTTGATAATTTATTGTTAAAATCATAATTCAAGTCAAATATTAACTAATAGTTTTTTTAATGATATTCCATTATGTTACAAATTAATACCATAGTAATCACTATTTATTACTAAGTTACATAAATCAGAGTTTAAAAAGTCAAACTCAAATAAAAAGTCAAACTTTAACCAAACTTAAAATTTTGATAAAATATATATATATATATATATAAAGTTAAATAACAAAGTTGTAAATGCTAGAATCTAATGTAAGTTTATATATTAAAATTAAATTAAATTTTTATGAAAGTCAAACTTTGATTAAAATTATAACTTTGACCAAGAGAAAATTTTATAATGTATCAACAAGTTACAAAAGTCCAACTACAAATTAATATAACAGTATTCATATACATCGTTAGGTTACACTAGTCAAAATTTGATCAAATATCTATTTTTAATAAAAGTCAAACTTTGATTAATAAAAAATTTTAAGACTATAAGGTTATAGTAAATGCTAGTATGTACTATAAGGTTACATGCTGAAACAAAGTTCAATTTTTAAACTTTAAAGAAAATTCAATTTTTAAAAAAAGTCAAATTATGACTAAAATTTTTAACTTTGACCAATAAAAAATTCAATAATCTACTGCCAACCTACAAATTAATATAACAGTATTCGTATCCATTGCTAGGTTACACTAGTAAAAAATCTGACTAAATATCAACTCTTAAAAAAGTCAAACTTTGATCAAACGTAAAAAAAGTAAAATAAAATTTGCTAATACACTATAAAGTAATAAATTAAAAAAATAATAATCTCATTGAAGTTACAGAAGTTCAAAAAAATCAAATTATGTTTAAAAGTCAAAGTTTGACCAAATATCAAACTTTGACCAATAAAAATTTACATTACTAAAATACAAATAACAACAGTAATAATCATTATCTACTGTTAAGATGCACTCCTCAAATTTTGATTACAGCCAAAATTTGAATAAAAGTCAAACTTTGACTAATAAAAATGAGACAATGTATTTTCAAGTTATAAATTAAAATAATGATAGATATTTTTAATTATAGCATTTCACTAATAGAAATTTATAACATTTTATAGAAAATCAAACTTTGACTAAGAAAAAATTGCACTGATACGGTATAAATTTATGTAGTAGTAGCCTCTATCTATAAGCAGGTTTTGAGTTTGACTAAAACTAAATTGTGTAAAAATCAAAGTTTGACTCAAAAGTCAAAGGGTGACCAAAAGTCAAAGTTTGACTAATACAATTGAGAATCTAGTATCAAATTATACATCAACGCAACAGTATCCTTTTTTCGCTATCAAATTATTGGAGTCAGTTTAATAAAACATAAAATTTTAATTAAAAGTCAAAGTTTGACCTTAAAATAAACCTTTAACACCCTAAAAATTTGATAATATATTACTAACTTATAACTTATTATTATGTTTCAGTAGTCAAAGTTTGATCAAAAGTCAAAACTTGATATAGCTTATAAATTTAATTAAAGTTTAATTAAATTCAAACTTTGACCAAAGTCAAATATTAGCTAAAAAGAGTATGGTGTAGATATTGTGGTGCTCATAGTAATCGTGCTAATATGATGGTCATAGAAATTGAAGTTACTTTTTAATAGTCAAAAAATAATTTTTTTTACTTCTAGGATTTTTACAACTTTAGATTTACAATAACAAAAAATTATTATTTGTTAATAAGAAACTCAATTTCAGCCACTTAAAAGGTTGAATGATTTCCTCCTAAAATGATTTGGTGTATGGAAATTCAATTTCCATGCAGGTTGACGTAATTTCTTTTCCATCTCCTTAAACAACAATAATTGGAAACTATATTTCATTTCCACAATGAAATTATATTTTCATGTTATCAAACAAGGCTTAAAATAATCCACCTATGTCAAATCGAAACCAAATTGAAATTAGAATTGAAATTAGAGAAGAGAGAGAGAAGATGCATACAAATCAGAAGATTCTCCTTGGTGAGCCATCTTGATTGAATGATTTAGTCGAAAGAGCAAGAGCAACAGCAAGAGAAAGAGATGCAGAAGGAGTTGTTTTTTATCTGAGACTTCTCTCCTGCTTCTTATATATAATAAATTTCTTATTGGCGAAGAGAAAGTTGCTTTTTTAAGATGGTATATGATGTTGTTTAGGACTATGATAGGCTCTTTAATTTCTACTTTAATTGCTAATTTTACGAAAGATCAGCATCGTCCAATTAATTCATTGTCTATTGGATGGATAAACACTTGATTTTGATGTTGCGATTGTCTAATCAACCATTAAAACCATGGTCAACTTGATGGACAGTCTACATCATTTACTAATCCTACAAAGATTGGTAATAGATAAGGCGCATTAGGTTACATATTTTAGTTTTACTATAAGTGCATGTTTGGCTACCATCATACGGTTTTTAAATTATTGCACCGAGGTTAGAGAAAGACTTTGTATTTTAGGGATATGTGACATTTGAACACGTAATCTAGGTCGTCTGATTTAAAGTTCATGATCTATAAATCCTTGTTGGGTAAGATTGGAGCAAAACACGATATTTATCATATGATCTATTATTGTCAACCATTGAAACAAATAATAGTCTTTGATTGTATTTAATCACATGATGAAGATTATATTTTGTGCCAATCTTATCCACTAAGGATCTATAGATCATGAACTTTAAATCAGACGGCCCAAAGTACGTTTTCATATGTCACATGTCCCTGAAATACAAAGTCTTTTTTTAACCTCCGTGCAATCACTTAAAAGGCGAGTCCAAGTAATAGGTCCTTATAACATGTGATATTACAATTGCAAAAGTAAAGGCAACTTGAATATTATGAATATTATATTATTATTAAGGGTACCTTTAAATCCCACCTGCATTAAAAAATATTGTCTGCATTGAATTAGATGATAGAGATCATTAATCATCCCAATCTGAGCTCACACGATGGATCTTAAGATCATGGGCGTACCATCAGACGATTAGTGTTTTATTAAGCATGGCACACATCTCAAAAAAATGACCTTAACATCACATGCACTCTGTAAAAATTGATTTTAAGGTCACTTTTTTGGGTGTGTACCACATGAAATTAAAAAAATGGCCTTCTAATGGTACACCCATGATCTCAAGATCCATTGTATGAAAGATTGAGAAGATAAATAATCTTCATCGTCTGATTCAATGCAGTCAATGGCGAACCCAAAGATTTGGTGGGTGGATTTAAGGGCACTCTATTATTAAAAGCAAGGCAACAAAGCTTAAAATTTTGTTTTATTGTAAAGTGCGGCTTTCCCATGTCAAGCTAAAGCACCAAAAACAGTGCTTCCCAAATTGAATTGTTTGCACAGCATAATTTTTTATTCCATTTCTGTCGATTACAAATATCAGTTTAATCCTGTAAATGGGTATTAGTGGCCCATTTTAGAAGTAATGGTCATTAAATCATATTCGAAAAAAGACCGTCAAATATGTTCACCCCCATCTCGATTGGTTGCCTATAATTTTTAAGAGAAATCCAAGTACGGTATATAAATCGATGTTTAGATCACATTTCTATGGGCATAGCATAACCACTTATTGAATCGATTCTAAAGATTTTCTGAGAGAGACTTAAAAACAAAGGATTTTGAGTTTTATAAGAATATGTCAGGAATTTGAGTACCTTAAGAACGCATATGGGAAAAATCAGAAATCTAAGCGTCCAAAAATCTAAACTTTTCTGGAAAAAATCAAGAAACACCTAAACAAGGCCGTAGGGATGCAAGTTCGGTGTACCAAACTGAACCCAATTTTTTTGTGTTCGGTTCAGTACACTCCAAACCGAAACCGAACTTAATCCAATTTTTTTCGGTGTTCGGTTCGGTTCGATTCGAGACGGTTTGGGTTCAGCCCAATCACTCGGCCGTATACCGATTTAAAGAAAAAATGAAACCGAAATAGATTTTTTTGGTCTTCGGTTCGGTTCGGTTTGATTCACCTGGGCATTCTACCGTATCGGCGATGTTTCTACCTCCGCCTCTTTCTCCTCAGCCTCCTCTCGGCGAGTTCTCTGGCGCTCATCTTAGCCGAGTTTGAAGAGGAGGAGAAGAAGAGCCCATCTATGTAAAATGGCAGAGTTTGAAAAGGAGGACACCAGAGTTTGAAGAGGAGAAGAATTAGGGCTACCGGCTGCGTATGTTGTGAATTAGGGACCCATAAGATATATTTATATTTGTGGCTGAAGATCACTTGTGGAATGCATCCAAAAAATAAAAAATTTTGCGTATGTTGTGTGTTAGGGGCCATAGGATATATTTATATTTATGGTTAAAGATCACTTGTGGAACGCATACAAAAAATAAGATTGAACATGTCGTGCGCATGTATCAAGCAATCCAAACCGGCATGGTTGGGGCCTCGGTTTAAATCCCTGATCCGTCGGGCCTGATCGGGTTCAAAATCCTGACCTGTTAAACTAATGGATCGGGTTTGGATTGAGGTTTTTTTAACCCAATCACTTGGAGTATTGGTCATACTGTTCTCAAGCTAAGAGTATGGTGGATCAGATCAAAACATCTCGACCATAATAAGCAAATAAAAAAAAAAATGATTAGTAATAACACAATTCACCTAAAGATGCGAAACCCCAAACAATGCAATGAACAGAAATATGACGGTGTAAAATAGAGCCTTCTTTGGCCACACATTTTGAGGCATTTGTGTATAGGGCATGAACCAAAAGCCATCACCCAAGTCTTCAAAAAGGGTATGATCTCAACACTGGTCCCTTTTGCTGTAATTGAACAGAATACAAAAAACCATCAACACAACTGGGATGAACTTTTTCCATGTCAGAATCTCAATTCCCAAGAACTTGGCTTCTCTAAATCATTAAAACAAATCTGCCCATCTGTTGATGTAGCAGATTCTACCCCATGTGTTGATGCAACAGATTCTTTGGTTTCCATCGATAGATAAAGAAAATTCACCAAGGATTCTATTGTTTTTTATTTAAAATCTGTTTTTTAGTCTATGAGATGGGTAGAAATCTCTGGTCTTGGGGTATGAGGTAGAAATCTCTGTTTTTTACCTCTCATAAATAAAAGTAGTAATTCATTTAAAATTTGGGAGCATTACTATGTACTTAGGCCCTTTCGATGGGATTACTTCCTAACATGGGCGGGGCAGGGTGGGGGAGTGGATTACGTCATTATAATGTGTTGTTTTAAGAGGACCACACGAGAACTCACATAATTCTCCAAGCCTATTCTAATTAGAATCATAAATGTGGTCAAGATTAGGAAACAAAACTTACCTAAAATCAATTCAAAGTATATCTACTTATCTTAAACCCAAAATTGAAGCTAAAATTATCAATTAAAATTGGGCTCTAATAAGAATGGTCATAAACTCTAGCCCCTTTAAAAAGAATCTAGTGCTCAAGGTTCATTTTTGAGACTATGATGATTGAACATTCATCACAAGTCCTATTATGTGTATTTGGTCCACTAGATCTTCCTCAACATATTTGTGCTCTCCTATTTCAGATGACGACTCACCTAATTTCCAATAAAAATATTTTATTAATTGATATGGATCTCCTATACATAACCGATGTGATTATAGAATAACCGACGGTTGACTATATCAATTTCATATTTGAGTTGAAAGATGACATCTTAATTATAGAAGGTAAAGATTTAAAATATATATATAAAACAGTAATCATATGAACTCAAGCAAATGGGTTTTCAATAAAATTCTATTAACCTCATCAAAAACTGAAATAGAGGTTACCAATCACATAAATTCAAACAAAAACTATCAAAATCATTCACCCAAATGAACAAAAAGTCCAAAAGAAAAATAAAAGAAGTGGGTTTTTTTTTTATGAGAATAAAAATAAAAATATAGTAAAATAATAAATGATTTTCCATTAAACCTGCAACTCACTGCAACACGTTATAAAATATAGTAAAATAATCAATAGATGGATGGATCAAAAGGGGGGAATGATTCAATTAGAGATCCAATTCTCATTTAAAAACCCTAAGTAACTGGATTCATGGATCAATAATTGGTTTGGCAATCGATTGTTTGATCGATGGATCAATTGAGAGAAAAAAAAATCCCTTTAAAAACGACAACCTTATCCTTCTTCTTTGCTCGATCACTTTATCTTCTTCCTCCTCCGAATCGTAGAACAAAATTTGTTTATCATGCTTATATGGGTATTTTTGGTATTAGCATAAACGAGTTGGGCTATTTTAGTCCCTGCAATAATGAAATCACCGTCATGTGCTCCCCGCCCGTGCTCCCCACTTGAAAGAGCAGCTGACCTAAAATCAGTTCTATCACTCTCTGAAAGAGTAGAGAGCACTTCCAACCAAACACACTCTTATATTAAACTGCTCTATAAAAAAGCGAGCTACTCTTTGCTTCAAACGAGCTAACCAAAACACAGCCTGAGGCACAAACATGAGCAGGTACATTAGAGTTGTCTGATATGGAGAAACAAGCCAGCCTCGCGCGCATCACACTTTCATTACCTGGATGGCTATGAAATTTTGAGGAAGGGAGGAATGATCCTCCCTTATAATTTTCGTCGAATTGGAGGATAATGACCAATTTTTTTGTCCCTCGGTGCCTTTTCTAGTTGGATTTGGAGAATCGCATCAGCTCAATGCAACATAAAGGTCTCAAGAATCGGATCGGCCGACGGCTATTGAAGAAGCATAAGAGTCTCTACTTCAGAGAAATCAAAGAATCAGTATTTGTCACTGAAATTCTAAAGATTGCTTTGTGGGCACAATTTATTACATTCGGAGAGAGCTCAATCATGAATCTTTGAAGGCGGGCAACATCCGAATAGAGATATTTTTACATTAGGAGAGAGCTCAATCATCAATCTTTGAAGGCGGCAGGCAACATAATAATAGAGATATTTTTAATAATGTCTGTAACATATTACAGATGTCTTCAAATAATTACAGAGTCCATGAAATGGTTTCTCTGGAATGCCTCCAAATTGCAGCTAACTGGGGGATTTCAGTGGACATTATTGACTCAGAATCATAGTCACTAAATTTGCTTATTTGAGGTTCTACAAATTATTCCCATAATTCCAAAAAATTGTGACAGGTCAGGATAGGTCACCTTAAAGGCCGGGTCGGGTCAGGTTGGGGAAAATCAGGTCGCGTCAACCGGATCCGACTCGACATTCTATATATATGATAAAGGAAAATAGGGGGGAGGGGGGAAGCCAAATTTTTTGCCCTAACAAACCTTCCTCTCTCCGGAACCACCAGAGGCTGGTAGAGCACAATGTAGACATTTGATATTTAAAACCATGCTTGGGAATTGGAACTCATACTAGGTTCCTTGGTCATTGCTCCCAACTAGTAAGCCGTGTTCTCAAAAGTGAAGAGCAGCTAAACGAGTCCCTTTTGTGAAGGACGGACTTGTCAGAGCAGATACTCCTGCATTTGTTCATTATAAAGTGCCAAGGCTTCATACAAATTTGGGAATTCTAAATTTCTAATACTAATGGCATCTTTTTATCTCTACAATTTGGAAAAAACACAAGATTGCCTAGATCTGATAGGCCCTAAACTCATCAAATTATTTCTGATCTCTGCACAGGCTTTGTGACAATAAGGCTGAACAATGACCCAGTTTTTTCATTAGGTCAATGAGTATAATCATGTGGCCAGATCAAACTCACCCACTGTTTGTATCCATGCACCCTCTTTTTCACTCTGATCACATGCTCACAACCAATCCAAATTTAATAACTACTTTCCCTCAAATCAAATAATTGCTTGCTCATGAAAATAGAAGAGAATAAAGAGATGAGCAACAACAAAGTACACCCTCCAAAGCAAACCACCCCCATTTTATAAGCCTTTCAATGTAAAAGGAACTACTAGCTCAGCTCCTCAGCCCAACCATCTCTCTATCTCTCAAAAACACACAACAAAATTAAAAAAACAAAATACAATGAGATGAGTAGAAGAACAATAAAACAAGTCCCATCCAAAACACCATAGTGGCAGTGAAATTATAAAGGGCAATTTCAGTATGGTGGGGCATAGTAAGATCCCCCAGGGACCGGGGGCATACCGTAAGGCATAACAGGCCCGACCGCCCCGCCAGCATAGTACCCATTACCGAGCTTGGCCAAAGCAACTTGACCCTGCATTCCGGTCATCGCATACTGCTGCCACAACTGCTGCTCCTGTGTAAGCAGAACCTGCTTCTTCTCCATGTCTGCCATCTGCACATAGGATGGAGGCGGAACACTCACCGATGCAGCGAATGGGTCTTGATTCACAGCCTGCACGGTTCCATCCGGCGCAGGCAATGCCAGGACTGGGGTGGCACCGCGCCCCATCCCAGGCAATGCCACGCTGCTCGAGCTCCCTCCACTCACCTGTGCACTCACATGCTGCCTCACAGCCCCCTGATCATACATCCCATTCAAAAGCAATGGATCAAACCCACCCCCCAATGCCGCCTTCTGCTTAGAAAGATTGCTAGCAGACTCCACCAGAGCGAGTTCCCAATCTGCCTTCCCGCTCTCCGCGGCCGGAGTCTGCCATGCGGAGGTCACTTCGGGCTCGCCCGCAGTAGAAGGGAATGCTTCCCATCCATTACCATTGGCTATTGTTCCATTTCCACCACCTGAAAACAGGGCAAGAGCAAATCTGTTACCCTGGTCATCCGCAGATACAAAATCCTCTTTCAGATTCACCAAGTCTTCAGTTTCCTGCGGCGGCGCCTTTTTAGGAGTAGAAGGCAGCGGCGGTTTCTCCTCGTAACCCTCGGGCGCCGGCAGCGCTTTTATACTATTTAAATCCTGCACTGGCTCCTCCTCCTCCTCAGCAACCACAGGGGCAGGCTGTTCTCTTACCGTCTCCGGGCTCTTCGGCCTCCTCGCCCTATCTCTCATAAACTCCTCCAACGTCTCCAAAAGCTTCTCTGTAATCCTCTGTACCTCCGGATACTCCGAAGACCTAGCTACCCCTGTATCCTTACACCACCCGTAAAACGCCACCAGCTCATCGATCTGCTTCGCAGCACTCGCATACGCTTCGAAAACCTTCACACATTCACCATACTCCATATCAAAAAACCGATCTAGCAACACGGCCAAGATCTCGCACACATCTGCATATAATTGGAAACTTTCTTTAACGATCGGGTAAACCGCAATTAACACCATTCTACTGTTCTTAGCCATCCCCGTAGGGCGGCAAGCCAAGAAGCGATCTAGAAGCAGCTGCAGCTTCTGCATTCGACCTAAAACCCTCTCAGGCTTCATATCCCTAAGCGGCGTCAGTGGAGCAGGCGACGCCCTCGCCTCCTCTCTCTGCTGATCATAACCGTAATCACTATAAGATCTCTCGTAGTTTCTGCTTCCGCTTCCGCTTCCGCTTCCGCCACCATAGGATTCGAATTCCCTATAATCAGGCTGTCTTCGATTATCTCCGCCGTCGCCGCCACTGCGGCTGCTGCTCTGCTTCCTCTCGTACACCATACACTCGAGCCGCTGATCTAAATACAGCGCGTAGGTTCTAACGAACGCAGAGTGGTCCCAGGAATTCGAGTGCGCTTCGTCGCGGAAATCGGACATGTTGAGAAGGCGAGTGCCGCGGCGAGTGGCGTACACGAGCTCCTGCTGGAAACTAGGGTCGCCGTCGGATAAGAGGCGGTGCACGAGGGAAAGCGCCTTGAGGGCGACGATCCAGTCGCGCGTCTTGCCGAGCCGCTTCGACACGGCGGCGACGCACGCGTTGACGTATCCGCGGGAATAGGATGTGAGGCTTAAGATCTCTCGTATGTGTTTCTCGTCCGCGGGGTCGTCGTCGTGGCTCGTGGCTTTGACGATCGCCACGTCGAGCTCGGGGGCTATGTTGCTCGCCACTTTGGCGATCCCTATGCTCGTCTGATCCTTCACGGCACCAATTGCCTTTCTGATCGTACTCGGCGCCATCGAAATCTCTGATTTTGACGATCGATTGATGAAGTGTTTCGAATTATAATGAGAAGGGAAGAGAAAGATTACCTGATTACTCGATCTCGGATCTCAGATCTCAGATCCCAGATCCTAGATCTCGATCGATCGGCTTCTGATGAGATCTGATGGAGAGATGAGGAGATCTAAAATTTGAGAGATCAGCAGCAGATAGAAAATAGTAAGATTTCGGCGACGGCTGCAGTAGAAGATCAGACGGTGGAGATGGAGCGAGGTAACTCGTCTTCTTCGCCTCTCTTCCTCTTGCTTTCGTTTTGCGAATCCTTTTAACTTTTGGTTAATTAATTGCTATTCCGGTCTCAGTTGGGGTCTTTGGAAGGATTCGGAGAGTGGAGCCGGCACAGATTACTTAACTTATTTTAAATGTTATGCTTCACGTCCGGTGCGGTGCAGTTGGGCGCCGCGTTGACATCTCAGCCGTCCGTTCAACTAATCTGCTTAAACCGAAAGGATCTTTTAATGCGATTTCTTCGGCCCGTGTCTGTGAGACGTGTTATAGTGACACGTGTAAAAAAGAGTACAAGCAGTCTACTCGAGAATTAATTACGTAAGCAGCCGAGTTTATGGTTTGTTACACGGGCTATGGTGAGGTCAACTGATTAGACCTGATTTCATGTTCAACTGGATTTTCAGCCGTTCAACGGAAGAGAATCTTGACTTTGCAGTTTCCTGTCTTAATAGGATGGCATGCATACAAAATTCTATTATATGATTCAACCAGTTGGACGCAATCATTGCCCGTGGTACACAGATCATGCTTGCTATTTAATAGATGTCTTATAATATATAAATTAGGAGAAATTTATCTGATCGACCTTTTCATATACTTTTACGTGCCCTATATTTTCAACTTTACTCAAATCGATCAGCTGCGGGCTTAACCGACCATTTCTTTAACGTACAGAAAACATTATCTTCTTTCTCATTTATTCAAATATAATTTTTAAAATTCAGAGGCAGAAAGAAAAGGATACACCTATATAATTTAAAATTTTAAATATTTATATTTTTCTATATTTATGCGATATGAAATAAGATCTATTTCGATTCAAACTATATCGATCTGTTATTTGGATCGACCCAGATACTTTTTTTTCGTCAAAGACTGTAGGAGATTAGAATGAGGAAAACGAGAATACACCTATATAATTTAAAATTTTAAATATTTACATTTTTCTATATTTACATGATATGAAACGAGATCTATGCCGTCTGATTTGAAGGCCACAATATAAAATCGATAGTGTCAAAGATAGATATGAAAAAAAGGCGATATCGACTCTGTACACAGTCGATATCGACTCTATACACAGTCGATACCAACCATTTTAAGAGTCGTCAACGACTATTTATAGAGTTGCCACTTTTTTATTTTTTATATATATAATCGATGACGACTTTGTACAGAATCGATGGCGACTCTGTATAGAGTCTTCATCGATTATATATATTAAATTATTATTTTATTTTATTTTATTTTTTAATAATCGATGACGACTCTGTACAGAGTCGATGGCAACTCGATACAGAGTCGTCATGGATTATATATATTAAAAAAAATAAAAAAATTATATAATTGATAGCGACTCTATACAGAGTCGATGACGACTCTTAAGATGATCGATACCAATTGTTTTAAGAGTCGCCATCGATTGTTAAAAAAAAATAAAAAATTTAAGAGGCGATATTGCCTTCTTTTCGTGTCTATCTTTGGCGCCATCTATTTTATTATGTGGCCTTCAAATCAGACGGCCTAGATTCGATTTCACATTGTGTAAATATAGAAAAATATAAATATTTAAAATTTTAAATCATGTAGAACGAAAAACAATGTAAGAAGGGGTATTTCGCAATTTTTGTGCTAGCTGAAAATGGCTTGGCTAAAAGTTGGTCGGTTTGAGTAAAAGTGAAAATACAGGGCCTCTGACGTAAAAGGCATATCTGACAGGGCCGGTCAGGTAAATTTCCCATAAATTATGCTAAAAATCTTGTCTTTGCAGTGAGCCGAGTTTCTAATAATTTTTTAAGATTCGTGTCGAGCCTTACACTTTGCAGTCAAACCCAGCCAGATTCTTTTCCTAGCTTAGCCCGGCTCGACCCATTTATTAAATACATTAAAAAATGGGAACGAGCCTAGCCCATCCGGACCCGGCCCGAGCTGAAACCCGTCTTGTTGACAGCCCTACCGAGAACCAATAGGGAGTTGCACTCCAGTTGGATACCTAATACTAACTCTTCTATTAATATCCCTCGCTTAGGATTTAGACTGTCAATTGGCTCGATTAGGGTCAATTCATGCATAGTCTTAGCCCGGTCCCAAGTCAGGCTATGCTAAGGGGTCAGCCCTAGCCCGACCTAGCTTGAGCCAACATGTCCTCAACCTTAAGCCAGGTGGGTTGCACTAAGTGTCGGGCCATTTTTTTCTTTTGATTTTCTTTTTTCTTTCGATATTTTTATTTTACTTATAATCTCTAATCGAACACGAAAACTGAATCGAAAACTGAGGGTCCCAAATCGGATCAAACCGAAAATCGACTGAAACCAAAGCCAACCCCAATTCGATTTGGTTTCGATTTATGGTGGCAAAAATTGAAAACTATGGGGGTAGGATGAGGAAACAAAAAAAAAAACAAAAAAATATATTAAAAATAGGTAAAATACTCGCAACGGGCTGAACCGAATTAGTTTCGATTTCAGAAAAAAAATACCGAATCGAACCAAATAGGTTTCAGTTCGATTACGATTTGGGATGTACCGAATCGAAAATCAAAATATTCAGGTTCAATTCAGTTCGATACACCGATTTTGCATCCCTATTAATTGATAACCAACAATGTCAAACGGGGAAGATAAAACCACAAAATAAATAAATAAAATTTTCAAGCTTTAGATGAATCATGTTGTAGCGAAGAAACTTGTAATATGTTCATCATTAGTTATACAATAAATTGAGGTTAATTGAGAGGTTGAAATCAATGGACACCCCATGAGAGGCTGAAATCTATGGACATCTATGATATTTTCCAAAAGTGTTTTGATGAATATTATCTATCCTATAGCAATTAAAACACTCCTCAAATGATAATACTAGAGAAACAGCTCTATCATATAACAATAGGTCTGGTTTATATAAATCATAATTATATTAATATTTTTAAAAATAAATTATGTATAGAAAATATATCAATATAAGTTACTCAGGTTGGGCTGGAGCGTGCTAAAGACCGTCTAACCCTAACCCGGCCCAATTTAGGCAGGGCTACCAGCACCTAGCCTGGCCATGCTAAGGGACTTAAAAGAACTCGAAATTGCGAGCCGGGTTGCAGGCTAGTTGGGCCGATTGACAGCAATTAGGATAAGAGTACCTTTAAATTCACCCACCAAATATGCATTCACTCACGCTGAAACACATTGACTTGATAGAATCAGACGGTAGAGATCATTTATCATCCCAATCAGTCACGCGATGGATCTTGAGATCATGGGTCTACCATCAATTATCTTAAGAGTACCTTTAAATTCATCCAACAAATCTTTGAGTTCACCCACATCGAAACACATTAATTATATTAAATGGGACGATGAAGATTGTTTATCATCTCAATCTTTCACACGTTGAATCTTGAGAACATGGTAGTATTAGACAGCCAATATTTTATTTCATGTGCACCCTCAAAAATGATTTTATGTTCACTTTTTTGGATGTGTACCACATAAAATAAAAAATCGGCCGTCTAATGGTGTTACCATATTCTCAAGATTCAATGTGTGAAAAATTGAGACAATAAACAATCTCCATCGTCCCATTTAATATACTTAATGTCTTTCGACGTGGGTGAACTCAAAGATTTGTTGGATGGATTTAAAGGTACTCTCAAAATAATTGTCTTCCTCCTAAATAGGGATTATCCTTTAAATATTAAAAAAACCCTACTTTTAAAGGTACTCTTAAGATAATTGTCTCCTCCTAAATAGGGATTATCCTTTAAATATTAAAAAAACCCTCCTTGCGAATTGAGATAATCGCCTTCCTCTTGGCTGGAGATTATCCTGTATAACAAAAATGCCTACTTTGGGACAATCGCCTTCCACTTGGATAATGATTCTCTTATATTAAAAAAAAAGGAGGCTAATAGCTGACCCCAACCAAATTCTTTCGATTGCTTTGAATAAGAAAATAAAGATCGTAACCAAATACGCATTAGCCAAATTGGTAATCGGAGGAGGTCGTGGGGTTCTATACTCGTCTTTTATGCTATTTTTCACCCTTATTTTTAGGGTTTTTTGTAAATATCCCTTGAGTTATAATGATATTGCAAATAATCCCTTGAGATGTGGGTATTTATAAATAACCCCCTAGTTAACGATTTCATGTCCATAAAAGACCTTGGGTAAGGTAGCCAACAATTTTGATATTAACTTCCGGCTAATGTCCTAGCAAATTTCTTTTTAACCCCTTAATGTTGGGGCTACTATTTACAATTATGCCACTAATAGTGGGTAAATGATTTTATTACAACTATGCCACCCATGAAAATTGGCGGCAATTACAACTACTAAATCGCAATTGCACCAACACAGATAATCTGGGCCCGTCTATATGTTCTGCTCAGACCATCTACGGTCAGATAATGGGCCTAGATTAATTTACCCCAATTTTCTGTAGACCAACTACGCGACACATCTACGACCAGATTTTGTGTCCAACCCATCTATGGTTGGATTTTGGATTTTTTGGCGCCAATGCAGATAAATTTAGGCCCATCATCTGCAGCCATATGTTCTGCCCAAACCATCTACGGTCAGATAATGGGCCTAGATTAATTTACCCCAATTTTCTGTAGACCAACTACGCGGCACATCTACGACCAGATTTTGTGCCCAACCCATCTATGGTTGGATTTTGGATTTTTTGGCGCCAATGCAGATAAATTTGGGCCCATAATCTGCGGCCATATGTTCTGCCCAGACCATCTACGGTCAGATAATGGGCCTAGATTAATTTACCCCAATTTTCTGTAGACCAACTACGCGGCACATCTACGACCAGATTTTGTGTCTAACCCATCTATGGTTGGATTTTAGATTTTTTGGCGCCAATGCAGATAAATTTGGGCCCATCATCTGCGGCCATATGTTCAGCCCAGACCATCTACGGTCAGATAATGGGCTTAGATAATGGCCCAAACGATATTGGTATGTTGTACCAATATCGTCCCAAAGATGTATCAATAAAAACGTATCTAAAAATTCTTTCACCTAAACGTACATCTACTGGTACCCGTACCAACTCCTTGTCAAGGTTCAGCAGGAAATGAAAAGAATCACCTGAAACAATAATTACTTTTGTATCTTTAAATTTTTTTAATTACTGTGGTATTTCATACTAATATCAATCAAATGCCAAAAAGGTCAAAATTATTATAACAAGATAAAACAAACAAATTAACATACTGTGATAACAGACACCTCAAGAATCATCGTCATCATGTTGAGTTTCTGAGAAAAAATAGTAGGATATTGTTAAAGTTTATTATCTGTGATTGATAGTAAGACTTCTATATTTGCTCAGAGTAATATCTGAGCAAGATGCATGCACATCATGGTATGCTCAGGGTAATATCTGCAAAGGGCAATATGATAATAGATCCAATATCAAATATCATACAAAAAAGCAGACTACTAGAGGTTTGAAGGGCTGTGTTTGGGATTTCTCTAATTGACCACTGTTGGTTATGAACCAAGCCAGGAATATTGAGAATATCCAAGCCTTGGCTCATTGCAGACAATAAGCCTTGGCTTGTGAGCTGTGTAGTGAGTTGACCTTGAGACAAGATTTAGAGAGCATGGAAAATCAAATCCATATACTCAATAGGTAACATAAGAAACAAGAAACTATTGAGAAATCAAACCTGCAAGTTGGCTGAGGTGAGCTGGCATAGAGCTGCCTGAAGAGCTATACAATAGAAAATCTATCTGAAAAGCTGAAGAGCTATACAATAGAAAATCCACTACTAGAGGTTTGAAGGGCTGTACAACAGAAAATCTGCCTGAAGAGCTGTACAACAGAAAATCTGATGCTATTTTCATCAACAACCACCAGTTCGATGGACAGATCCCTTTGAATTTAGGGAACTCACCAGCTTCTGTAATAAATTTAGCTAACAATAGATTCAATTGATGTAAGACAGTGAGCTGGCATAGAGCTGCTCTCTCATCGAAAGAGCAATCTCAAACTAAAGTGCTCTGCGCCAAAGCATAGAGCTGCTCTCTCATCCAAAGAGCAATCTCAAACACATCATAAAAACCCATGGGTACAAATCTGATGGGTAAGACAGAAAATCTGATGCATGCATTTAAAGAGCTAGGCATTGAGGAACACAAGATAAACTCAAGGAATAGAAACATAATATGCAAAAACCCAAAAAACATAACAATGCTTTGAAAGAGTAAGGCATTGAGGAACCCAAAAAACAGCACATGGTGCACAAGTGCATGCATAAATGATAATATCTCTTTTCCCTCCTCCTTTTTCCAGGCTTGGGACCGGCAATGCAAACAACATTGTATTGGCAGAGTTAAAAAGAGGTTAATTAATAGGAATATAACCTAACATTATCTTAATTTATAGCAAACACATAAATAAAAGTACATTAAACACCTAACAAAGTTCATTAAACACCTAACGAAGTTATTACAAACATAAAGCATCACTTAACGAGATGCGAAAATATGGTATTTACTTTTCATGTGTTACTTATTGAGGTTGTCAAATTTTTTGGAGAGCTCTTCAATCTCCACGGTCACCTTAACTTTGATGTTTTTCTCTGTTTGATCATTTTCATCATTGACGATCTTCGAGTTCGAGCTTCCAGAGCTGCCATCCTCCCATTTGAAGTATCCACAGTGATAACATTTAAAGTATTTGCTCCCCGGATTCTTCTCAGAGTTGGAAACGCGACGCGTTGACGGCTTTTGACAGTAGCAGAGGGGTGTTTCCTTTCCTTCAAACATCTTCTTTTGGGGGCAATCTTTGACCCAATGTCCCCGCACCCGACATCCGAAACACATGTCCCTGTCCATGTCTAATACCTAAAAATATAACCATAACAGTGAAAAAAATAATCATAATAGTGAACGTGTATAAGCAATGGGCCTAAAAAAAATAACCATAACAGTGGTACCCATATATAACCAATATCGAAAAGTTAGTACCGATGACAACAAAATAGTTGGTACCCATCCATAACAATACTAAATAAAAAAGTGGTACCCATATACTTATCCATTGTTCAAACTAACCCATCAAACCATGCTAAAAGGTAAGAAATTAAGTCATTGTTTTGCAAGAGCCACTGCTCAACTAAAATGTTGCAGTCTCCTTTAAACACCATTGTTCTAACTAAAATACAAGAAAAATAGATAGTCTACTTTAAACACCATGTCCATGTCCAGAGCTAGAGCCGCCGTCCATCGTGGGTCCATGTCGACGCCCTTGTCTAATTCCACCAGAGCCACCCATTGTCGGTCCATGTCGACGGCCTGGAAAAGCTGGAGGTTCTTTGCATTTTCTTCGATTATGCCCACTCATGTTACAAAGGGAGCACCTCTTCGTAGATTGGACTCTCGTTTGAGAAGATAATCTTTCGCCATCCCCCCTAATTCTATGCTTCTTTGGTCTCTCAGGGGACCGACGTGCATGTGGAGGGTTGCAAATAATTTTCGATAGCGGCCAAAAGTTTTTATCTGACAATGAGTGACAAATCTCTTTGTACAGAAGCTTGTATACATCAACCTTATAATAGTGGGAGCAGTAGACCTCAGGATTATGTCTTTGTTGTATAATGCATGCAATTGCGTGTACACAAGGCACACCAGAAATTTGCCAAACTCGGCATGTACATGTCCACTGATATAATCGTACAGTATGTCTGAAATTGCCAAGCATCATCGTATGAGTGACCTCGTACTCATATTCGGCTGCATGTTGAATCCAACAATCTTTGGACTCTTCTTGTAACTTTCCTAACATGGGCTGAACTGATGGCACGACAATACCGATCCATTTTGATGCCTCCACACGCCGTACATGCATCCTACCCATAATCAATGAACGGATGCTATCAACAATGTCGGTAATCGGCATGAACCTAGATTCAGAGACCGCATTGTTGAATGATTCTGAAAGATTGTTGGTGATAACATCACACTTAACCCCGTCCCCAAACTGTGCTCGACTCCAGTAACCTTTAACCTCTTCAATCCATTTTTTTGCCTCCTCCGATTTTTTCTCAATGGCGTCCAAGTTCGCCTTACATTCATGCCTAACATACGCCATCGCAGCACCCCAAAATAATTTCTCATAAACTTTTCCTTTAAACAATCCCTTGAAGTTCTTGTACAAATGCCTTACGCAAAACCTGAAACGAGCGAGAGATGTACTTGAGAAATATAACTGAAAACAATAAGATTAATGTCAAACTTATATAACAAAAGTTACCTATGTTCTGCACTCGGGTATTTCTTCTCTACGGCATTAATTAAGCCCTTTTGCCTATCCGACATAAATACGAGGTTGTTCGGGAAGCCAATGGCCAGTTGTAACTGCTCGAAGAACCATCCCCAACATTCCTCATTTTCTATCTCTACCACGGCATAAACTAGAGGAAATAGGCCCCGATTTCCATCCAAACACGTCGCTGCAAGAAGACAACATTTATATTTACCCTTTAAGTGACATCCGTCCAACCCTATAAATGGTCGACATGCACTTAAAAAGCCAACACGACTAGCATTGAGACATATGAACACTCTCTGAAAAGCTCCATCTTCCTCTAATTTATGCTTTGCAATGCTTCCCGGGTTGCTTTGAAGTATTGCATTGCAGAATGACGGGAGTAATTTGTACGACTCTTCGAATGACCCATATACTCTACCCAGGGCCATCTCCTTTCCACGCCATATGCGATGATAAGGTATCATCACCCCATATTCCCTAAATAATAGCCTCGCTAGCTTCTTTACCTTCATCTCACGATCATCGCGAATTTGTTCTTCGATACGTAGCAATATCCATTTAGCGCTTGCCATACGATTACCAACGTGACAGCTTCTACATGTATGCTCTTCTTGGTATGTTTTGACTCAGAACGTCGTCTTATCTTCGTATACCGATGCGTGGATCCTCCAAGGACAGTCTCCTGCTAAACATTTAGCTGCGACCCTATTTTTTTCATTCTTAATATATTCTAATTGGAAACCGTGCGTCACAGCGAAGTGGAGCAACGCATCACGAAACTTATACACTGATTCATTCATCATGCCAACATGTAAGGCCAGTTTTGGTTTCTCATCTCTTACATTATCATTCTACAATCCAAAGTCATGCTCTTCATCATCTATCTCATCCCCATCCTCACTTTCAGAATTAGAGAATGATTCATACCCATCAGGATCCTCATAGTCTGACAGCTCATCACCCCGCTTCGATTTTTTTTTCAGAAGACTACCCATGAACTCTTCATCATCATCAGATGACTCATCTGACACATACTCCTCTTCCTTATAGTCATCACGATCAAAGTCAACTGACATATCACCTATTATAATCATAAAAAAACTTTGTCAAATCCATCTAAAAAGAAGTCTATTTACAGCAGTAAAAAATAAGTCTCCTAACTAATGTTATTGCCTGTAATCTCTGCAGAGATCAAAACAAAAAGAGCCATTCCTCTGGGGGGTTTGTTTAATAAATTCAGATTTTTTGTAAAAAAAAATTACAAAGCATGCTTTTTTCAGAGAAGATGGCTGCACAAGTGGAGGTAGCTAAGCCCGTAGTTATGATCACTGCTAACCATACACAAGATCTATGTCATAGTCCAATTCATATATCTAAGTCAACAACCTCAATGTGACAAGCAAATTCAAAGTTTGGATGGTAAACTAAACTTAATATATCAATTAAAAAACACTTAATTTTTTCAAACACTTAATAAAGTCACTTTTTTGGAATTTGTATCATGTGGATTTGAAAATTGACCGCTTGATAGTTGTGCCATGATACCAAGATCCCTTGTGTGAAAGATTGGAATAAAAAATGAGTCTTGATTTAAAATAATCAATGATTTTTAACATAGGTGCCCAGCAAGAGTCAGATGGGTGTGTTAAAGCTACCCATGGTAAGGTAAAAATTATTTACCTCAGTAAAAAGATAGCTTCATTCCATCTCCTCTAGCAGCATGCTAATGAATAGTTTTTCATCCCAATATTCTACCAGGTAGATTTGAAGCTCATGGGTGTATGATCAAACAGGATGCTTTTTATTAAACATGACAAATATCACAAAAACAGAACTTTAAATCACATATCATATGGCAAACATAAAAAAAATAATCGTACATGATTTTGCTTGAAAGTAGAAAATAACCTTGAAAATTAAAGAAAACCTTGAAAATGGCACAAATCAATCGTACCTGATTTTGCTTGAAAACCCTTGCGAGATTCGTAGAGAATAGATCGTTGATTTTGCTTGAAAACCCTTGCGAGATTCGTAGAGAATAGATCGTCGATTTTGCTTGAAAACCCTTGCGAGATTCTATGGAACGAGAGGAGATAATGGATGATGTACAACGGCTGCACTTCAGCGCTTGAAAGCCCTCTTGACAGATGTACTTCAGCGCTTCGTAAAGAACAGATCGTCGGAAATGGATGATGTACAATGGCTGCCGGTGCCAAACGTTGAAACGCTAGGTGTGAGAACGAGAGGAGGGACCCCGATTTTGCTTTAACCCATTGAGATGTACACCGTGGGTATTTGTGGTTTTTCACACAACTTAACCAAAGACTTTTCAACTTACCAAAGCTTTAACCAAAGCTAGCTAACGGCAGGTAATGGCAGGGGGTTTTATGTACAGGGAACATAAAAGTAAGGGCTGCAGAGCAAATACCTATATCTCAGGGGGTTATTTGCAATATCAGTATAACTCAGGGGGGTATTTGCAAAAAATCCTTGTTTTTATAAGGTGTGGATTGGTTTGTGTTAGTTAATCCTCATCAATGTAGTTGGTGCTCCCTCACGTTGCTCCCCAACTGTCATATGTGTATGCCTGCCTGTATTGTTTTTCATTCTTTCATATAGTGGATCTTGAGATTATGAGCGTACCACTAAAGTATCAAATTTTGATTCCATGTGGCACGCATCCGAAAAGCAATCCAAGAACTATGTTTGATGTATGCCATGATCATATTTTTTTTTTAAATATGTGCCACATAAAATCAAAATATGATCATCTGATGATACACTTTAACACTCATGATCTCAAAATTCGTTGTATTTAAGATTAGAGCAGAAAATGATCTTCATCATCTAATTCAAAGCAATCAACCTTTTTTCATAAAAATGATAAAACATAAGTGGGTGCATCCATAACTTTTGAAATAATAAATGGCTGCAAATAATAGGTGAGAGTATTTTGGTTGGTGAAAATTGAGATACACAAAATTCATATGACACCCACCCTCCCACTCCCCTTCTCTCTCTACATTTTTTTTTTTTTTTTGTAGGGATGCATTAGAAGGTTTAATTAATTAAGGACCCAACTCTCTTGATCGTCATTTAAACATTGAAATTACATTTAAATGATATTATACCATCAATAATTTAAGATGTGGGTAATTCGTAGCGTTAAAGTAATATATCATAAATTAAAGTGCGACAGGACCAAAAATAATATTTTAGGGAGATTTAAATCATCCCAATTTTTAAATATAAATCAATCGTTATTTTTAGTTTTAATGATTATTATTAAAGTTCATCAATCACATGATTTACATCCACTTATAAGCATTTTTATTTTTTGGTGAGATATGCTCTAATGATAGATCACGATTGGGACAATTTAGATTAGTCAAAGATCTACACCACATGGTATAATAATAAATCACAATTTACTAACAGCCGAGAGATAAATATATATATATATATATATATATATATATATATATATATATATAATGTTAATGGTGCAAGACCATCTAAATACCATTTTGGTATTTAAATGTTAAATTATATGAAACACATAATATTCTGCAATGAAACACATCCCATAGAGACACTCTAGTACTAAAAGAATTAGTAACCAAGTCATGTACCTACAATTTTCCTTACAAGTCAAATAGGTCTACAGTTACAAATCTCCCCTCACTCAGTCCACGCTTTTATCATGGGTCAACCTTTTCAAACAATTTGGTCAACCCCCGAGTCTAAAAAGAGTATTAATGGTACGTCACTGAGTATATTTTTACCTTTCTAAGCATGGTCAAAATAACGGTTTCGTTTTTCGGCATAACTAATATTACAAATTTGAATTTTGACTGATAATTTTTCCTTCATATATAATTAGACCAAAATTTTGGTTTAAGTTATCATTTTAATAGGGATTGAAACCGAAACAATTTGGCCGATACGGCCAAAATTTAATTTTGAACCATGCACTCAGTGATTGTGCCATGCATCTAATATCCAATCAGCTCTCCACAAACTTACTGGATGAATTCATATATCCTTTTTATATTTAGGATAGCTTTAAAGGCACCCGCCTAATCTTGTTGGGCACCTACTCTAAAACTCATTGGTTGTCTTAAATCAGACGATTGAGAGCACTTTTCACTCTAATATTGCACAGAAGGGATCTTAATGGCACACTTATCATACAGTCAGTTTTTGATTCCACATGGCGCAGAAAACATTACTCTAAAGTCACATTTGAGCATGATGTGTGTCATATGATTTTAGGACCGCTCTTTTTGGATCTCTGCCATGCATAATCGAAAACTAACTATCTGATAGGTGCGCCATGATCTCAAGATCTCTTGTGCGGAAGATAGGAGTACAAACAGATCTCCATTATCTGATTTAAAGCAATCAATAGTTCTTGGCGTAGGTGCCTAACAAGCTTGAATGAGTGCATTTAAAGCTACCCTTATATTTAAGGGAGCTATTACTTGCACTCGGAAAGTTGGCCCTTACACTTAATTTAAAAGAAAGATTTGCAAGGTTGTCAACCTCTGCTATGTGAAAACACCATCTAAGTCGTTTGATTTAAAGGTCATAATTAAAAGAACTTAAATGTAAAAGATTAGCACGAAATATAATCTTATCATGTGGTTAAATGGAGTCAAAAGCTATCATTTGATTCAAGAGTTGACTATAATAGATCATATGATAAATATTGTATTTTGCTCCAATCTTATGCAATAGAGATTTGTAGATTATAAACTTCAAATCAAAAGGCCCAAATTGTGTTTTCAGAGGTCACATGTCCCAAAAATACAAAATCCTTTTTTAAGTTTGGTTAATGGCTAATTTTATGAGTGCAAGTAATGGCTCCCTATCTTTAGTGTTTAGTATTTTTTTCTTAGGGTCATATAGAAAATAAGGACTCTTTTTGAAAAGCTTCAACCCATTATATCGATGCAAAAAGTTTTATAAAAACAGGATTGACACGGATTTTAGGGTTCTTACAAAGATATCCAATACTTAAAATTACCGAAACACCTTTTTTATCTTCCTCCTCTCATTTTCTTCTTAACTATGTAATGACTATTAAATTAACATTCAATAGCCTTTTAGAGAAATATAACATGTCAAAAGCTGAAATCAACAAATTTCAGTGTCTCTGAAAGCTGCATAGACCAAGATCTGACTTCAATAGATAAAGTTGATAGGCTTACTCCATCAACCTTATAGAAGAGAAGCGACTTTCTACGTTGAAATCATCAGTGTCGTTTTTGCCGTAAATTTTATATTTTATATTTTTTCAGGAAAGAAAAAAAGATACGGTGGATAAGGATCAAAATTTAGACCGAAATGACCAAAATTTCGGCTGAAATTATCAGTTTTGGTCTCCACCGAAACGATAATTTGGACCGAAATTTCGTTTCAAATTTTCAGCTTCAGTCAAGTTCGAAACCGAAAATTTAAAAATTTTGATCCTTGCGGCGGATGCATCCATATCAATTGTTTGTTGTGTTTCAACTTTTAAGCGACAAGGACGTTTTGACTGGAACAAAACATAAAGCTATTTTCGGAAGTCACGAAATATTTAGGTTTTAATAGAAATTAAATTCATAATTAAGGAAAAACTCAAATTTTCAATAATTTTAATTATTAAATTATAGTAAATGATAAATGACGGCATCTGGAAGCCCAACTTTAAGCTAAGTGGCATATAATTTTTAATCCAATTCATTAAGGTAAAGTCGTGCCCAAACCTACGATAGAGAAGATTTGAACCATCCAATCTAAACACCCTAAAATGTGTTTTTTCAACCATTGATATTAAAGTGCATTGATCATATGGTTCCAAAGTTTTTATAGGCTTTTAGTAAGGACCACTAGATTGACCAAAGATGTGTGCCACATGGTGTAAAAGTGGGTTGTTAGATACTAAATTAATAAATTAAAAAGTTGTTGGCATTGTCCTCACTGTATAGTGATGTCAATGGAGTCAAATCTCTTTAATTTTCTAAATTTATTAAAGAAACAATATTTTAAAATTTAACATTTAAAATAGAGATTAAGGTGCATCAAGAACACCCTGAAAGCCGCATACATAGTTTAGCACAACAATGTGTTTGAAATGCTTGAATAGGATCTTAATCATTTGATATAAATGAGAAAACTCTTCAGAAAAATCACTTAATTAAGCTATTTTGATTTTTAAAAAATAAAGGTCTAAGATGCACACTCCTTAGCGAAAAAAAAAAGATGTACACTCAGTTTCGAGTGGGGGATCTAACACACGCTAACCCACAATGGCAAGTTCAGTAAATAAGCCTATATCTAAAGGTTGAGTTCAGTTATTATAAATTTGAATTTTTAATTAAAATGTAGTGCTGAATCTTGACCGTTAAAATGTAAGACTTAGATTTTCCCAAAGAGTAGAATGTCATGAGCATTGGGATTCCATTCCAGCCTTAAAATGATCAGATCAAGACTAACCTTGTCCTCAATGTTTAGAGATAATAATGACTTAAAATTAAATTTAAAAATGTGTAACACAAGGACCATCCAATCTTTTGCCTGAAAGAATGACACGAAGATTAGGAACCTACGAATTGACTATGGACCTCACACGCCCGATTAAATGATTTCCTGATCAGACCTCTCAAATTGGGCCGACCCGTCCGCCCATCAAGCCCATCTCTAGTGATTACTCAAACTTAAGAGGTATGAGCATACATATAAGAACAAGCAAAGGTTTGTCTCTCTCCAAAAAGCAAGAGACTTCGAGTTCGAACCCCCTCCCCCCCTTGAAGCCACCTTAGGGATTTATATCCTGTGCTGACGTGACGTGTGCTGAATTTAGGGTGCGCACGTACGCCCTGAGATTAGGCGGGTGCTCTAAGAGACTCGGATACCCAGGTTATCAAAAAAATTTAAATAAAAAAAAAAAGTGAAATCATCATGATATCTCAAAGCCAATTATATCATGCCACATCAGCTACTTGTACTTTGTCCTGGGTTTAACAGTGTCCTTTTACAAATACACTAACAACTGGTTGAAGAAGTCAAGCTAGGAGTAATAGGTAGATGTTTGGAGATGTAGACTTGGTCCGTAACAACTCCCTCATTTAGGTTTGAGGATGGAACTAGCTAGGCGGGTTTGAAAAGTTGAAACGTCTTGTTCATTGGAAAGGGTTAAACCGGAAATAGGTTGATGGTTCTGTCATATTGCGGGTAGGAAAGAGAGAATAAGGAGTCGTTGTTGCTTCACGGATCTTCTGGAATGCGAGGAGAAGGGAGAATAAGGTATCGTAGACATGGGGAGCATGTGATGTGGAGACATGGTGTGGGGATCTAGGCAAACCGCAAGGCCACATGTCTTTTATCTTATGGGCCATATAAAAGTGTGACAAAGGATGTTAATCTCGATGATCCCCCGACGTTTCAGCAGGCTATGGATTGCAATGAATCTCAACACAGGCAAGAGGTCATGAGAAACGACTTTGTTGTCCATGAAGAAGAAGAAGAAGAAGGTGGTTTGGAACCTTGTGGATCTACCAGAGAAGCACAAGTCAGTTGAATGCACATGTCGCCAGCCATAAGAGCGTTGTCAAGAGACTCAACCAATGAAGCATGAAATGAAATAAAACATCGATCAAAGTGCTTCGTCAAAGCAGTTATATACCTTGCAATAATACCTTTCATGATAACTATCCACTGTGATTCATTACCACTAATTTGAAGTACAAAAGTTACATGCTATCACCTACTCGAGTAGTGCTTCTCAAAGTAATCTACCATCAGCAATTTTTGATCTGAGCCCAGATATAAGTAGTCCCAAAAGCTTGTCATGGCTCCGAGGGGTGAAACATGATTTGAGGCAAAAGTAAGTTCGTGGTTGCTACCGGTTGAAATGAGTGTCGTAAGGTATGGATCGCTGGCGCTCAGGAACCTTGCCCTAAGTTGCCCCTTGGAATACATATATTTGCACCCTTCTGCTTGATCTACAAGACTCGATCCAACCTTCAAGTTCCCAGCCGTTTGATATAACCATCAGAAATTTTTTACATTGGTGTTACCTCCACACCACCTTATGTTGCACCCACTGTCACTTAAAGAAAGGAAAAACCCATTGACAACTTCAAATCAGACAATGGAGACAAAGATCAAAATTTCGGCTTCCGTTTCGGTTTTGCCCGAAACCAAAATTTTAACAAAAATTTCGGCCGATTTTTTTTTTTTTTTCTTTTAAGCAAAATTTCGGTTTCGGGCAAATTATCAACCGATAATTTTAAATTTTCAGCCGATAATTTGCACTTCGGTAATTTCGGAGAAAATTTGGAGTTATCGTTTCGGACCCCACCGAAACCGATGCGTTTCAGACGAAATTTTAAACCATGGATGGAGATCATTTTTCATCCCAATCTTCCACCCAATAGATCTTGAGATCATGGGCCTACTATCCGACAGATGTTGATTCCACATGACACATATCCCAAAGAATGAATGCGGTCTTTGATGGTACGCTATGATCATGTATTTTTTGGGGTGTATGCCTTGTGGAGTCAACATCTGACTGTCTGATTGTAGGCTAATGATCTAACGATTTATTGTGTGAAAGATTGGGAAGAAAAATGATCTCCATCATATGATTTAAAGCAATCAAGAGATTTTTTCCTTGGTAAAGTGAGGTGGCCACAACATAGAGTGGTGTGGTAGTAACACCGGCCATCTTTTTTCATCAATAATTCAAAATATTAAGGTAAATTGACTGTCTTAGACACTATATTTGAAATGTTCGAAGAACTCATCTCCATCGAAGCTATCGAGATCATCATTTCAACCATTATAGGTTAAAGAGTCACCACCACTAATCGAAGAGTCCCCGCTAGAATTCAACACTAGAAAAATGCCATCCATCATATCTCAAAATGTTCTTGAATCATATCCAATTCTCATACTTGCCTCGCAAAAAAACAGCAAGGCAGCCACAGTTGTGGCTCAGTATTGGGGGCAGAAAGAGAACACCATCGCTGCATGCAAAGAAACGATATCGCTACTTCTAGCACCAGAACGGCGGCAATGCTGCTGTCTTCATGGTGCAGGAAACAATGGCATCGCCACTGTTTGGGTGCAAACAGTAACAATAACATAGCTCCATGCACACGCTATCATTGCTTCCTACACAAGTACTAGCAATATCGCTGATTTGCATGCAAAAACAGAGCACAATAGTTATGTTGATGAAAGCAAAAATTTAGTCAATAGTAACATCTAATCCCCTACGAAATCTTGCATAAAAGATTGTCTATTGAATAATATACAATGCAATCGTTAAGTGCATATATCGAAGCTTAGCTGAAAAGATCACAAGAAGACTTCTGCAAATGAAAACCCATAACTTACAATGGGGCAGAATGAAGGAGACGAGCCGAGACTTGGGTTAGAGGTGACCATCGTATTTCACAGTGATGGTAGAGAGCTGCCGGGGAAAAACCATATCGTTTTCGGCTGGAAATGACAAAGAAAGCATGAAAACAAGTGTTTAGAGGTGACAACAAAGCTCTAGTCTTCAAATATATATATATATATATATATATATATATATATATATATATATATATATATATATATATATCACGTGTTTTATATAGGGAGTGACTACTTGCAGATGAGATTTGTGTCATTACACAGCTTAAAACAAAAGACTTTGGCATTTTTGGAACTTGTGTTGACTTGTGCCACCAGGAACACCATCCAAGCTGTCTGATTTGCAGGCCGATGTAAAGATCTTTAATCCCAAAAGATTGCATTAAATAAGATCTCTAACCCATCATCTGATTTAATGGTTTAGTATGTTGAAACCAAGGTATCAACTCGGGTATCAGTCCCTGTAGGACCGATCCCGATCCACCTTAATTTACAAAACCAAAAAATAATCAAATACAGGAGGTATTGGCTGATACCAGATACATATCGGACGATACAGTCCCGTATCGGCGGATGCCGATACGGCCCCAATACTTGTTTCGAGCAGTATCGGTATTGGTTGGCCAAGATACCGATACGTATCGCAATTGCTGCATGCAAAGAAATGATATCATTTTCGGGGAAAAAACTGCCGGGGAAAAACCATATCATTTTCCGCTGGAAATGACAAATAGAGCATGAAATCAAGTGTTTAGAGGTGACAACAAAGCTCTAGTCTTTAATATATATACACACAAACGTATACAAACACATCATTTTCAATGGAAATTTATAAAGAAAACATCAAAATCACGTTTTATATAGGGAGCGACTACTTGCACACGTGATTCCTGTCGTTACACATAGTTTAAAACAAAATACTTGGCATTTTTGAGACTTGTGTGTACTTGTGTCACCAGGAACACCATCTAAGCCATCTGATTTGGGCCATAATGTAAAGATCTTTAACGCCAAATACTGGCATTAAATATGATCTCTAACCCATTATCTGATTCAATGCTTCAGTTTTGAAACAAATGATAGAGACCGTGTTTCATGCCAATCTTAGACACCAACGATCTTTACATCATGGCCTTCAAATCAGATGGCTTAGATGGAGTACCACGTAGCACAGGTCTCAAAAATATCAAGCCTTTCTTTTTAAACTGTGTGACGACATAAATCTCGTGTGCAACTAGTCACATTCTTTTACGGATTAAATGGTGTATTTGTATTTTAAATTAAAAGTTACGTCGAGGAAGCATATAGACATATAGGTGAGAAGAGTTTACTAATAAAGTTGAACCGGGCATGAAAAATCATTGGGAAGCTAACTAGAGACCCGTTATCTACAAATCCACCCCATAAGCGCAGTCCAGCTGGCTTTAAAACTATAGAGTTGATTGGATGCTGACATGGAAACAAAATTAAAACGGGTACCTCTGTTTGAGCCTACGGGTGTTTCTGAAAGCACCTACGTCTGAAACCCATTGACTGCAAGTGATGGATGATGGTGATCATTTCTCACCCCAATCGTCCTCAAAATGGATCTTGAAACCATGATCTTACCATCAGACGGTCAGTTTTTTATTCCACATGGCACAGATACCAAAAAAATGCCCTAAAATCTGTACTATGTGATTTTAGGGCCCCTTTTTGGAATAAAAAACTGACCCTCTGATGGTACGTTCATGGTCTCAAGATCCATTGCATGGAAGATTAGAGTGAAAATGATCTCCATTGCCCAATTCCATGTAGTCAATGGGGTTCAGTGGGTTTAGGACGCAGGTGCTTTCAGCAAACCTGTAGGCGCAAACAGAGGTACCCAATTTACTTTCTTAGTGTCATATACCAGTACAACCCATGGCTGGTATCCGTATTGCAATGTTTATAACAATTCGTACAAACGGCATTTACACCTAAAAGGGTGATCCGGAATTGAATGGAGACCATTTGCAAAAGCTTCTACATATGTTTATAATGTAATCGATATATACAAGAGATCTGATGGATATGACGAAAACAGAGTTTGCAATTCTAAAAATTCATATAATAATTTCACACGACTTCTACGTTAGCATCCTGCTAGCAGTACAGTTTTAAAACCACGAGAACCCGCAAAGCAGGTCCTCATAAGACCGGAGTGTGGCACTACAATAATAATAATAATAACTATTTGTTTTCAACAATTTAGGCTCCATAAGCAACCTAAATTGTATCACAGAAACAAGGCTCAAATTTTATATAAAATTAATCAAAATAATAATGTACTTTGTCAGATGACACAGTTGCAGCCAACAAATTTTGAACACATTTAAGGTATTAGGCCATCCAGAATCTCCAAGCCCTGCCAAAAGATCTGATGGCCATATAGTTTACTGGAAATATTGCGTTTAAGGTGGAACAAATTATTTTGCTGTTGGCTGCATGATGAAATTAAAATCTTGTATTGTTTTCAAATTTAAGGAATTGAACCTTGGGCAGATATCTTTAACATAGATATTACCCAGAAGATTTTAATATCTTAAAACGAGAAGATTTTGATATCTCCAAAAAGTGCAAGAAAAATTAGCTGACTCGTATGTAAAGTTTAGTACATACCTCCATTTTCCTATCCTGGAAAAAACTCATAAAGCGTAGATAGGCCGCCATTTTGAGTTGTAAATCTGGTACGAGCAAAAAATTGGAAGACATGCCCCAAGCTGTAGAGAGGAGCAATAATCAACAGATAACCAGAGAAAAGAACTACTCAATAGGGGGCAAATTACCTTATGCCAGTGGGTTTAAGCACCTTGAATTTGGGGATCCATGGTGTTTGAAAAGTGATCACCTTATCACCCAACTCTTTGGGCGATGGCATTGTCAGTCACATTTCAAAATTTAAACTCGTGGGAATACATGGTATGATATTCTGTAGCATGGTATCAAAACTCAGCCGTATCGGTCATACATATTGGCTTCATCGAGAACTGATACAGATACCACCCCGATGAGGTATCGGGGTGGTAGCAGTATTAGTATCAGTATCAGACCGAAATGGGTCAATATCGGACGATACTGTCTCGGTATCTGCAGATACTCAGTATTGGCAGATACTGTCTCGGTATCAGCCGACACTGACCGATACAAATATTTTTTCAAATTTTCTTGGCTCTTTTTTCCAACATAAAATAAAAATGGCCGATATGGTATTGGCGATACTATATCCGTATCGGCCGATATCTGGTACTGATACCGATACCGATACTGATACGTTGGTCTGTAGGGACTCCCATTAGCTTTCTGTGTTTCTTTGAACTCAAGAAATGTTGCAAGGGATTTTGTATTTTACCATAAAGGCGGTGCTTGTCAGCGTTGCTGCAGCTGCTTATTTGGTCTTCAGACTTCTCTTAAGTTTTGTCAACTCTTCCCCGTGTTTCTACAGAGATGAAGCCCAGTCAATCACCACAAGCTACGAACCAGTAACACAATGCAGCAATTAGAAAGAAGAATATCAAACAAAATTTTGGGTAGTTCAAAAACCTTATATAAGTCCTTCCAACCATTGTCAAATCTTGCTTGTAGTAACCTCCAATCCAAGGCCATATCGTATTCAATTGTGTTGGATTGAGAAGGGTGTGAGGTAGACACCGCCTTTATCTGAAAACAGACACTGTGAATTGTAAGAATAGAAAATAAGTGTGTAATTATACAAGCTAAAGTAGTAAGAAATAAGAAAGGGGAAAAGAATCATAATTACCATCTCCTCTCTTTGCATTTGGAGCTTAATTTTGTCAATGAAAAGATGGCCCACAAATTTGGATTGTTTCTCTTGCACCCTTGGAGTTCCTTTGCTTCCAACAAGAGGTCTGCATGATAAAAGAGTCACAATCCCAATAAATAACCAAATGTGGGCCCACAGCCACGCAAGAGCAAGTCAGCGTCAAACTTATAACAAAAGAATTTATCGGAAGGCTTGAGAAAAGTTAATCCTTTTCATACCAGTTGCACCTTTATTATATCAGTAAATAAAAAACAGGGAAATTTGAAGGTGAAAAAAAGAAATCATAAAAACATAGAGAAGAAATATTATCAATTAAAAAGTTGTAAACGACGTTTCTCAAATTATAGGTCATAATTTCATTAATATAAATTAAACTACAACAGATCAAAGAAGGCGCAGGGAGTTACTTTTCCAAAGAATAATAAAACAAAATATAAAAATAGAAGTAAAAAACAAAAACTGCCCATCATCAGGCAGGAGAAGAGCAGCACTAAGGTGGTCTAATCTGCTCCAACTCAAACATTAACTCGGTGACAAACTCAGCCCCATCAAAAGAAGCTGCAAGACACCACCAACATAGGTCCTTAATGACGGCATCAGCAACTAACCTGAGAGTGGAATTTATTCTCAAAAATTCATTTGTTTCTCTCCTTTCAGATTCCCAGAAGATTACCACTAGGAATACTTTCCAGATTGTGCTTACATTTCTGTCAAAAGGGTCCTCCGGCCATTTAGCCAACACCAAGGCACATGTTCCTGCCAAGTGTCTGCTAACCCCAAACTATGTCAAGACTAAGTCTCAAATTATTATTTTTTATCAGTAAAACGAGAGAATATATTAGAAAGTTAAGAAAAGGTGCATACCAGTGTGGTAGTAAGACGCTACAAAAAAAAGAAAACCCTTCTCGAGAAACTCACCCCCGGAACTGCCGGAAGACCCTAATCACCTCTACGCAGAGACTAGCAGGGGAAACAAAACAGGGGATTCAGGGTCCCAGGTAGCAAAAAACCTGTTAAGGTCAATAAAAGGGGGGCTGCTGGTTTAAAGCTGAAAGCCAGTGAAGAAGGAAGTCCTTAGCAGAGTCAATGACCAACACAATAGGTCTGGCTCTTCGGTTGAAACCTCTGTTATTCCTTTCGAGCCAAATGGCCCAGCACGCCGCAAACGGAACTAATTCCCAAATCTGCTGAAATTCACTGCCCCTTTCAATCCCTCCAACCCACTGCAAGAATAAATGTTTGTTTTGTCATCCATGCCACAAAACTTACATTCAAGGGTACCTCTGTTCGCGCCTATGGGTTTACTGAAATTGCCTATGTCTAAAACCCATTGACTGCTTCGGATTGGAAGATGGAGGCCATTTTTCATCCCAATCTTCCAACTAATGGATCTTGACACCATGATCTTACGATCAGACGGTCTTATTCCACATGTCACATCCCAAAAAAATGCCTTAACATCAAGTTTGAGTGTGATGTATGTTATATGATTGGCCCTTTTTAGGTATTTGTGTCATGTGGGATTGAAAACGGACCGTCAAATGGTACGCTCATGGTGTCAAGATCCATTGGGTGGAAGATCGAGATAAAAACATTATCCATCGTCTAATCCAAAGCAGTCAAGGGATTTGAAAGGGTTTCGGATGTAAGCTCTTTCAGTAAACCAATACGTGCGAATAGAGGTACTATGCATTCAATAGGCGCCCCCATTCTTCTTTTCCACAATTGCACACACATTGGTACTCTCCCCAGGCCACCTTTCAAATGAAAACCATAATTCTAAAGAGGACCATGATCTTCCACATCACAATGCAAGGTTGGTCCACTAATGGTCTCCTCAACAAAAAATATAATAGTAAATTTTCCTTTTTTCACCTATTCCAAACTCGGGATTCCAGTCATTCCAACTATCCTCCATCTAAACCCAATGAAACCCTCAGATCCCCACTCCCTCTTCTAATAAACTTCTATTCAATTGGATTTTCCATGCAGCATTGCTTCCTTCTTCCTTCTATTTCGCACACTGCCACCAGTATCACTACTTTCCTGAGTGATACCTATTGTTTCTCAAACACCTCCAGTCCACACCACTGATCTTGCCAAAATCTATGTCCCGATCCCACTCTAAATCTTACTCCTTCATGAAATCATTCTCTAACTTTTTTCCACTGCTTTCCACCAGCCTGGTCCTAACATACCCCTTAGACCCCTTACAGACCATCCACAACTATCTCTCCCATGATTCTGAGCTAGATCCCAGACCCAACTTGACTCCCCTGATCTTGCCAAAATCTGTCTTTATCCCACTCAAAATCTAATCCCTTCAATAAATCGTTCTATAACCTTTTCCTCTGATTTTCACCAGCCCAATCCTAACATACCCCTTAGACCCCTTATCGACCATCTAAAACTCCCCCCCTCCCCCCCATAATTTTGAACTACACCCAAGTCCAACATTGACTTCCCCTCTTCTCCATAACAATTTTCCCAACAAAGCCATATTCCTACTTCGTATGAATAGAATTATCCGCCTCTATATTCCATTGGGAGCTGCACCACAGCCCAATTGATCACTTGAAACGTTCCAACCACTCCATGAAAAACTCCTTTGCATGTTCCTCAATCTCTTCACAAAGTAATTCTTCCCCTTTGGATAAAGGGCTCCTTACCAGTTAACAAAATGGCAATTTCTTCATCTCCCCAATACATTTTGGAAGCCCCAAGTAAGTGGAAGTCTCCCGGCCCACTTCCCATCGTCTCAGCTAGCTCCTCAATAATAGGAACTTCCACCTTCACACCAACGACTTTAGTGTTTCTTAGATTCATCCTTTGACTCGAAATGCTTCATAACACCTTAGAACTGCATTTAATTTCTTAGCTCGCTCTTTCTCACGTCACAAAAAGCTATTGTATCATCAGCATATTATAAGTATGTGGGCAATTCCTAAAAAGCTCGAATCCTTTTAACAACCCCAACTCAACTACTTTCCCCATCAACTTACATAGAACTTCCCTGCAATGCCAAATAAAAATGGTGACAACGGGTCTTCCTAGTGCATCCCTTTAGAACTCTTGGCAAAAGTCTTTTGTAGCAGCATTCACTAATACTAAGAACCATGGTGGCGAGATGCACCCATTTTTGTCCAAACCCAAGTCTCTGGAAAATTTAATCTAGAAACTTTCAGTCAACCTGGCAGTGCAGATATTTAAACAAGGAATACAAAGTTATAGATCTGCCCCTTAGAATGGCTGAATTTTACATTAACCATTTTCATGTCTAACTTGCAAATCATTCCCATGAAAAAAGTCTTTTGTAGAAGCATTCACTATTACTTTTGTGACGACCCAGACAATATTGTCCGGTTATGGGCTTAGGTCCCCGCCCTGGTTTTGTTTCTTGCATGGGCTTAAGTCCCCACCGAAAAAGAGTCGTGACATGTAGTGTCTGCAATCACATATAGCTCAGATCAGGACTTTTCCCTATCCGACGTGGGACTATCACAATCCCCCCACCTTATAGAAGAGCTGTCCTCTGCTTTGATGTCATTTTGTGACGACCCAGACCCACATGTCATAATACTGTCCGGTTCTGGGCTTAGGTCCCCGCCCCGGTATTATTTCTGCCATCGGCTTAAGTCCCAACCAAAACGCGTCATTACATGTAGCATCTGCAATCACATATAGCCCAGATCATGACTTTTCCCTATCCGATGTGGGACTATTACAATCCCCCCACCCTATAGAAGAGTCGTCCTTGGCTCTGATACCATTTTGTGACGACCCAAACCCAAATGCCACAATATTGTCCGATTCTGAGCTTAGGTCCCCGCCCCAGTTTTGTTTCTGACATGGACTCAAGTTCCCACCCAAAACGCGTCATGACATGTAGCGTCCGCAATCACATATAGCCCAGGTCAGGACTTTTCCCTATCCGATGTGGGACTATCACAATATGTATTCCCTTACCCACTTTCTCCATTTTTGTCCAAACCCAAGTCTATGGAACATGTAATCTAGAAACTTTCAATCAACCTTGCCATTAACCTTCTTCATGTCCAACTTGCATATCCTTTCCAGCGTGCCATGCTCGTATCTAGATTCTAGAGCCGTCAAAAGGTAAGGTCAACCTGTCACCCGCCACGCCTGAGTTGAACTTTTAACCAGGACGGGTACCAAAACTTTGACCTGTCAGGCGGGTCGGGTTCACCCATTATTTTATATATATAATATAAATCAATTAGGGGATTTTGAATAGAGTCGGATTGGGTCAATTTTTCAAGTAAGGTCAGGGCGCACTGTTGTGTTGGATCGGGTCATGCAAATACACTTGACTCGTCGAGCAGCCAAAATTCTAGTCCAGACCGACCCATTGACAATCCTACTTATATCTATTATCAATGCACTCATGAACTAACATCGCACTATCGATAATCTAAAGGTCATCCACAAAGGAACTCTGATAAGGTGAGATAATTTTTCCATGATCAGTCTCAATCGATTACATATCACTTTGGCAATGATCTTGTACAAACTTCTCAAATGACTGATTGGTCTAAGGTCTTCGATACTTTCTTTCAGCAACGCTCTTCTTTGGGATCACTGTAAGAAAGATCGAATTCATGCAGTTCCCAACAAAAAGACGTAGCGTATACCTCTAAAATTTCCACCCTCAAAAACTTTTAAAAGTGCTTGTAAAATTTCACGACGTGATTGGTAATATATGGCTTAGTATAGTACAAAGTTCATTATATTACTCTTTTATGAGCAACCTAAATTTACTAATAAACTGTAAAACATAGAACAACTAACCAAGCAACTTAGCAAAAAAAGTGGATAAACACAAGATAAATAATATATGTTATATTATATCATGCATTAATTATATAAACATATATAAGAAATGCTTATATATTTTACTCCCTCCCTCTCTCTCACAGACACCATAAACGTAGTGTTTAGGTAATCAATTTTAATTTTCAAAATTTATATTTTATGGGATTTTAAAACTAACATCCAAGGGTTTTAAAACCCATATCCAATGTAGGGTTTAGTTTTCAAACCCAAATTTTGAACAAACGTTCGTACCAGAGATACAATGTGGTATTTTCAACGTACCAGTGTGTATTGCCTAGTACAAACGATACAATGAAAATATTAGGCAATAACACAGTATTTTCATATAGGTTTGTACCATCATCATCATCACAGCCTTATCCCATCTATTTGGGGTCAACTTTGCAAGACTTTTTCTCCACTCGTTTCTGTTTAGTGCTAAGCTCTTTGTAACTTCCCAATCGCTCATATCCTTCTCACGGCTTCCCTCCAGGTCTTACTGGTCTTCCTCTTCTCCTACTTCCTTGTGCTTCTAGCATCTCAACCCTTTGTATAGGCTTGCTTCATTCCTCTGATGAATATGTCCAAACCACCTCAAGCAACATTATGTATTTTTTCTCCTTTATAACTTGTTCCGAATTTTATCCCTTTATAGTTACTCCACACATCCATCTCAACATACGCATCTCATCCACACGTACTCTATCTTCTTCTGGCTTTTTCGTAGCACAACATTCTGCACCATATAATATAGCAGGTCTAACAACCATCTTATAAAAACATCCCTTCAATCTAAGTGGAACTCTTTGGTCACACAATACTCCGCTTGCTTGCCTCCATTTCATCCAACCTACATTAATCTAATTTGAGACGTCTTCTTCAAATCTATCATTTGATGGTAAAGTAAAGCCTAAAGAGTGAAATCTATGGTGATGTGGCACGAAAATTTTCTTGATCGGTTATAAGCTATCCTTTTATTTCTAGAAATAAAAAGTACAGCAGATCAAAGAGGCCGAGCGAGAAGCACAACCCGAAAAAAGAAAAAAGAAACAAAAATGCAAAAGAATGTTGCAAAGAAAAATAAAAGGAAAGGAAAACACTAGAATGCACACTATGCACCCCAAGGGCACAAGCTACATCAACCCCATTCACAAAAGCAGAAGCCTAAGGAGGTCGAAGAAGCTCCCATTCTTTAATGATCTCCTCCAAAGACGATGCAAAACATTTAGGCGAGACCAAACACCACTCGAAGATATCATCAAGTATCATGTCCATAACCTTGTTGCATGTTACCAAACTTTCTATAAAAAATTCTTCTATTTTGTTCTTTCCAGATTTCCCACAAAATTGTCAACAGAAGTGACCTCCACAAAATGGCCAAGTTGTCTAAAAAGAGAAAGTCTGTCCACTCAGCCAAGATAGTAGTAGTCGAATCACGTTGACATGTTGGATACCCCAAAACCAAAAGGAACCAATCCCATACATGTTTTGCTAAAGGGCAATCAGAAATATGTGTGAGTGATTCTTCCGCCTCCCCGCAAAAAACACATGACGTAGAGACCTCCATCCCCCTTTTGCATAGCTGCACACATGTTAAGACTCCACCCCCGGCCACTTCCCATGCGAGGAATTTAACTTTGAACGGAGCCTCCACTTTCCACAAAGAAACCCAAGGGTGGTCAATTAAGGATCTTCTTGTAAGGAACTTTTAAAAAGATTTGACCGTAAATTTTCCAGCCTTTTCCCATCGCCATAATCTCCTATCTTGTCGGTTAGGGTCCATATTCACCCTACTAAGCTCCCTTAACAGCTCAATAAATTCATGTTCCTCTTCCTCCTTGAGGTTACGGCGAAGGACGATATTCCACAACGTCGTATTCTGAATTTCATCGCGCATATCCCTAACCTTAAAATTTTTATTCCTTATGAGGTTATAAATCAAAGGAAACCTCGTCATGAGTTGGCTTTCCCCACACCATCTATCTTTCCAAAAGCGAATTGCATCTCCTCTACCCACATTAAAGCTAATACTTTCTTCAAATCTAAATCTCACTTTGTGCACACTTTTCCATCATCCCGATCCAAGGCGACCTCTATGACCTTTCACTCTCCATCTCCTCTCCTCTACCCCATATTTAGCCATTATTCCTCTACACCACCGCGCTCCCTCCTCATTACACACTCTCCTCCTCAATGTGGCACTAAATGATTTTCTATTTCATCTAAATCCTCCTCCAGCTATCATGTTCACTAAATTTGCACTCCATGTATTCTATCTTTATTCTGCTAGTTTTCAAGCCCCTTGATTCCAAATCTTTCGTTTATAATTTCAGTTTATCATTTGTTTCCTTGTTTAGGCAATTAAAACTACGTCATCCGCAAATAACATGCACCATGGGATATCTTCTTGTATCTATGGTTAACACATCATGAATAGCGCAATCAAATAAGGGTTCAAGGAAGATCCTTGATGCAACCCAACTCCAAAAGGGAACTCACTAGCCTCTCCACACATCGTTCTTACACTAGTTACCGCCTCTCATACATGTTTGGGATAATCTAAATATATAAGTTTTGAATGCATTTCATTCTCAGCATCCACCATATTATCAATCTCGGCACTCTATCATCAGCCTTCTCTAAATCAATAAAGACCACATGTAGGTTTTTCCTTCTCTCTCTAAACTTCTCCATAAGTTGCCACAATACGAAAAGAGCTTATGTTGTTAATCTATTCGGTATAAATCCAAACCGGTTCTTTGATACATTTGATTATTCCCTTAGTCATTGTTCTCCTATACTCTCCCAAAGTTTCATAATTTGGCTCATTACTTTAATGCCTCGATAGTTGGAAAAGTTTTGAATGTCTCTTTCGTTCTTATAAAAATGGCCCACGAAGCTCTTTGTCCATTCCTTGGGCATTTTCTTCAACATTTTTATCGAAAGAGATGTGATTTCATTGAAGAAATAAAATTACATCTGGGATCAAAGGCGAGTGAGCAGCTCGGAAAGGTTCAAACAATGTTCCTAAAGTCGGCGGGCAGGTTTGGGCGGTCGAGTGGATTTTCTAGTGGAACGGGTCGCGACGTTTAGGCGAGGTCCCCAAGAGCTAGGTGGTCACTATATATAAGTGTCTATATTTATACACATTTTGATTTTACATTATATATACACACACAACACACACCTGAACGGCTGAACTTGCAACTACCAAGAGCTTCAGCTTCGGCCTTGGGGAGACAATGGAGCAGGGACGTGCTTAACTCTTTAAGCTTAAAAGCCTAAAGTTAGAAACTTAGAGCTTATAAGTTATTTTATGAAGTAACTTATAAGTATAAGTTAATTAAATATATCTTATATAAAAAGTTCTAGGTTATAAATTTTATAACTTATAAATATAAGTTTATAAGTTATAAAAAAAAAATAGTTGGTGGGCGTTGGGCGGGGTTCGAGGCGGGGACGGGGAGGGCGCCCCGGGCCCGGTCCACTCGGATGGACACCCGGGGGCCCAAACCGCCCTAGCGGCCTCCCAGGCGGCCGCCCCAACCATTTTTAAGAACATTGGATTCAAAAGAACGACAAAAAAAAGGCAACTCAAAAAGCAAACATGGAAGGGCAAACAACCTCCCCAAAAATCTCACAACTTAGATGTCTAAGATTTGAGATAACCAGAATTCCCCAATCTCATTCACAATTGCGTCGATAGGACCATTGCTGGCACCCACCCACAAAAGAATTTGTCTCGTGATCAGAACAATCACTGCCTGGATAGTGTTGCAAAGACCCTCACAGATTCTAAGGTTGTGTACCTTTCAGATGGCCCAGAGAATAGCAGAGGCAAGCAATATTAATATCGTACTCAAGAATAGGCAGGAAAAGAATCGATAGGAAAGTATTTGCAGCCCCTCCGGCATGCAGTTGAAAATCTTTAAGGGAGATCTAAACACATTCAGAATTAGAGTCACAGTCGGAAAATGTATTAGCACATGATTAGTCGGCTCCGCATAACGATTACAAAAGGACACATTTGGGTAGTGTCATGCCTCTCTTAATTAAAGTGACCACTGTTTTAATGTGATTCCAAGCAGCACACCAAGCAAAGTGAAAACTCTCGAATTAACTTTCTAAATTTCAGTCCACGACTGAATGATTAGCGGGCGCCTCCCCAAATGCGAGTAGAAAGATTTAGCAGTAAAAGACACTTTAGGACCAAGACTCCACAGTTTGGCGTCTTTTGACTACATATTGGGGCCAACAGAAGTTTACCCAAGAGATCAGCATACTTTTCATCTTCAGTATCTTTTAAATTGCATCTCGTTCTGACATCCACACAGCAGTGCCCAACTAATAGTTTACAAACTCTTGCACAGTCTTCTCTTTGTCGACACAAAGTTGATATATAGTTAGGTGCACCCCCTTAAGGGGAGAATCGAGAGCCACGTGTCAGCCAGAGTTTTATCTTATTGCCTTTGTCGATCTTGTACTGGATGGATCTATTGAAATGCGGAAGTAATGGAGTCACCCCTTTCAACCATCCTGACGCTCTGTGTTGACCCATAACAGATCCCATCCCTGTCTGACCACTTTGTACTTAGTCGAAATTTCCTTGGCCCAGCTGAAATTAATGTCCGCCAACCTCCACAACCATTTACCGAGAAGGGCCGAAATCTATTGGCTAAGTTTTCTAATGCCAAGACCACCATCAGCATTAGGCAAACACAAAGTATCCCATCAGATCAAATGGAGCTTCATTCGATCATTCCCTCCACTCCATAAGAACTTTTTCATCATATCAATTCTATTGAAGACACCCTTCAAGCAATGGCACTTAAAAAGGTAGCAGAGAGGAATATTTGAAAAGACATTCTTAATAAATGTGACACGACCAATGAAGGATAATAGTCTCCCCTTCCACACTGGCAAACACTTCACCTTTTCGGCAGTAGTATCCCAGAGCACTTCCCAAGTAGGTAGAACGAAGAGTATCCACTTTACAACCAAAATAGGATGTCGAATCTTCTATGAAAGTACCTTCCACTTTACAACCAAAGATCATCAAATTGATCTTTTGTCTCGTGCACACCTTGTAGCTTCGGAGGATTCACTTTAACATGAGGAGTTCTCTTTTGTGGCGTCACAAAAAAGGATAGTATCGTCTGTAAACTACAAATGGGTAACCTTATTCACCACTTCAAAACCTTCCATGTCTCCCACTCTCGCACGTCTCTCAATTAATTTTATCAACCCGATCAAATTCAATAAATAAAAAAGAGGAGAGGGGGAGGTCAACTGCCTCTAGAGGCGGCAAAAAACTGGGGGGTGCCATTGATCAAGCTCGAAAACATAGATGTAGCCATACTCGACTTCGTCCATGCTTTCATTTGCAGTCAAATCCCATCTCGAAGAGCATAAAATCAACATATGTCCAGCTGACACAATCATAGGCTTTCTCCATGTCAAGTTTGCATATGATGCCCGATTTATTGTCATAATGCGTGGTGTATATGCATTGACAAGCTAAAACGACCTTATCACTGATGTGTCTTCCCGATATAAAGGCTCCTTGATCATGGTTGATGAGGGAATTCATTAGCAGATTCATTAGCGGTTTTAATCGATTGACTAAAACCCTGGAGATGGTTTTGTAAATGCTGCCCACTAAACTTATGGGACGAAACTCCCTGAAATGCTTCGCACCCAAAGAATTAAGGACAAGATCAATGAAAGTGGCATTAGGAGATTTATTGATGCGTTCATCTCTATGGAGATCTGCAGAAATCCACAATAAATCACTCTTGATGAACTCCCAAAAGTGGCGTAAAAGGATAGGGGAAAACGTTTGATCCCGACGAAACCATCTAAAAATGGAAATGGTGGTGAAGGGGGTTTCCAAATTACCTAGGTCGTCCAGTGAAATGGTGGTGAAATCTAGACCATCTAAAGCTAGACTGACCCGCATATCCTCATAATATAGCTCCTTGAAGTAAGGAAAAGCATCCTCCTTAATCTCCCTTTATGGATACTCCTAATTCCTCGAACCATAATTGATGAAGTTGTTTCAATGTCGAGCATTTGAAAAATGCATAGAAATACTTAGTATTATAGTAAGATTCCTTTAATAATTTTTTTCCCGCAAACATTCTCTCCATAAAATTTCATCTTTCAAGACCTTATTAAGAAGCTCCTTCAGGTCTTTTCTATCGCCAATTTTCAAGTGCTCCAAAGGGCTCAGCTCTTCTTTAAGGTTTAAGTCTTCAATCTTTCTAACTATGTCAACTTTTAGTCAACCAATTCAGTCCATTCTCTCCCAACTCAATCCAAACTTCTATAGGCATTCCATCTAGTCCTAATGCTCTTCTTTACATCATCTTTGCTAAGGTTGCTTTACGTCAACTTCTGGTATTTTCTTGATCATCCCTTGATTGATTCCTCTTCCTGATCCACTTCCTTCACACATTCATGTTTTTTTTTTTATCAGTAAAAAAGCATTATATTGAAACACAGCAAGGCGCTGAGAGCCCAATACAATAGACACCACAACATGATCAAAAGGAAACGGGGGAACCCAACAACAAGAAAAAAGAAAAAAGAAAAAAGAAAAAAAGAAAAAAGAAAAGAGAAAGAAACTCAGCACCGGCCAGCACCTAGCCCGGATCCCACACCATAGAAGTTTGCCCTCTCCCCTCCGCAACTCCCCCCTCCCAAAAATCAACTAGGTCCATGACAGATTTGACTATGAACTCCGTGGACCTGCAAATATACTCAAAAACTCTGTAGTTGCGTTCAAGCCACAGAAACCAATAAACCGCGAAGACCACAAATCTAGACTGCACCCGTCTGTCAGCGTCTCTCATCCCAGGAACCCAACTCAGAAGATGCTGGTATGGGGTCTCTGTCATAGTCCAGCTCAAGCCCCAATATTTGAAGACCACATTCCAAACCGTGCAAGCCGTCCGACAATGAAGGAAAGGTGTGCCGCAGTCTCCACCCCTGTAGTGCACATAACACAAGAAGCCGCAACATCTTTCCCCCAACGTATAAGCCGGTCCCGAGTGAGTATTCTATCCTTGCAAAGCGTCCACACGAAAAACCTGATCTTGTAAGAATAGGAACCTTCCACAGCCACCGCCCCTCGAACATAATTAGCGGGCGACGCATCTCCAACTTATATAAGCTTTTTACCGTAAAGCTGCCATCCCTACTCGAAGCCCACACCCTCTGATCAGCCCCCCTCTGATTACGATGTTCCGCATGCAGCAACTGAAGCAGATTAGAGAACTCTGCCATCTCACAATCAGTCAACGATCTACGGGTATGAACAGTCCAGACCACTGCCCCATTGGCAAGCGATACAAACTGGTCTATCATTCCCCCCGGATTCACAGATAATGCATAGATGCCAGGGAAGCTAGATTTAAGAGGGTCGTGGGCCAGCCAAACATCCTCCCAAAACTGGTTCCGCAACCCCAAGTAAAACGCAATCCCCTCGCGAAGCTGGACCAAACCCCACACAACCCTTTCCACCATGCAGAAGAATTTCTGCGTGCGATCGGACAAATACCCCAGTCACCCGAGGACTGCCCATGCTTCTCAACCAGTACCTTTCTCCAAATCCCCTCCCTCTCCTCATCCCTACCAGCTCTCCAGAACCATTTCCCAAAAAGTGCACGGTTGATCTGCCTAAGACTGCTTATACCCAGTCCCCCACAAGCAACTGGCAACTGACAAACCTCCCAATTTACCAAATGGTATCTTCGTCCCAAGCCCGACCCTTCCCACAAGAAGGAAGGCTGGATTCTCTCAAGGCAGCCAATCACTTTCGTCGGGCAGTAAAACAGTGACATAGAGAAAATGGGCATGGAAGAAAGAACCGTCTTGATCAGGACCAATCTACCAACGCAGCTCAAAAGTTTGCCTTTCCAAGTGGAAAGACGCTGCTCAAAACGCTGAACGACAGATTGCCAATCCCGGGCCGTAAGCTTCCTGATACCCAAAGGAAGACCGAGATAGGTAATAGGCAAATTCTGAGTCGGGCAATCGGCGAAGAGAGCAAGCGCCGCCAAGTCGTCCTCGCCGACCCCGATCCCCGTAATGGTAGATTTAAGAAGGTTGATTAGCTGCCCCGAGACAGTCTCTTACACCGACAACACATCCCCTAACACCCTAAGCTCAGAAGCCTCCGCCCTCCCAAAGAGAATCGTGTCATCCGCGTACTGCAGATGTGTGATGCACCTGCCCTGCGTCCCCACCCGAATGCCGGAAATGAGCTGGCATTCCCTGGCCCGATCGATCAAACGAGAAAGCATCTCACTCACCACATTGAAGAGGAAAGGGGATAGAGGATCTCCTTGCCGGATGCCCCGAGAACTCTTGAAATAACCTGCCGGAGTGCCATTGACCATTACCGAGAACCACGTGGAAGAGTAACAACCATGCATCCATTTTCGCCAAATGTCACCAAATCCCATCCTTCCCAGCATATAGTCAATACCCTCCCAACAGAGACGGTCATAAGCCTTTTCCATATCGACCTTCCAAACCGCCGCCAGACATCGCTGAGTATGAGCGGAATGGATGGTCTCATTGGCCACCGCAACAAGATCCACCAACTGTCTACCACGCACAAAAGCTCCCTGATTGCCCAAAATTATTTTGCTCATCAAAGGCTTTAATCTGTTAGCAAGCACTCTAGCCATATTCTTATAGAGACAATTGGTCAAACTGATCAGCCGGAAACCGAAGATATCTTCAGCACCCTCGCGTTTCGGATCAAGGTAATAAATGTGGAACCAAGCGCCCTCCCGACGAAACCATCAATGTGAAACTCCGACATGACCTCCATCAGCTCAGCCCCCAAAACGCCCGAAAAAACTCCATTGTGAACCCGTCAGGACCTAGTGCTTTATTCCGCCCACCAAATCTGATTGCATGCCACACCTCATTCTCCATAAAAACCTGTTCCAACGCCTCCCTCTCCGCCACCGAAATAGTTTGGAACGACACCCCATCCAACTGCGGACGCGTAAAGCCCTCATCCTCTTTAATAGATATCTTCACACATTCATGTTTAATAGATCTTTAATGTACTCTTGTCATATACGTTTTATCTCATCCTCTTTTACAAGGAACCTGTGATCTTCAGTATCTAATGTACCTTACATGATTGAGATTTCTTTTTTTTGTTTCTCTGATTATGGAATATTCATAGATTTCTTTCCCTTCTTCTTTCGATCGCAGCCAATCATATAAATTGTCGTACACTTCATACTTAACTCTTGTCATATACGTTTTGTCTCTAATGTACCTTACATGATCGAGATCTCTTTTTTTTGTTTCTCTGATTATGGAATATTCATAGATTTCTTTCCCTTCTTTCGATCGCAGCCTATCATATAAATTGTCGTACACTTCATACTTAACTTTACTAATGACTTTCTGAACTCCTCTTTTGGAGAGTTTATATCTTTCAAGATCATTTGTGGTTATTGTTCTTTGTTATTATTTACTTCTGTTGCTCGGAAATTGACTTTTGAATGTTTGCATTCAACCACCATGTTTCTTAATTACACATTTTCTTCCTTTAGTTACCCTGCGCACCTCCTAAGCGACTCATTTAAGGCATTGTGCAATTTTTTTCTCGTATCTCATTTGGATCCCCTTCCCACCACCATACTTCTCAATCACTCATACCATTTAAAGGGTGTTATTTTGTCTCCTTTTGACTATTTCATTTTTTGGGGATCCTTAGTCATCTCCTTTTAGTCCCTTGGCTCTTGATTAGAGCGTCCAAAACTATCAATCTATATTGAATTATAAGGTTCTCTCCCAGAATGACCTTGCAATCCTTGCAGCTTGCCCACTCTGTTCTCCTTATTAAGAAACAATATATTTGAGTTCTATTTATTTCACTCTTGAAAGTTAAAGATTGAACTGTTGGTACTTAAATGCACCAGGCAACTCGTTTTAGGTACATTGAAATAATTGTTTTAATAAATAAGAAAATCGAAGAATGAGCTTCATGTATTTTTTAGATATATTTCTAGTAATATATTTTTTTACTCATACATTTGCGTATGATTAAAAATTATATGTCCATTTTAGATATATTTCTAGTAATATATTTTAATAAGCAATTTGGTTATATATTATATTACATATACTACTGATAAAAAAATTTAATCATGTATTTTTTCACCAAATGATAGATGAGCTCAATGAATCATGTGTCTAAACTCTAAAATTTAAAAGTATAAATAATAGCATATAGAAATAAAATTTTCATATATAGTTACACAAACGAAGTATCAATGTTGTTATCAATATCATATATATGTCACATCCATTTCGCATCTATGTCGCACTAATAGTATTTCTAGGACGAATCCATCTCATATCTATGTCGTACCGATGTTTTATTTATTTCGTACCTATAACGCCACTATTTCATTTACCTATAACGCCTCATTTTGTTTTTATTGTATATCAGTATAGTATCGAAGACGGATCAATAAAAACGTACTCGAACTTTTTTCACCAAAACGTATTCAACCCCACCCCCCCACCATGAGATGCACAAGGCACATGAATCTTTTCTAATCTTTATTTTAAAAATAATAAAATAGAGAAATAGGATACAAATAGGACAGAAATATAATAAAAAAAATTATGAGTTAATTTTGAAATCATAAACTCACAATAAAAGCATCAATCTAATCAAAGTAAAGGAGTCCAACACTCACAAATATTGTGAATCAGAACTTATAAGTTCACAACTACAAGTCCACAAAAAGCACAACATAAAGTGTTGATTGTTCAATAACACATCCCAAAGGCCACAAGCCCCAAACCACAAGTTATAATTACAATAAAAGTTAAGAATCTAAATGCTTTTCATTTTTTAATAGAGGTCATCCTCCTCTATTCATCATCTTGCCTATTTAAGAAGTCAAGGGCTATTAGAAAAGATAATAAGAAGAAGAGAAATAGGGAAATGTAGCAACAAAAACTACATAAACTGTCATTGGATTCAATTCTCCTGAAAATTTTACAACAACTTGAAACTCCAGAGATTCAATGGAAAAAAAGTTAAACTGTCAGTAATAGCTGAGATATTCTGTTCCACTTAAGTTTCTCCATGCCTCACTGTGCTTTCATTTGCAAAAGCATCAGACTCTAAGCTTTTAAAATAAGGGGTGGTGCACTTCACGAAAAGCATAATCCTTGAAGCAACTTAGCAAAACCTGTTTTGAAGACATTTCCTTTGTGGACTTAATAATTAATAGATTAAATAAACAATAATTCAACTCTTTTTGTTGGAATTAGTAATCGTACTTTCACATAGAAGGGCAATGGTAATATGACCATGTCCAAAGTGTTCCATCCTGAAAACAGTTTAACAAATTTCCACTTGCAGCCAGTACAAATACTATGCAAGTGTTCTTCAGTTTCCCATATAAGTTCTAGAAGGGAAGTACAATGATTAAACAACTAAAAACCATTAAAGAATTTTGTCGAAATCATTACTAGATAAGAGTTCAAATTTTCATTATCATTAAGTCGGAATTTCTCTGGTGGTACAAAGTATTCATACCTTCCATTTGGTAACATTAGGCATCCATCATCTAAGTTTTTAAGTACCATCTCTGCTGCATCCCTTGATTTAAAAATAACAAATGCTTGACCTAGGACACAAGAATCAACCTTATCATACTTATATCAGATTTGACAAGTGGAAGATTTTATCTAAAGTATACATTTTGCATTTACTTGTATAATTAATTTATTGACAGCAAAATGCATCCTTATTTCAGTCTCTATTATCCCAAGGAACAATAATGAATCTTTCGTTATATATCATACCGTTATGAGGGCTAGAAAATGTACTGTGCTGTATCACCTTCGCGGTACAATTTTCCCTAAATCCATGCCAAACTATATCCTGAAAGATATAAAGCATGATCATTAAAAGGATGAATCAGGAAAAACTCTTGATCAAACGGCAAGCAAATAACGTGGAGTCACTAATCAAAACATTAGAACACCATCTAATACCAAAACCAATTAGGCTTTCAAGATAGTTAACAAAACATGATCGAGTATGTAGGTTCATTCCACAGGCTTGAGAATTTTAGAACAAGTAATGATGTAAGAGGAACATATAGAATAAACAAAAAAAGCTGGAGGTTTAGAGGGCACAAAAATTACATGAGGTTTTCAGCTTACAGAAACTTCAAAACTGGGTTAACAGGTATCACTCTAATAAGTATCGTAACAGAGAGTGGATTTATCATATTATTAGCTCTATTCTGGAAAAGAAATGGATGTCAGCTCATATTTCTTGTTCTTGATGGCATTATAAGCCATGTCCATCTGTGTTTTGGAAAGTAATTCTTGAAAATAAACCACTTATTAGCACATGATAAAGGCGCAATATCAACATTGACAAGACAAAAACCTAAACTAAGTACAAACTATACAGAGGAGTATGATTGATACCTCTACTTCTGTTGATGTGTAGACTGGATCCAAATTTTCGAGCAGAACGAGTGTTCCTTGCTCATAAGCAGTCTGTATTCTTTCCTCCCAAGGCTGAAAACAAAATACAAGTGAGAGCTGGTATTGCCAACTCTGAAACTAACAAGATGATTGAAAATCAAACAAAACAGACAAGACAATCTTTTCATTCATTGTAATGTCGTAAAAGAGGGAAAAGATTCAAAAAATAAGAATTCAAACACAATAACAACATTCTTCCGATCAACAATCCACACAGAAAGAAAGTGAGCAAATGCAACTTGGTAAACTAGTGTTTAAATCCCTTTATCAACTCACAAAGAGGAGGCATCAGCAAATAAATTTCATTAACCAAGTCTGATTTTCATTTACAATAATATATATATATATATATATATATATATATATATATATATATATATATATATATATATATCTTCCCTATCGAGGGATTGGTTCTAAATTTCATTAACCAAGTCCGATGAAGAAAGGACCGCTTTGCTCGTGCCTCTCAACTAGGGAAGTGCTTCGCTTCGCTCATTTACAATAATATACATATGGCTTCCCTGTCAAGGGATAGCTTCACTTCTCTCCGATAAGGAAAGGACTGCTTTGCTCGTGCCTCCCAACTAGGGAATTGCTTTGCTTCGCTCATTTACATTACAGATTTAATCTCAAAACGTCTAAGAAATAATACATATAAGCAATGTATGATTTCATTCACTGCATTCCCTTTGTTCGCTCCCTTCAGTCGCTCAATCCGTTCATTTCATTTGCTTACTTCTCGTACTTAGATCAGTGTATGTTTTGTAAAGCTTACCTTACTTTACAACTCGCTCACTTTGTTCGCTGCTCTACATGTATATTAGGTAAGTGTACGTTGTAACCCGCCAAGCCATAGAGAAGGCAACCCCCAGAGGGTAAGCGGCTCTACATGTATATTAGGTAAGTGTGCGTTGTAACCTGCCAAGCCATAGCCAGGGCAACCCCTGGAGGGTATCCAATGCTGGACAAACACTAAACTATAATTTTAAGGACTAAGTTAAAAATTATATTATGAACAATAAGTCATATAAATAAAGTGTTAAATTTCATGGAAGAAATTAAAGAACCGCATTATAATAATTATGGCCAAATTCTATTACCATTCCAATCCGGCAATTCAGTCCCTTTTAAACTTGGAAACAAGGATTCAAGTGATGGATCTAGATTCCACTAGCCTAGGGCATCAAACAACATGAGGGCGTCTCTCGAGTCCATTCTAAGATATGAAAGAAGGATGGGTTCAAATAAGGTTAATTCTAATTTCAGCACGGTAAATTACAGATTTACAGAAAGGTTCTTCTCTTCAAGAGGATAAAATAAAAAAATTTAATTGTCCATCAACAAATACTAATATATATATATATATATATATATATATATATATATATATATATTACTTACCTTGCACAGAGGACAAGAAAACAAAAAAAAATATCTAGAAGAATCATTGGCCTCACACCAAAACCATCTCAGGGAAGAAGAAGAAGAAGAAGAATCTCTCTTTTCTCACAATATTCAAAATCACAAGATAAAAAAATTTTAATCAGCTAATCATAACATAATATCAAAATAATAGAAGTCATTTTACCTAGGATATTTAAGCCCAGCTCTAGAGAAAATCTTACTCAAAAAAAAAAATTTAACTACCCATTAAAAGACTGTAATCAGACGGTGTCGGATACTAACCCCTTTTCTATATATGGCCAATTTTCAAGCATCAAACGACGCCAGATTGATGCGAACTGGTCTTATTTGAAAGCTTATGAAAGTAGCTTTCCAACGAGCCAAGAAACAAGCAATTCTGATGAGTATTGAAGAAGTTAGATCATTTCCGGAGGTTGCACTTAAAAAGGGATCATATGCCACATGTATGTCGACAACTCCTATGACATAAAGTAAAACAAAAGAATAAAAAATAAAAGAATAACAAATAAAAAAATAAAAACACACCAAAATCAAAGTCCGCCACGTGCTCAACAATCCACATGCATCTACCAATGGTCCATCACGCGATCAACTATCCAACGATAAAGATGTAGTAAAACGATGGGAATGGAGAACAGTGAAAATCCAACAGCTGAAATGGATCCAACTATGGAAAGTGGTAATCCAACAATCTGAATCATCTCATGTGCACATCTTCCGAATGTGGGGTTTCTATAATGTTTCACATGCACACATGGGGCGTTCAACAACCCATTCAAAGTGTCATACGAGGCACATATCTTCTCGATCTCTTCTTACACCTCTGGTACACTTTGAAGGGTCTGATGTCCGCATCAACTCTCCTCTCTAATGATCCAAGAATTTTTTGACTCTGGTGAATCTTTCCTTTTCACAAGATACTTTTAGTATCCTACTTGGTTGATAGAGACAACTTGGTCTTCCAAGATATTTTCAATGAGTTCTTTCTTAGGACGTGCAGGTGCTAGGGGAGGCTCAAGTGCAAAAGAAGAATCAGGGAATGGGTTGTTGGACATAGAAATAGAACAAGGTCTTCGACATTGAATGTTGCACCAGTGAAAGATCTAAACCATATGCATCAAGACTAACCCATTTCAAAATCTCGAAAGATCTAGAACTTAATGTTTGCAGTCCTCTATGGGAATTGCTCAGGCCTAATCTGAACCATGACAAAATCACCTTCCTACATGAATTTTCTGTGAGAGACAATAAAACTCGTATTTTACATTGTTCAAAGTTATTTTCCTTTTAATCTCAGCATGAAACTGATGAATATGACGTGCAAATGTATCTACAGACTCTAGTGGCCTACGGGTAGCCAACATAGGGATAAGATATATTGCGGTTATAGGTAGTACCCATGCACTACCTCAAAAGAACTCATGCCTAATGTCCTATTTAACTGAATAATTATATGAAAACTTTGTTACAGGAAAGATCGGATCCCAACTCCTAATATGACCACTAACAAGACAACGTAGGGGATTTCCTAGACTTCTATTCACAACTTCGATTTGTCATCGGTTTGTGGCTAATAAGCTGAAAAAAGTTGCAGTCTAGATTCCATCATATCCCAAAGTGTCTTCCAAAAATAACTAACAAACTTGACACCTCGATCAAACACGACGGTTTTAAGCAACCCGCAAAGACGAACCTCCTCAAAAAAACATTTTAGCAAAGTGACTTGCATTAGAGGTTTTGGAACACGGGATAAAATGAGCCTTTTTTGAAAAATAATCCATGGGCCCAAAAAAGGAGTCGTTCTTCCTAATAGTCCTAGGAAGTCCAAGCACGAAATTCATGCTACAGTCTTGCTATGGAATGTGGCATTGACAATGGGGTATACAATCCCGTATGTTGCTTTCGTTGTTTTGCTAGTTGACAAGTCTGAAACTAACCAATAATTTTGATGCCTAGCATGAGACTGATGAAACCGATCCTCAATAAGAGCAATGGTCTAGTCACAGCCAATATGAACAACAATCCCGCCGGCATGGAGTTCCCAAATGAGAAAATCACATAGAGAAGTAAGGGGAATGTAAAGACGATTTCCCTTAATCAGGATACCATCTTGTAGGACAAATCCATGAGTACCTATCAACCAACCACTCCAGAGTGACGCATACCACTTCCCAAAAACAATGGCCTAGTCACGACCAATATGAACAGCAATCCCACCGGTATGGAGTTCCCAAATGAGAAAATCACATAGGGAAGTAAGGGGAATGTAAAGATGATTTCCCTTAAACAGGATACCATCTTGTAGGACAAATCCATGAGCACCTATCAACTGACCACTTTAGAGTGAGGCATACCACTTCCCAAAAACCGGACATGTAGGAAAATCGTCCTTCAATCACTCAAATTTGGTAGCCTCAGCACTCATGGAGTGTAACAGGGCCACTCTACGTCTTAGAGCATCCACGGTTTGTTCCCGACCCCTACACTGTGCTTCAGCACCAATCATAGCAACAAATTTGGGAAACGGCAATAATTCGGCAAGGGTCTGATTCGATAACATTCAGTAAAATTCGATCAACTTCAAAAAAAATGTAGGGAAGAAGACAAAAAGGAAAAAAGGAGAAGAGAGGAGACTAAACCGTGAGCTCAATCTCCTCAGCCAGTTGCTGAGAAGACTTAGCTCACGGTTTATCAACGGGAAAGAAGAGAGAGGAAGAAGAGGAAGAACAAAAACAACAAAAAAAGAAAAGAAAACAAAAGAACGAAGAAGAAAACAAAATGAGGAAGATAAAAAATAAATAAATTACATGCCTAGTTGTTGAGAGGTCGTCGGAGGTCGCAAGTTGTCGGTGGGGTTGGGGCAAGGTCGAGAGACGAGGATTAAGGAAGGGTAAGGGTTTACTTTACCCGTTTACCACCTAAGTTAGGAAAAATAATTAAGATCACAAAAATTGAGGAATTTTCAGCAGAGGGGACGACTCTGCAACCTATTCGCCGACTGATTCGACAACACCCAGAATCGGCGAATTTTGCCGAATTTCTCAAAATTTTGGTGATTCTTGTCACTAGCACAAATGAATATTCCTGGAGATTTCAACCCACTTCACGTGACCAAGTTTTATTTCTTTTGAGAATTGCGGTACCGTATGACCTCGTGATTGAAGATCTTGTGATAGGAGGTAACATCTCCAATATCTCAAAGCTGGTACCACTGCATAGAACACTATCATAAGTGAAATATTTTTATTTTGTTTCATTCAACTTCTACACCGGATGCATCACACGCTACATTCAAAGACATTAGAAAAGGTTGGGAAGCGCATGACAAGAGCCTCAATCATCCTCGACTTAATCTCCTTAAATGCCTTAGTTGAGACACTTGTCCATCGAAACTCCCCTTTTCTAATGCAATTTATAATAGGGGTCATGATGGAACTAAAGCCACAAATAAATTTCTTGTAGAACGTGGCTAGTCCATGGAAGCTACGGACATCGAGAATTCTCTGAGGTTCATGTCATTCAACGATGGACCTTACCATTCAGGGTTCACTGTCATTTCATCAAACGATACGACAAAGCCTAAGAAGATAGTTGGGTACGTTATCAACATATACTTCTTAAAAGTTGCAAAAAACGTCTCCCCTTTGTGAATTTCACAGACCTGCTTCAAGTGGTCTAAATGTCGTTTCTATGTGTTTGCGGATCAATGTATCAGAAAAATAAACCACAAGGGCATCCCAGCTAACCTATAAAAATAAAATACACCACAAGGAACTTGACAAGAAAAGGCCTCAAAATTTGAGTCATTATTCTCACGAACGAGCTAGGGCCAGTCGAAAGCCCAAAAGACATGACGAACCACTCATACAACCTATCCTTGGTTTTAAAGGCAACCTTCCCCTAATCGTCGAGACATATGCGGACTTGATGATGGCCACTTTTAAGATCTATCTTTAAAAAGATTGTGGCGTCTACATCATATCCAATCTATCATCTAACTTCGAACAATCCTTCTTGGACTTTGAGGAGTGCAGGCACAGCACAGGGACTTTAGGTTTTCCTTTATGAATTTTTTCCTAAAGAGTTCATCAACTTGCCTCTTTAACTCAACTTGCTAGATAGGATTCATCCTATAATGAGAAAAAACATGGTGTAGCAGATCTGGGAACAAAATTAATAGCATGTTGAATATCACACATAGGTGGGAATTCATCTAGCAAATCCTCAGGAAAGACATCCTGGCACTCTCAAAAGCGGCACCTCCTCCCGCAAATACTCAACACGAGAGTTTGGAGAGATTTTGATGGGGAAATTGACCCATATGTCATGTATCGAAAGCGGAAGAAGAACATTCAAAGCCTCGGAGCGTTTCGAAGGCCATGTGCACACGTGCAACATATGAGAAGACCCCACTACGGGAGGACATGCATCTGGGAAAGAAGCAAAAAAATGAAAGATGGAGTTTTTGTCCAACTTCGATCGATCAAGTTCCGACTGAGAGCCATCCTAAGATGACACCGTCGTCGATCGATTGAACAATCGAACTGTCGGACGAAAATTAATTTTTTAACCTATATAAAGGCAAAAGGACAATTAATTAGAGATTGGCTAATGATTAATGAATGGTTTTGCTTTGAACGATCCTTTAGCGTCCGTTACCATATGATCATTTCCCGATCTAGAAAATAGGTCTAAAGATTAACTCTAGTTTTGATCTAGTACAAGACAGCAAGCGACAATATCGATGTTTTCTCTTGACTCCTAGCTATGGTTTGAATAATTTAATGCTCAAAGGGTTTAAATCGTTCAAAGGGAATCAACAAAATAAGGTTGGGAATTAAAAATCCAAATCTCAGTGACAATACTAGAAGAAAAGATATTTGGGTTTCATGGGCTTTCGATAGGAGAAACAAACAAAATTAAATTACCTGACAATAAGAAAATTAGATAGAAAAAGGTAAAAGATCCAAAGAATCACTTCAAAGAAGATAATTGGCTTCACACCAAACCGCGGGCGAAAGAAGAATCGCGATTTGAAAGACTCGCTCATTCAATGAAAACTCATCTCACATTCTCTACCTTAATAATATTAAATATTTTATGTGTTTTGGGATTAATTTATATATCTCCGTTGCTCAATTAAATCTCAAATTGATTTCAAATTTGTATAACTTGGGTTTTAGCGTTTGTCCTACATCAGGTTTCAACAGTAATGAGAACGTAAACGATGCTCTCATCTCTCACCTCTTTCTCAAACTCAGAGGGACTAATAATGTGAAAGGTCATAGATTTACTATCCTTGTCATTACTGTTCTTACCTAGGTTTCCTTTTTAACTGTTTGTGTTTTGGTAGGTAGAGGATTCAACTTTATTTTCTTACTCTCATGTAGGAAAGAACACAGATTCGATCGCTCGAATTGCGTCACTTCCATATCAAATAACTAATGTCGTCCCAAAATAATATGGCCTACGTCCATAGACAACATCGCACCACAAGGTGTCTTTATATGAAGCAAATTGGATTGGTACCTGATACCTCTGAGAAACAAGACTCGATGACGAGTCTAGTCATGCGATTCGATAGGGCCAAGGATTCACCACAAGTGAGAGCCCAAGATGGGAAGATGTGTTGGATGATACGACAATGGTACAAGTTCCACTATCTACCATGGCCTTACATTTCCTCTCATGGTTGTCAAGGTCACACTATAGCCTCGCCATGGCGAATGGCGATGGGAAACGCCATATACAACCAAATAATCATGATGGCTAAATATTGACGTCATAGCCTGGCCATGGCGGAATAGCATTATGGCATCGCTATGCATGCTATTTGGCTTTTTGGATAATAATGTATAATACTTGTAAGTTACAAAATCCTCTCTCTCTCTCTCTCTCTCTCTCTCTCTCTCTCTCTCTCTCTCTCTCTCTCTCGTCACAGCAGCTACCAACTTCAGCATCAACGAAACCATTGCGTTGGCAACATTACTGCATGCATACTTAATATTTTATATTTTTTAATAATTTTTTTTTATTGATATTTCATATTTATTTATCTATACTTACCGTGTTGCAAATTTATTGATGTTCCATATTTGATTTGTATTTATTGATATTTTTTTATGCCTGGAACATGAAATCATCAATATTAGAATCAAAGTATGATGCTTCGGTAGTTGAATTTTTGTTCTTATATAAAAAATATAAATAAAAAAAGAAAAAAGAATACTACTAATTAATAGATAAAATTAAAAAAATTAAAATACTAAATAGTCACGCCATAACTTCGCTATAGCCACGCCATGGCATAGCAAGTCTCTTCGCCATGACCTCGCCACACTGCCTTAACTACCTTGTTTCCTCTCACCACGTCATGGATTAAAATATCGAAATTCCGATATGTATCATCCAAACCTCCAGGACGATACGTATCGGGTATCGTCCGATACATTCAATGTATCGGCGATACATTGAATGTATCGGTTTGAATATTTTTTTTTTTCAAAAAAAATACTCTAAAAATCATAAAAATTATATTTAATAGTTTTCTATTTATTTTAACTTTTTTAAATTTTATTTAAGGCTTATTTGATGCATATTTCAGAATTTTATCAACGCAGAACCTAAATTACATTGTACATGACTCATGATCAAAATTAAAAGGTATATTATACACGAAAAATTTACTTAAAAGCCACATCAAATTTCATGGTGGTTCTTGGCCCTCATGATCATCATCATCATTTCGCGAGCTTTCCTTATAGTGTTGGTCATATTGATACTCATGATCATATGTGCCCCCTTGAAACTGAGGCATTAACGACGAATATGGCTCAGTGTAATAGGTAAAGGTCGGTCCTCTAAAAATTTGACCAATGAAGTCATATAGCTCGGGGTAGGTTGGTTGAGGTCGGTATGGGTTACTGGTTGCTGAATCTTCGATGCTTTGCAAACTAAATCCCCGAAGCTAGAAGTCATATAACCCAAATCATCTTGTGGACCTTGTGGTGGTGGTGGTGGTGGTGTTTGGTAAGATTCGTAAGCTCATTTTCCTTCAAACCCTCCACCTCTAAAAGTAGGAGTGTCAAACATTGTTACCGGTTCATCATCCCATGCGACAATACCTCCATAAGAATAAGAGGGATCAACCTAGCTACCAATTCTACACATTTAAGTGGGGTAGGATGTGACGTGGTCACGACCTTGGTGCATAGAGATGCACATTTGATCAACCAGCAGGAAGGTGAGAGGGCCTTGTAGCTAGGTTGAGCCAACGGCGAGCTTAAGACACAGAGTTGTGAAGGGATGACTGATGTACTAAGGTGTTTCGAGGGCCGAATTTGTAGGCGAACTCTTGGGTGAAGTCACGTGGTGTCGAGGTACTAGAGCGAGCCGTGGTCACAAATGCTTGTGCATGGCATAGTGAAAATTAATGCTGGTGCGGAGCTGTGTGGAGGATAAAGATGTTGCTCATTCGTAGGCGTGGCATGGTCGCGACACGGACGCAACATGAGACCACTTGAACTAGCGATGAGTAGTTACACCTCAAGGCTAGGTATCTGTAGAGACTTTGGATGGGGTGAAGACGGAATTCGAGGAACTGATGCGGGTCTTAGGGTCAACATGGACGTTGACACAGCCAGATTGGTAGTGCCAACATGGGTTTCATCGCCTCCATCACCCCCAGCACCCCCATCATCGTCATTATCACTACCAAGCTGTAATCTAATTTTTGAAAATATTAGATAATATTTTACCACATTTATTTAAAATGTAATCTAATTTTTCTAATTTTATATTACATTTGAAATTTTATTTGATATCATTCTAATTTTTTTATTTTAGATTACATTTGAAAATCATATTTATTTGATATTATTCCAATTTTTCTAATTTTAGATTACATTTAAAAATTTATTTGATATTATTCTAATTTTTTAATATTAGATTACATTTTACCATATTTATTTGATATTATTCTAATTTTGAAAATATTATATTACATTTTACCATATTTATTTCAAATGTAATCTAATTTTTCTAATTTTAGATTATATTTAAAAAATTATTTGATATTATTCTAATTTTTTAAATATTAGATTACATTTTACCATATTTATTTGATATTATTCTAATTTTGAAAATATTATATTACATTTTACCATATTTATTTCAAATGTAATCTAATTTTTCTAAGTTTAGATTACATTTGAAATTTTATTTGATATTTTTAAAAATCATATTTATTTGATATTATTTTAATTTATTTAAATATTAGATTACACATGTGACACATTTGTAATTGATGTGTCATGGGGTATGTGTGGCATGTGTCACATGTAATTGATGTGTCACGTGTCATGGGGTATGTGTCACATACTCCATGACACATGCGCCACATGTGACACGTGTAATTGATGTGTCACATTTGTAATTGATGCGTCACATGTGTCATAGGGTATGTGACACATGTGTAATTGATGTGTCATACATGTAATTGAGGTAGATTACACATGTGACACATTTGTAATTGATATGTGTCATGGGGTATGTGTGGCATGTGTCACATGTAATTGATGTGTCACGTGTCATGGGGTATGTGTCACATACTCCATGACACATGCGCCACATGTGACACGTGTAATTGATGTGTCACATTTGTAATTGATGCGTCACATGTGTCATAGGGTATGTGACACATGTGTAATTGATGTGTCATACATGTAATTGAGGTGGCACATGTGTCACATACCCCATGAAACATGTCACACACCCCATGAAACATGTCACACATGTATTACTAACATATATTATTTATTAAGTATTTATAAATAATTTTATAAAATAACTAAATTAAGTTTTTATATAATTTTTTTAATTAATTTTTATTAATAATATGTAAAATAAATTATAAAAAAAAAAAACCCAAAATTGACCCAACCATAAAATTGACCTACATAAACCCCAAAATTTGACCCATTATAGGCTCAAATTAGAGTGGTTTAACACAAAGCTCCCTAATTGAGGCTTAAAAATTCAAGATCTACCATATTTAAGGGTAGATCTGAAATAAATAAACCCCCAAACTGTAGATCTAGTGGGTAGATCTAGTGAAAATAAGATCTACCACATTTATGGGTAGATCTAATGAAAATAGCTTCAAAATATAAGCAAATAAATAAAAAACAAGCTATATGATGGACCATGATACTCATGCGATGATTTCCGGCGAAAACGTCACGATCACGAGCTTTTTTTGGTGGTCGATAGCCGAAATTTGGCCTCCCGGTTGCTAAGGTGTGAAGAGGAAGTGAAAAAAGTTAAGAAGAAATGAGGAAAAAAGGGGCAAAATTTCACTTAAAACCTATCAAACTCGTGGCTGTAAAGTGGTTGGGCCCACAGTCCGATAATTTGAAATTATCGAACAATAATTTCAAATTATCAGACGATACGAACGATAATTTGCCCATATCGCCTGATAATTTGATGGTTTCAAAGAACCTGGGAAATTGGAAACGATATTTTTGAAATTATCGTCCGATAATTTCAAATTATCAGACGATACGGACGATAAGGGCAATAATTTTCCCGTATCGCCTGATAATTTGATGGTTTCAAAGAACATGGGAAATTGATTAAATTATCGAACGATATTTTCAAATTATCGGCCGATAATTTCAATTTATCCTCCAATTGGGACGATACGGGCGATAATTTGCCTGTATCAAACGATAAATACATTGTTTTGAGTGGTATACGATGCAAAGCCATTTTATCGTATCGTCCAGGTCCGAAACCGATACGTATTGGTATCGAACTATATTTTGACCCATGCACCACGTTTGGCATAGATATAAAAAATGATATCCCTACACCAGTAACCGCTCTTCTTTTGTAGTGCTAAGGCACACCTAAATACCAACGCATAGGATGTATGTGACGCGGGACAACGACCCTAAAATGCGGAATATGATTTTAATGCAAATTTTGCTGAAATTAATGAAATTAACTCAAGTTTAATCGCAAAATTACATCTGATACCTTTTGGGTTTGCAGAATTTTGATGGGTAAATCACACGAGATTCATATAGGGTCCAGTCCAATGCGCAAGTACGTTTAGAGTTGAGGCGAGATCGGCCTAAACATACTACTCTAGCTTTTCCAGGCTTAGGCGCTCGTCTTCAGTCCGATGTAGATTCACAGATTCCAAGTTGGGTTGTGAAAGGATTTGCGGTTTGCAATAGGCTTATGGTTTTCGGATCGGTTTATGGTTTTGGAAAAGGGTATTGGCTTTGTTGGATTTATGGATTCAAAAGGTTTAGTTTTAGGTTTCGGGCTTGAAAGGCAACAATTAGGCTAAGGTTTAAGGAAGCCAACACAGATCGAGAAATAGCAAATAGAATAGAGAAGATAACAATGGCTTTGGGAATCACTCCCTTGGCCTCACACAAAACCCATCTCAGGCAAAGCTTACTCAAGCATAAAAGCATTCAAATAATCAATCAACTAACTATATTGTTTAGCTTAATAACCTTATATAGGAGGTCTTACAATAAAAGAAAACCCTAAAACGAATATTAAATAAAAGATAATTAAACCCTTAACACAAAAGTTTGAATTTAGACTTCTAAAACGATTAGACAACTCGGCGCGATTTCGATCGATCAAAATTGGAATTCGATCGATCGAAATTCATGCATTTATGAATATTGCCGTCGACATTCGATCGATCGAATTTAACTGTCAATCAATCGAAATTTTCAATCGATCGATTATATGATTCGATCGATCAAAATATCACTCCATAACGTAGTATTTCTATCGACTAAATTCGACCGATCGAAATAGGACTTCGATCAATCAAAAATTTTGATCAATCGAAATGTGAATTTGATCGGTCGAATTTCCTGTGCTCCTTCAATTCTTCAAAGTTTCATCTTCCCTAGCTCTGACTTCCATTACGTTGCTTCTTTCTACGCCAGTATAAACGATGCAGTCCGAATCCAATGTCCATGTATGTGGCGTCCCCGTCAGTATAACCCTCCTCAATAGGAAGCAAACCTCCCTAACACATATTAGGTTTCTCGCCTTCTTCATCACTAGTTGTAATGTCAGGCTCATAGACTTCCTCTTCTCACTCTCCTTTCTACTCTTCATATTCGCCTTCGATCAACAATTTCTTACCAGAATTTCTAGTGGGAGATTGTGTAGCATCTTGTCCAAATCCATGACACTTGTAGAACTTAGTTTGGTTACCAATCTTGGGTCTTTCGGCACATGGGTTTTTCAACAGTTGACTCCTTGTATTAGATCTCACTTCAGAGGAAGTATACCTATGACCAGAACCACTTGAATAAAAACGGCTAATCGCCTGCGTCTTCAAATATTGTTCCAACTTCTACACTATCGAGAAACTTTCCTTCAAAGTGTGGCCAGTATGAAGGATTGATAAATTTCTGTACAGAGGCCCGTTCTAAATCTAGAAGAGATTACTTGTGGGTACTCTCTTATATTGCATCTCATCATGTACTACTCAAACTTCCCAATGTAATCAGCAACAGACATTCCTCATTCGCAAGTTTTCTGCCACTGGACCAACAACTGATGGTAATCAGCCAGAGGAACATGCTTTTCAGTTGATCTTTCTTTCATGTCCTCAGGTGACGAGTGTATGCTTGGTTGTTTCATGTAGGAGCTACACAATGGTCTAGATAAATCTAGCTTGGCCTACTAACCTCATCTTAGCTAATCTGATATGTCGCTCCTCAGACATGATCAAAGTATGATCCATGTCAGACAACCTATCAAGGAAGACTCCAGGTCTATCCTTCCATTGAAACTCGGAGCCTCAAGGATTTTCCAAAAATTCTCAACGAGGTTATAATATTGCTCACAAGGTGGAGGGCTTCTCCTCCTTTCCCCATCGTGACCATTGTAGTTTCTATTACCCTCTCCCTTTATGGATAAGTGCAACTCCTCCATACAGATAGTTAATTTCTTGGTATTCACCTCTATGTTTTTCTTATAGTCTCGAAGTTCCTCAAGAAGGCGAGAATCGGACCACTGTCCATTTGGTGACCGTACACAAGTCCGAACGTATGCAACCCAAAATCAAGTAGAACCTGAAAAAACGTAAAATATGCAACCCAAAAATTCTCTTACAATCTGAACAAATATTAAAATACGCAACCCAAAATTATGAAGACTGCAAATATTATAAGACCGGGTCCCTCCCTCCCTCTCACATATCTATAGCTAAACCAATCTCTCTCACATATTTAAAGCTAAACCTACCTCCCTCATCTACTAAATCCAAACCCTGAACATATTGTAGACTTCTTTTATTACACACTAAAAGCTCTTTAAACTGATACCTCTAGTGATCCAACTTAGTACACATTGAGGTTATTGATATCGAGAAATTCTTAGATATCTTAATACATGATAAAATTAATTAATTAATCTATATAAACCCGCCAAAGAACATGATATGTGATATAAAAGACGACATTTTGATCATATTGTATGACTTCTAATTTAAGTTATGAACGAGCTTTGATTATTCTCATGTAAGCTAAAACAAAGTGAAACAATGACAAAATAATCAATTAGAACGGCTAAAGGAAAAGGTAAAGGTGTGATTTTAACAACCAGTTGGCGGAGTATCTCATGAGATGTGAATCTAACGTATGCAACCCAGTTGGCGGAGTATCTCATGAGGATCCTACTGATGTCTGAAATAAGATTGTGGAATTTTATGAAAACCTCTACGACTCGGAGCAGATTTACAGACCAGCAATGGACGGAATTCCTTTCAATTGCATTGATCTGGATAGGGCCAGGGAAATGGAAAAGGGGTTCGGGGAAGAAGAGGTCAGAAAGGCAGTGGAAAATCTGGGAAAGAATAAATCACCGGGACCAGATGGGTTTACCGCTGAATTTTACACAAGCTTGCTGGGACTTTATTCGTGTTGACTTCATGGCCATGCTTCGGGAATTTCAGGAAGCGGGAAGAGTTGCAAAATGTATGAATTCCACCTTTATAGCCCTCATTCCGAAATGTGTTGGGGCTTCCAATATTTCGGAATACCGGCCTATTAGTCTAATAGGGTGTGCATACAAAATCATCGCTAAAGTGATGGCTAATCGGTTGAAGAAGGTTATTGGTCAGCTAATATCAAATGTACAAGGGGCCTTCATCCCGGGAAGACAGTTACTGGACATTGCAGCGTCGGCAATCGACACTATAGATTCGATTAAATAGCGCAACGAAAAGGGTTGGATTCTAAAGATAGATATGGAAAAGGCTTATGATAGGGTCCAATGAGAGTTTTTGGATTATGTTTTACAGAGAATGGGTTTGGGAACAGGAGGCGAAAATAGATGAGAGGATGTTATGCCTCAGTTCGATTCTCGGTGCTCATAAACGGGATTCCTCAAGGACAGTTAAGGAGTAAAAGAGGGATGCGGCAGGGAGATCCCTTATCACCTCTTCTGTTTAACTGCATCGGAGAGGGTCTTCACAACCTATTCAAGAGGGCTGAAGAGATAAACCTATTAAAAGGAGTATTGACGGCGGAAAATGGACCGCGAATTACGCACATTAATATGCGGATGACACAATGATCTTCTGTAACAAAGATGAGGGAGACCAGAGTTAAAGGCGGTTACAGACCTATTAACTATTTTTGAGGGAGTATCCGAGCAGAGAATTAACCTCCATAAATCTAGCCTGGTTGGAATTAATCTGTCAATGCAAGAGACCGAAAGGGCGGCCAGAGAAGTTCAGTGCAAATGTGAATCTTTTCCTTTCAATTATCTTGGCATTCCTCTTGGGGCTGGAAGGAGTATGAGTGCGACTGTGGGACACGGTAGTGCAGAGGTTCCAACAGAGACTTGCGACTTGGAAGGGCAAACTGCTTAGCAATGGGGGAAGGCTTACCCTCATCAGATCCTCCCTGTCATCTATTCCAGTTTTTATAATGTCTCTCATCAAAACACCTACTTGTGTCACGAAAAAGCTTGAGAAAAATATGAGGGATTTCCTGTGGGAAGGAACCGGGGAACGAAAGAAATTTCATCTTGTCAAATGGGAGGAATGTTGTGAAAAGAGAGATTACAGAGGATTAAGAATTAGAAACCTAAACCTGGTGAATAAGGCCTTTTTAGCCAAATGGTTGTGGAGGTCCAATGATGAGGGGGAAAGAAACACTCTATGGTGGCAAATCGTCGCATCTAAATACGGAACAGCCGACGGGGATTTGAATGGTAATGTCAACAATAGTCGTACATCAGCATGGTGGAAGGCAGTCAAAGAAACAACTTATGAAGTCAATCGGTGTACGACTTTCAGCTAGGGAGATGGTCGGAAAATAAGGTTCTAGAAAGATGTATGGGTCGGGGAGCAACCACTACAAATGACATTCCCATCGATCTTCCTTCTCTCTGATTCGAAAGATGATGTGATTAGTAACTTTGGCCACTATATTGAAGGAAATTGGGTGTGGAATGTTACACTAAGAAGGTAGTTATGGGACTGGGAGATGGGAACTTATCAGGACCTGCTAAGAGATATTGGGGAGGGTTCGCCTAACTCTGAAAATAGAGATCGAAGATTATGGAGATACACTCCTAAAGGAATCTTCACGGTTAAGTCCATGTACAATCAGCTGTTGATGCAGGAGAGAAGGCTCTCGCAATCTAGAAGATGGTCGGTTTCTAGAAGGTCAAGACGCCGCCCAAAATAAAAAATTTGCCTGGTTGGTTAACGGGGGGAAGAATACTCACCCGAGATCAGTTGAGTCGAAGAAACATGCCTATTATTAACGGGTGCCTTCTATGTATGAGGGGAAGGGAATCAGCTGTTCACATTCTTTTACATTGCTCTTTCGCATAGAGCATTTGGCATAAGATATTCCGAATTTTTAACATCCAATGGGTGACTTTTTTTTTGCCAACAACTATGATGAAAATGTGAAAAGATATGGAACTGACGGATCACAGGAAGGATTTATGGCCGCTTACGATCTATGCGGTGTTTTGGGCTATCTGGAGGGAAATAAACAACAGTCTTCACACGTAAGGCAAAACCGTTTTCTTTGGTTATACGGGACATTAGAGATATGGTCGTATCGTGGAGTGCTAGCAAGATGGAGGGCTTCGAGGATGGGTTCGTGCAATTCATGCTGATTTGGGAGAACTGCTGCTCCTAACTGTTTCCTGCTGTCTTCTGGTTGTGATGGGGGGTTTTTCTTTTGTGCTAGTTGCGGGCTGCATCCAGTCTCAGGGGTTAGTTTTTTTTTTTTTGGGTGGGGGGGGGGGGGCTCTTCTTTTTCAGGTAGTTCCTTACTACCCACCAAGGTATGTAACCCTTTCCTTTTTTCTTTTGGCAATATAATCTTTTGTTACAGTTTCAAAAAAAAAAACAACCAGTATTTTATTTATTGTTTTAATTCTCTACCTTTTCACACTAGTCCTTTTAGTTTTTTTCTACCTCAAAGGTTTTGATTTTCTGTGGTTAAGGTTTTCTCATTGCTTTTCTTTTAAGCATCTTAGACTTTTCTCCTTGTGGTCTTGGTTTTCCATTTCGAAACCAGGCCAAGAAGCAAAATGAAATAAGCTAAGGATAGAACAAGCTGGGAAGAAGTGCAGCAAAATTCAGGACTATTTTCCAAAGTAATAGAATATTTTAGAAATACATTTACAGTTTTATTATATTTGTACAATACAATATGCATCATGGTTCAGAATATTGTCCTATACCGGTACGTACCGGACGATACGGAACGGTATCACAGGTCACCGGTAAGATAAATTCAAAGTACTGTACCGGTGCATTCCAGATGTTTTGGCCTTTGGGTATTGCATATAGGAATCAATGTGGCATGAGAGGATTCGTATCAGATTTAGGAGGATATTTATTTTGACAGGATCAGTTTTGTAATCTCTTACTTTTTTTCTTTTTCTTTTATCTTTTTTTGGATAGGTAAGCTGGGATAGTTTTGAGATATACTACTTTATTTTGTATAATATAATAGTCTTGTGGATACATGATACCATATAACTAAAGGACTCTATCTGGTTAACATTGTATCAAACACAAAAGGAGAAACTCAAGACCAACCAAGCCACAAAAGTTGAGGACAATGTGGCACAAGAAAATGTAAAATAATGTCTAATTCAACAAAATCAAGCAAACCCACTACTAAAGTCAACATATTAAAAACTAAATAGTTGTGCACCACTAGTCGACACATCCTACGCAATAAACAACATTAAATCATTAATATAGAATCAGACATGATTGAAGAAGCTCAAAACCATCCAACCACAGAAAGTAACTTGCTTCGGGAAATGCATCACCAAAAAATGAATTATACTACATAATAAGGCTAAACCAAACCAGCAGAGTGATTAAAATCAATATATATATATATATATATATATATATATATATATATATATATATATTGATTATTATATATTGTGCTCACTAGCCAAGATACCAAAAGCAATAAACAATCATTCATATAAAATTATGTGTTCAAATCTTCAGGTGCAAAAAGAAGCGAGGAAGCATGAGTATTAAGAATGGCTACTTACAAGTCCTTTGAACCATTTGCTTCTGTCCTGTGAGCATCAACACAAACAAGGGAAATAATAAGAAGGATTATCACCATCATTAACACAATTTGTTAACAAGGACATCTACTAGGGCATTAGATATTTCATATACAATCATCTTCAACACACGTTTTTGTACTCCCGAATACACCAAAATCTGAGTAAAGTGTGTGCACACACATATATGATAAAGGACCAATGGGATTAGTACGGTTTTCAAAACTTAAGAAACTGGGTAAACCGGACAACCAGACCCAAACTGATTTGCAAACCAGACCAAACTGAAACAGTGAAACGTTAGGTACTGGTTCTCTTTAGCATGGGTTTGAGCAAATTAGTAACCTACGAAACAAATTGGTACATTTCCACTTCTCAGTTCTCACATGATCTCTCATCTAGTCTCTTCCTCTTCCAACACTGTTCATTTCAAAATAAAAATGAAAGTTTTGATTTAGGTTTTATTTCATCATCATCATCACAACCTTATCCTATCTAATTGGGTCGGCTTTTATTTAATATAAGTTTAGAATTTATAAACTATATAACCCTTAAGTTTGAATAGAAGGAAATAAGCATGCATTACTATTTATAGTTTACATGCAAATTTTATCTTCAGCTCTAGATAAGCAATTTTTATTCAAAATCAATTCTTGATTCCTACGAAATACCAATTGTTTAAGAAAACATTTGAGTGAATGTCTGGGAGAAGAACTAAAACACAAAAGCATAGTTGACATTCGCAGACGATATTGAGAGTTCGAGACATATCGCCCAATACGCTCAGTACCGGAACCTACAGATAGTAGATAATATTAGTTGGTATCGTCGATACAAACCAATATGGCCCCTTTTGCATCGTATCAACGATACAAAATTTGTATCAGCAATACCCAAGACAAAATATCTCAGTATCAACACAGACCAATTCTAATGATTTAAATCATGACCCATCCACAGTGGCCGTATCAACAAGGACAGTTGAGGAGTTAATACTAAGAATTACTAAAGAAATCATGTAGATGAAAATCATTTTCTAAATAATTTTGCTTTTGACCATAAAGGAGTTGATTCAACAGCATGGAGGTGAGCAGGTCATGGCAGTATGGAGATTTAAAAAATGAACACAGCAAAGCAAACGGTGGCTTTTCTCTGCACAACCAATTTTCAAAAGAAGTTAACAAGAAATTGGAGAACAAGTTCCCCCACCAGAGCGAGAATCATGCAGTTCAACACCCTAACCTTTTGGAAGCCATAAATTCATGCCCGGATATCCAATTACTAGTTCAGACTTCAAAAGCCTACAAACCCCTCCTACATTTTAGGATTTGGATTTTTTTAGTAGAAACTTTGCCACGTTCTATTGTTTATGTGCTCCTTTTACTTTTTAGAATATAATGTATAAAATGAGATTAAGGATCGTGTTTCTTATGACAATTAGGGTTGCTTTAGTAATTAGTTGTGTGATTACTAATTAGGATTTTCCAAAATCATTGCACATGTATTTGGAAGGGATTTTTTATTAATATTGTATAAGAAATTGTTTCTTTAGGTGTTTCTCTAGTGAAAGCTTATAAAGGAGATCTAAATTGTAGATTATCCTACATAATATGGGATTTTTGTTTTTTAAATCATAGAAGCTTTGGGCTGTCCTCTTAGAAACATTGCATAACTATAAGAAAAATAAACAAATTACAAAATATTAAGAATCAAGTGAAATTTTATATAGTAACTTTATTAATTGGTGTATATGAAATTATTTCATCAGGTGTTTCTCCAGTGAAAGCTTATAGAGGAGATCTTAATTAGATTATCCTACATTATATGAGGGTTTTGTTTCAAAACCCTCAAAGCTTTGGGTTTTTCTCTTAGAAAACATTGTATAACTATAATAAAAATAGACAAATTACAAAAGTTCTGAAACTTAAATTAAAAAATAATACAAATATATAACCCTTATTCTGTCAATGACTAAATTTGTTTATAAGGTTCATTCTTCCCATCTAAGTAATCTACTTTAATTATTAATTTGAGAATGAAAATACACTGTTCACCTTCTAGGAAGGAAATGCTAATGCTTTTTTTTCCTTAAGCAAATGCTAATGACACTACATAAATAAATAAACTTACAGAATCTGGCCTTCTGATCACATCCATTACACGTCCATGAGTTTTGCTGTCCTTCGCTATTGCATGTGACGGAGCTGCTTTATGCCCCGTTCCATTCGAAGGCTTAGCTGTCTCATGCTTCAGCTTCTTGGAAGGCCCTTTTTCCTCCCCAGGAGAATCTCTGACAGATCTTTTTTTCGCTTTATCTTCAGAAGAGCTGACAGGAGTCTCCGATGCTTTCATTGCATCATCCATGGAGGAATCAACTCTTGCTTTCCGTACACTATTTTGACTTTTTTCTTTGTCAAGTGCTAATGAAGGAGATGCATTACGCTGCTTATTATCTGAAGGTATAGATGAATTATCAATAAGACTAGCTTTCTTGGAAGGCATAGCATCCAATGCACCCAAATTTTTCACTGAATTAGGTTTCTCTTCATCTTCAACTGGAGAGATGGAACCTTTACCAGTTTTGCCTTCCACGGAATCAACTTTTGGCATAGGAATGGTCTTCTCATTTGACAAATGTTCCTGTTTGGCACTACTAGTTGCAGATCTGTCTGGAAGTTGTTTGCCTTCAAGTAAGGGTGTAGGTGTAGAAGTCAAATCCTCTAAAATGCCTTTTCCAGAAATCACCGATGAATCTTTCAGGTCAACGTCTTTCTTTACCACTGAAACGGTCTTCCCATCATCTTTAGTTACACTGACTAGTGCTTTCTGTAAGTGTAACTCACTTTCATTCATTTTACCTTTCTCGTCTTTTCCGTTTGGTTCAATTTGGGGAATAGAACTAGACTGCTTACCCACATTCTTGTTGAATATATTTTCAACTGGAACACATCAATTCACCACAGGTACACATGCAAACCACAATTTATAGAAAATAAGAAACATTCCATCAGTTGATGTCCAATTTAAACAAAACTATAAACCTGGAACAATAAAAAATAGTTTTTTTAAATAAAAAAGGCTCATTAAAGGGATAAAAAAATACCTTCAACTCCAGCTACTTTATCACCAATTTTATCTGATATTGCACAGTTTCCAACATCAAAAGTACGATAGAATGTGTAGTCAGCCATTTCCAAATCTTCAGCAGTAGGTTGCGGATTTCTCACATCCTTTGATGTACAGATAACATTGCATTTACCAACAATCGCTTCCTGAGACAATATATGGAATATTATAATAATAGATTACTTCTCTATGAATAGCATCATCTAACAGCAGCACAACTTTTCAAAATTTTAACATATATATTTATGAGATAATAACAAAGATGACCAAAGAGTCCTATGCAGGTAGACATCTATTTAGAGTTAGAATCTATCCCCCTATCTTGAGTTTGCGCATCTTGGAGGTTTGCTATCCTTTTCTGGCCTACATTGTCTCACCTTTGTGTCAGGCATCCCTGCACAAGAATTTGGTTCTTCTTTGAAATATTTGAGAATTAACAACTTTAAATCCACTCCTTCCTTATTGAACATATAAAAAAGTACGGCTTAGGCCAAGTGGCAACACTTTTGTTGTGGAAAGTATTGTTGTATGCATGCTAAATTGCTCATGGGTAGTTTGGAAAGACAGATAACAGCAAAATCTTCAGTACCTCAGCAGAAGACAAACAGATAATATCGTAAAATGAAGATTGAAGTGCACATTTCATTTTGATTAATGTACAAAGACTTGCAGAAATCTGGGAAGGACAAGAGGTAGGTGTTGATGAGTGTGCAGTTATATATTGGTGTGAAGATTGTATAAGAATATACATGCATTTTGTCTCGTGTCTTTAATATAATGCCTACGGCACTCCTTCCCTCCCTCCATATACAAACCCTAAACCTAAACTCTAAAACCTCTACACATACTCGAAACCTAATAACCTAAATTACTTTTTGTCTATCAAAGCTAGCTCTTTGGGCCTTCTGCAGACTGTAAATCCGCATTGCTGACATCATGCCGATGTCAGCTTGAGGTCAAACAACCTATATTTGCTTTGAGATACATCTTCTTTGGTAGAGAATGATTTTACAAAAAATTGTACGATTTTTGTCGATTTTTTTATGCCATCTGATGTTGTTTGATCAATTTTCCTGTTCTTGGAAAAGTGCTTCAAAATCCCTGACCTCCAGCCGTCAGATTAACTTTTCCAAAAGCAAAAACAGTTGGTAGGTTTCACTCCCTTAGCTTATCCAAGTGATTATTTGTGTGATCCAACAGATGATGAATGATTTAATCAAAGTTTTAGTAAGACCGTGTTCAAATTGTGGATTCTCTTGAGCTGCTACAGAACTCTCTGGTTTATTAAATTTCAGTTTTTACAACAGATACTCATCGTCATATTGTTTTCTCGATTTATGGTTGAATGAATTCAACCTGTGCATCTTCTTTGGCCTAGAACTGACCACCATACCTTGGGCTGCCCGATCTCTGCATACGTTTTTTCTGATGCCTTAAGTTTCTGCTCTTTTTATCTCAATCAGTGTGCATCATGTTTTTTTTTTTTCATCAGTAAAAGTTTTGAATCCATAAAACAAAACCAGCGAGGAGCTGAGAAGAGCTACAAAGAGAAAAGCACAAAAGACAAAAGGCAAGAAGGAAAGAAAAGAAAGAGTACAAGGCCATCACGGGACAAAAACCCCAACCCCCACAGATCACAGGAGCTGTTAATGGGTAACACCATCCCTTCCCATACCCCCATCCTTATCAAGAGAGACCCAAAAATACATTAGATCTCTAATACTTTTCAAAATGGAACCAACCGGTTGCCGTTTCCGATTGAACATGCGACTATTTCTCTCGAGCCAAATACCCCATAGAACAGCAGGCAGCAACTCTCCAAAAGGCGCCTTGGATACAACCACATCTTTGGCCATACCAAGAAACCAGCAGCTGGGGAACCGACTCCGGAAACACCCATCCAGCTCGAAAGACTTCAGGAGAATGGTCCAAATCTCGGAGGCGACCCAACAGTTAATGAAAAGATGAGAAATAGACTCCTCTTCTTGAAGGCACATACGACATCTATTAGCTAGGTCTTTGCCTCTCACTATCAACTGATAGATCACCAAAATATGCCCTTTGACTACTGTCCAACTGAAAAATCTCACCTTCGGAGGGACAGGGAATTTCCATATGAAGTTCCAATCTACCACTATCATTGGACGGCAAAAGAGATTCCGTAAAAGGATCTAACCGAGAAAGTCCATTTTTACACGCCAGCCAAATGCGAGCATCCCTCCTCTGCTGATGTCACTTAATCTCGTAAAGAAGGAGCAAAAGGAGTTGGAACCCCTCCGCCTCTGCCTCGTTGAGAGATCTCATTGTAACAATGTTCCAAGAAGGCACACCCCCTACTTCAGAATACACCTCAGCCACAGTAATATAAGGATTTAGCACTACATTGAAGATTCTAGGGAATCTGGTTTTCAGAGGCGTGAAATCGATCCAGGGGTCTTACCAAAACAGAATCCTGGACCCGTCTCCCCAACTGAAAGAGGTCCACCAAGAAAAATCCGCCCAAACCCCGCAAATGCCTTTCCACCACACACAGACCCACCTTGTAACGGTGACAGCAATACCCCTTGCGCCATGCAACCAATCATGTTTATCAACCAACACAACTAGCCAAAGACTGCACCTCTCGGAATCAGAACCAGCCGCCATAACCATTTGCCGAGACGAGTGGTGATGACCAAATGAAGATTCCGGATATCCAAGCCCCCAAAGTGTCTAGGGAGTAAACAAGTCTCCCACCGAATCAAATGGTATTTTTTCTCTAAGCCGGAGCCCTCCCATAGGAAGTCTCTCTCTCTATTCTTTCTAGCTTAGAAATGACCTCCATAGAGCATCTAAATAGGGACATAAAAAGATAGGGAGACTGGAGAGGACAAATTTGACCAAGCACAATCGGACTCCGTTGCTTAATAGTTTTCCTTACCAGGAAGAAAGCCTCCCTTCAAATCTTTGCACGACCGGATTCCAAGCCCGAGCATTGGGCTTACCGATCCTGGGAGGCAAGCCCAAATAGTAAATGGGAAGAGCATCAGTCTAACAGCTAAACTCCAGCGCAAAAGACTCCACCACTTGACAATCGGCCCCAATACCAGTCACCTTGGATTTGGCTAAGTTGACGCGTTGACCCGACACCACTTCATAGATTGTGAGCACATTGGCAATCTCATTGGTCTCAGCCCTACAAAAAAGGATTGTATCATCGGCATATTGGAGATGAGAAATCACCTGACCAAACCGGCCAACCGGAATGCCCAAAGTGTGTTTCATGTTATTTCTGATTCCAAGTCGCTCAAATTTGGGTTTCTCAAGTTTTTGAACCAAACTGATGCCATTATATTCTATTCAAGTGAGGCTAGTTTTTCATCATCTGTAATTTGTGTCTTTTATGTGAATCTGTTGTATACACTATTTCTGGAAATTGGAAACCTTTGACACAGTTTTTTATCGTCACTGCACTAGTGTGCCTATGAAAATGGAGAGCCCATATTGCTTTTCTTCAGGGCGTTATGAGCTGGTTATGTGCAATTTCTTCCATGTCCTAATTGCTAAGGCCTATTTGCTTCACTTTAAGTTTGGTATTGAGATCTTATTTGATAATTGGTAAGTGTACAGAACTCTTGGACACTGTTATCTTTTGCCCTCCTATTTAAGAAAAGTGTGTTACTGATGTTTGACAAATATATTGCCCTCTTATTTAAGAAGAGTGTGTTACTGATGTTTGATGAATTTGATGGCCTTGAATTGAGATGTATCTGTTATATTTTGTTTGGATTGAAGAAGATTTGACCTAGTTCGGATTCGTTCACATCTATTTGAATTATTTTTTGAGAGGCACTTTATTGTCTCTCTGTCATCAACATGATGGTCAACCAACTACCTACTCTCACTGTGGGATTGTTGGCTATGATCTTTTCTGCTCTTCATGGTTATTTGGATGGTTATCAGGCATGCTCATCATCCTGCATCACTGTTGGGGGTGGGAACCATGGGTCAAAACGATACGGTACATTCAAATGCCGTATCGTCCATTTTACATACAAATGTCCCGACAATACATTCAATGTATCGTCCGGTAAGTTACTGTTCCGATACGTATCGGTTTGGAGCTCGGACGATACGTATCGGATACCCGAGATTTTGACCCTTGGTGGGAACAATTCCGGTATCTTCTTTTTCTTTGCCGCATGTACTTCATCTTCCCCAGCTCTCTACTGATCTGCTTTCAGTTAGACACCTTACTAAGAATAAATTGTTCTGTTACTTTGAATCCTTCACAGTGCATTGTCCAAGAACTTGCTACCAAGAGAATTGTCGATAGGGGTGTTGTTAGAGGACTCTACTATTTAGATAATGAATGCCCTATTGCTGCTGTTGCTGATTCTGTCACTGATATCTCTTATTGTTTTTACCTTTCTGATTGTTACTAGGCATACTACTCTTTCCCTATGGTACTCTGATTCCTTCCTTTAAAACCTTTTGCAAGTCAATTTATTATTAGTGTGACGTTTGCCACCTTTCAAAACAAGTTCGAAAAGTTTATCCTGCCCGAATGCACAGGTGTGCTTCTCCTTATGAGTTGATGCATTATGATGTGTGAGTTCTTCTCCCATTACCTCCCTTGATGTTTTCATTAATGATTATTACAATGTGCTACCTGGGTGTCTCTTAAAATGCAAAGATGAAGTGTTCTCTAAATTTTAAGCATTTCACTCCATGGTTTGCACTCAATATAGGTTCCTATTAAAACCTACCATTCAAATAATGGTGGCGATTACATTTCCATTGAGCATAATATTGTCCACCAGCTCTCATGTCCTGAACACCACCCCCCCCCCCCCCCCCCCGGTTCTTAACAAAATGGTTTTGTCGAGCAAAAGCATAGACATCCCATTAGCTCTTTATTGAGCGGTATGCATACGCCTCAAATCTACCGATCGATGGCTTTACTTACTGCATGTTTTTTGATTAATCACACCTTTCTCGTATTTCATATGTCATACTCCTTTTCTGACCCTACGACTTCCAGATTCCATCTTTTTTATTGGGCAACTTGTTTTTGGATGCACTTGCTTCATTCAGTCCATTCTCCTAGTTGTCAAAAGTTAGAAGATTGATTTATTTGATGTATCTTCATTGTTTATTCTAGTACATCTATGGGATATACATGCTATAATCTCAAGCCTTGATGCTTTTACACATATATGGACGTTATCTTTTTAGCATGCTCCATATTTTGCTCCTCATTAGTCTCAGTCAGTTTTCATTCCTTCACCTGTCGTTGTTGACGCGGGACGATGACCCTAAACTACGTGAATGATAATGAAATGAATATTTGCCGAAATTAAACTAAATTAATTAAGCAAAACTCTCAAAATAATTACGATGCCTTACGGCTTCGCAGATTTCCATTTGATGATCACGTTCGGTCGGGTAGGATCCAATCTGTGTGCTAGATCCGTTAGCCTCGCGGAAGGAGGATCCTAGAGATAGAACTCTAGCCGTTTCCAAATTAGGGCGTCGCTCGTAGTTCAAAGATGGGATCACTGGTTTTCTCAGGGTGTTTTGATTCTTAATGGTTTAGTGGCTCAGGCGAGATCTAGGGTTTATTGAATCGAGTCAATTCAACGGTTCAGATGAAAACTAGGTTTTGGAATTTGGTGGATTTTAATTGAAATTGGATGACATAGGGTTTATGGGATCATAAAATAAAATATAGAAAAGGTAGACTGAAATAAAGATAAAGGATAGATAGTTGTGGGCTTCACACCAAACCCTTCGCGGGAAGAAGATTCACTCTTCGTAGTTGCTCATGTCAACTAGAAGCAAAATAACTTTTCATTCATAATCAATCATCCCTTACATTATTTTTTTAATGACTTTATATAGAAGGCCTCTAAAACAAAAGAAAACCCTAAAACAAATACTTTAAAATGAATAGTTTGCCCCTAAAAACCCAATTTCCATATTTTGGCGGAGTCTACTTATGCAAAAAATCGATCAATCGAAGTTAAGCTCGATCGATTTATATATATATATATATATATATATATATATATATATATATATCACATCAGTCTTGGTTCACATTCGATCAATCGACAGAGAACAAAACTTTGCCAAAATTTAAATTCCCACTGGCCACACTCGATCGATTGATGCCTGGGATTGATCAATCGACTATGTAGTCTTTTGTGTTCTCCTTTAGGCATTTCTGAAGTTGAAAACTCGATCTTGGCGTCCCCCGTCATTCTCCTAGACCCAAAATACCTCATCACCGATGAAACATGCATGTAGTACTGATCAAGTGTATTGGGACCCAAACGATGGAACTCCTTGCAACTAGACCAAACAATCTCGGCACTTTATGGCATATGAGCATCATCTCGGTCGATTGTAGCGGGACGCACATGGTAAACCTCCCCTTGACGAACCCAATAACCCGGCTCGCCATCCCACTCTACCAAATATTTTTGAAGCTTCTCATCAACTCTCCCAGACCCGAAAGTCTTCATCTCCGATGAAGTGTGATCGTGACATTGGTCGAAAATACAGGAACTCAAGCAACGATCTCTCTCATGATTGGCCCATACACTCTCGATTGTCGACTTACAAACCCTTTTCATCTTATAAACTAGACACTCTCTACTGCAGGTGAATGCCACAAAATCACCTACAGTTTCCTCAATTACCTCTTTTCTCTGCCTGCTTGGGGAGGGAAGGGGTATCGACTGCAAAGCTGGGATGGGATTTTGAATAGGGGGCATTTGGAAAGGATTGCAAGGAGGTGGGGTTGAGCCTAGAGAAGGAACTAGGTCCTCCACATTGAACGTTGAGCTAATCCATGTATCTGGTGGAAGTGCAAGAACGTATGCATTATGATCACTCCTTGCCACAATTCTCAAAGGCCTAACGCCACGGGCTTGCAGCTTTTTTGCGACTCCCGCTGGGAATCGTTCAGATCCAATCTGAACCATTGCATGATCATTTAATTGGAATTCCATAAAAGCCTTAGGTAACTGCATCGATACTTTGAGAGTTTCATTGCATAAATTAATTGTAAGCGTAATTTCGGCATGCAATGCGGAATGAGACTCAAACGTTGACTCACAATAAGACTCGGAATGTAAAGCGGTATGCAAGTCGAGACTGTAATGTGTATGTGTATCTATGGACTCGATACCCTCATATGCATGCGACACTAACGACTCACATGTAACCGACCCAGCTCTTGACTCTACTAACATTAACGACTTAGGCACAACCGACTCTGTTGGCACTACCAACTCATGTGCGATCGAATAAAGTGACACTAATGGCTCATGTGGACTCGACTCAACGAATTCCAATGACTCATGGGTAAGTGACTTGTTTGGCTCGTGTGTACTCAGTTCGACCAACTTAAAAGACTCAAGTGCACTCGCCCTATAGACACTAACAAATCGTGCATACGTGACTCGGTCGAATCGCACGTAGGTGACTCGGTTGACTCACATGTGGGTGACTCAACATCACTACTCACAAGAGAAATAGAAGTCTCTTTAACACAAACTAATCTTTCTTTAGCTTCTTCCATCCCCTCTTCACTCATCACGGCTCTTGGGTCATACACAATTTCCTCCACTTTCATATTTTCCGGCTCCTTAAGAACTCAATCTTTTAGTCAATAAATTTGGAGTGGAAAATCTTGTGGGGCATTGGTAAGCAAAGTGTCCAAATCCATGACACTTGGAACATTTGTTGCAACCACTAGTTTTAGGGTTATCCCTAATCGCTCATGTCCCATTATCGATTTGCGGAGTCAGAGGAATAATCAAGGGTTTCGATGGTTGAACCCCGAAATTATATTTCTCGTGGATAATTCATTTACCATGATCAATTTGGGGCCTCGTAGGAGTATTCGTGGATTTCAATGGTGAATCCCCGAAAGTAGAGCTCTCCTTAGTGTAGGTGCTCCTTGAATCAAATTGGGTGTGCTGATAACAACTTACCCACCTTAACTTCCAAACATCGTAGAAGGTGGTGGTGTGTAAAAGGAACATACTTCTCGATAAGTTTCTCCCTCATATCCTCCCATCGTGTGATGGGCTTACATTGAACTATCTTACATCGAAACTTCACACCATTCCAATCGGTTTTAGCGTGGCGCACCAACCTCATTTTGGCGAACTCAACTTTACACTCGTCCAACACATCATACGAGTCAAAATACTCTTCTATACTAGGCAACCATCCCACAAAGGTGTTAGGGTTGGCCATACCCTCAAAATCTGGGACTTCGACTTGAATAAACCTTAGAAATTTTCTATCAATATCATATTCGGATTCATAATGATGAGAATATTCCCTGACTCTCGTCTCATCACGACTTTTGGGACTTTGTCACGAATTTGAAGTGTAGCAGCTCCTATTATTAATCGCACACATTTTAGCTTTGATGTCTTTTAAGTGCATCGACAAGCTCGTTCATGTTCATGGTGATCACGACTGACTAATTACGGGTTCGCAATGACATGCAATTATGAACCAACAAAGAGTGAGGAATTTTATCAAACACTAGATGAGCATGCAAATGAAGACACAAATGACATAAAATCAAAGACATCGAAATGACATACACATGTGATTCAAAATGAGTAAGGACTTTTGTCAAACACTAGAGGTGCACAATCATTATATAAATGAAATAAAATTTAATGAAATTAAAATACACACAAATATGCCCTAACCTAGAACCTAGGGTTCGATACCAAAACTGACGTGGGACGATGACCCTAAACTACGTGAATGATAATGAAATGAATATTTATCGAAATTTAACTAAAATTAATTAAGCAAAACTCTCAAAATAATCGCGATACCTTAAGGCTTCGCAGATTCCCGTTTTATGATCACGTTCGGTTGGGTAAGGTCCAATCCGTGTGCTAGATCCGTTAGCCTCGCAGAAAGAGGATCCTAGAGATAAAACTCTAGCCGCTTTCAAATTAGGGCATCGCTCGTAGTTCAAAGGTGGGATCGCTGATTTTCTCATGGTGTTTTGATTCAGAATGGTTAATGGCACAGGCGAGATCTAGGGTTTATTGAATCGGGTTGATTCAACGGTTCAGATGAAAACTAGGGTTTGGAATTTGGTGGGTTTTAATTGAAATGGAATGAGATGGGGTTTATGGGATCAGAAAATAAAATAGAAAAAAGATAAATCGAAATAGAGATAAAGATAGATAGTTGTGGGCTTCGCACCAAACCCTTTGCCGGAAGAAGATTCACTCTTCGTAATTACTCATCTCAAGTAAAAGCAAAATAACTTTTCATTCATAATCAATCATCCCTTACATTGTTTTTTAATGACCTTATATAGGCGGCCTCTAAAACAAAATAAAACCCTAAAACAAATACTTTAAAAGGACAAGTTTGCCCTAAAAACCTAATTTCCGTATTTTGGCGGAGTCCACTTAAGTGAAAAATCGATCAATCGAAGTTAACCTCAATCGATCGATTTATATATATAATTATAAAGAAGTCTCGAGTGACAAATCGATCGATCGAAAATTGGACTCGATCGATCGATTTATATATATATATATATATATATATATATATATATATATATATATATATATATATATTGCATCAGTCTTGGTTCACATTCGATTGATCGAGAATTACGTTCGATCGATCGACTGAGAACAAAACTTCACCAAAATTTAAATTCCCACTGGCCACACTCGATCGATCGATCGATGCTTGGGATCGATCGATCGACAGTGTACTCTTTTGTGTCCTGCTTTAGGCCTTTCTGAAGCTGAAAACTCGATCTTGGCGTCCCCAGTCGGTTGTTGTCTCCCATTCCACTACCTGTTGAGATTACTAGTCCAACACCTACCTCAACTGTCGCCTCTCACTTATCTCTTTGGGATCCTTTACAGTAACAAAGCAATTTTGCACTTATGTACGCAAGCATCAGTAAAGGGCCTCCTCAATTAGGTGACATCCTCGGCCCTCTATGCAAGTAGATCCAGTTGGTAGTTCTACAATCTATCCCATGCAGTTTTCTATGGCTCCGCCCACTACTCTTGCACCTTCACCCATTGATACATCTGATCTTGATTTACCTATTGCTATTTGTGAGGGGGTTCGTTCACGTGTTACAGCTTAACCTCTAGCAAAGAATATGCGTTATCATGTTTTATCTTCTTCTTCTTAAGGGCACATTTCTTTGTACTCGAGAATGCAAATATACATCCTATTGTCCATGCAACTCCTCATCTTGCATGGAAAGCCACTATGATGTAGGAAATGAACGCCCTTGAGTGTAATCAGACTTGGGACATAGTACCCCTTCCTTCAGGGAAGAAGACTGCTGGCTACATTGGATCTTTGTTGTAAAACATAATGATGGCAGCGTTGCACACCCATGAATACACTTAGGCTTATGGGATTGATTATTATGCCACATTTTCCCTACCTGTTATCATCTTTATCCCGGCAATTAAAATCTGAATCTTTACCAATTAGAGATGACGAATGTCTTTCTTCATGGGGAATTCACAAAGCATATTTTAACTAGACAAGTGTGCAGGTTAACGACGCAGTCTCCTCGCGCACTTTCATCGTTTCAGTGGAATGATCATTGGTATGGGATTTCAAAAATGCCACTCTGAGCATAACGTTAATTATCATTTTGATTTTAACGATCTTACTATCTTTGCTAAAATATGTTGATAATACAATTCTCAAAGAAGATAACCTTCGTCCTTCATATACTAACCGAAGAATGAGCTGAGTTGAATTTTTAGAATGGAGGCAATCTAAAATATTTTCTTGGCCTAGAAGTAGCCAGCTCAATGAAGGGGATCTTTCTACTCAGAGGAAGTAGTTCTAAATCTTGTGAGCGGCACTAGTATGCTTTGTTGCAAACATGTTTTTTCTCCTATGGAAAAGCATTTTCTTATGGGAAGAAGGGTTGTCTTTATTACAAACCAGCATGACTACCAGCGCCTTATGGGACATATGATTTATTTTACTCTTATACAGCCAAACATCAATTTCGCAGTTAGCCTCGTCAGTCAGTTTATGCATGCTCCGCATCTAACAGCAATACCTCACATTCTCTGATACATTAAGCCTAGCCTTGGCCGTGCACTAGTGTACCACTCTCGTGGTTATTTATCTTTGCGTATACTAATGTGGTTTGGGCAGGCTATGCTACAATCACTCCACTTCTGGATACTGTGTTTTCGTCGGAGGTCATCTTGTTTCATGGAAGAGCAAGCAAGAGCCAATTTTTCTCCCTCTGGTGCAAAAGCCAAGCATTATGTTATTACTCATGGTGTATGTGAGATTTTGTGGCTTCGCACTCTTATTTTCGAGTTAGGGATCCCTGTTGGTAGTTCCATGCCCCTTCATTGCGTTAACGAAGCAACTGAAAAGATTGCTTTCAACTTTGTACTGAATGAAGAGACTAAACACAATGAGGATGATATTCATTTTGTGAGAAAGAAGGTTTTCTACCGTTCCTTTTAGCTCATGGATGTAATCCTCCTCCCAGCAGCTTTTAGATATACTAACTAAGGTCATTGGATAGGTGCTTCTTTAGGACACTTCTGTCAAGCAAGGCATCCATGATATTCATGCGCCATCTTGGGATGGAGAGTAGAGTTTTTCAAAATGTACTTCTATTTTGTCTAATGTTTGTAGTACAATGGCTACTAGGTCCTCCCTCTTCCTTAAACAATCCATAAAACCCTAAATTTCCGCACATACCCTAAATTACTTCTGCGTGATGGGTGAAATGTGAACTTTGTTAGTAGCAATGAGGTCAACCCGAGATCGTCTACGTAGAGCATATATTATTACTAAGAGGGTGAGAATATACCCTTTCTTTGGACCCTTCGGAGAAGCAAACATGACTAATGAAAAATTAGAAGCTTTATAGACAGATCATTCTTTACTTTTGCAAATCAATCCAGGATGGCTAACTGACTATGCTGAATCCTATATCTCCACTTCAGAAGTGATTAAAAAATTTCCAATATTGAGATGGAAGGTAGAACAGGTGCTAATGACTTACTCAGTGAGGGAGTTAACGCAAACAATTATGTTGGAAAGACACGTTCTAGTGCGACTTTGTGTTTTTTGACATGTTGAAGGAACTTGTGGTACTATAGTAAGGTCTCTGTTGTCAAAAGCCACGCCTAGGCCCCGCCTACCCGCTTTGGGCATGCCTATGACCTAAGCAGCAACCGCCTTAGGCGCTAATGTAAAATGCGCACGCTTTGTATTTTGAAGCAGACACTTCGCACTTAAAACCGGCCGAGCCTGGCGCTTTTTCGAAAAACGTCCACTTTTAGGTAATTAATAATATAATATAATATAATTATTTACTAAAAAATAAGAGCTTATATGTAATTTACAGAGCTTATAACTCTATAAGTATGTATGCTTTGTATAATAAAAGGGGTATAATTTTGCTTCCTAAGGACCAAAACAATAAGTTAACTCTATCTCTACATCTTCTCTCTCTCTCTCTCTCTCTCTCTCTCTCTCTCTCTCTCTCTCTCTCTCTCTCTCTCTCTCTCCCTCCCTCCCTCCCTCCCTCCCTCCCTCCCTCCCTCGCTCCCTCGTTGTTGCTCAGCAGTTATTCCAAAACGAAAGACAAGAGTGATCAGTGAATTGACGGCAATTCTTTAGCAAAATATCTTGCAAATATAATAGATGAATATTTACAAGTAGCATATAGTTTTGACATTTCGTGGGACTCTAGTCACTTACCCCAAACATTCATCAGTGCACTTTTGTTCACGTAACTGGTCAAGTGCTACGCACTTAAACCATTCATTTGAAAACTGTATGCAATTAGGCGAATGATAGAAGTCATGTACCACTACGCAACTCTCTTTAGAAGGAAGACACGTCCCTGCTAGAGGTAGTCAACGACTCAACGCATTTGTAGACTCAAGAAGTTGTATATGAGGTGCATGGGCATTTCACTAACAGTGGTATATGTGTCATCAAATTTTGTATACATATTAACAACTTGTTCATTAATTGAGACGTCCAAGTGGCAGGCCAACATATAAATGAGACTCAGCCCAAAGTTAATTATACTAACCATATGATATTATAATCAGATTATAAAAATTATTTGACTCCTCTTAACCTAAAATATAGACGAGTACCATATATCATTTCATTATATTAGTTTATTGATACTATTTGTTACTTTCTGTTTTTATAATTCATATTATCATTTGTATAATAGTGTGGCACAGTGGATCATGTGCTACAAATTTATTAAAAAAACCAAACATTATTTTATTCTGGACCCCTAGGCCCCACCTAGAACCCAAGGTGTTCGCCGCCTCGAACCCGCATGGTGCTTTTGCAAACATTGAGTAGGGTTATTCCAAAGGATTAATGGGTGTCACCTGCATCATTAGAGAAACCAATCACTGTCATTCATTTTAGACCACGTGGAGCACATTTTTTTACCAATCCAAGTCACCCAAGTGGCAGAACATCATATGATTTGATGTCACCCCAAAAAACATGTCCACCAAAGGATTTAAACCCTTCAATTTGAACACTTTACCATGGATTGTTGTTTATAGACAAAGTGCTCAATTTGGATGCTACAGATTTTATGATGGGTAAGTGAAGTCCATGTGATATTCTACCACTTGGACAAATTGAATTGGTCAAAAATGTGCCACATGTGGGAAAGTGTGTGATGCGAGAGTATTATCCATCGATGCAATTGACTAGAGTCAATCCCCATTCAAAACCCTTATGACCTTTATATTTGTTGACTTTTATGAAAGAAAAAGTTCTTTCCATTAAGCATTGCTAATATAATCTGATTAGAATTAGATAAGTACACCACCCAAACAATCATGAAATGGAATAATACAACCGAGTGATTAAATTTTCATTTTCCATAGAAAATACCACAAACAATGACCCAACAATTCCAATAAATGGATTCGATTTCTAGTGTTGAAGGAGCTAAAATGAACAAAATATATTAAAGAATGCAAGAATCTAAGCCAAATTATTTGAAATCCCACCTTGAAATTTGAAGGGAAGAGATTAACTCCGATTATTATAAATAAAAGAACTAATAATAGATGATGTACAGCCTCCTTGTGACCTCTTAAAATGTATGAAAAATTAAAAGACAATCGTTTTTCAACTTTCACATTCTATTCATAAATAAATAATTGAAAACAAAAACAAATTTTAGAGGCTCAAAAAGACATACGAAACAAAGTCCCCCCTCACCCAATGTAGGCGATTCCATATCCCCCTCAAACTAACTTCACGCTTTTTTAAAATGCTTATGGGACATGAAAAGGCCTACAGGCCACCAACAACTGAACAACAAAAAAAAACAACCAAACAAAAGGCACCAGCTACGAAAACCCTCGATAGCAGTCAAGAGGCGGGACCAGGACTTTCATCCAGGGGGCAAGTTACGGTCAACATAGAAAATGAGTTAATATCAGTTATGAGTTAGTATGCGGTCACTTTAAGGGATGTGTAGCATGTGAAACTTGATAAATTTGGGTATCCATCTCAAAACCAATTGGCAGTGAGTGGAGGGGGTTAGGGTCTTATAAGACAAAAGGCAAGGCTATGAATACCATATGTGGGACTGAACTTCAACAGTCCCCCACAAGAGTTGGACGGATTGAGCCAAACCACGTGGAGAATTGAATTGGGTAACGTGAAGTGGGGAAAGGCCTGCTCTGATACCAAGATAAATTTGGGTATCCATCCCAAAAAATGACATAAGTGCCAAAAGCATCAGCGGTCGGATCAGGTACCTAACGTATCTATTGATCGTAGAGAAATATTTCTCTTTATCTACTCTGTGTACCCTCAAATGTCTATCCTACAGTGCTTTATCATTTTGACATTATCCTCAACCCTATGGTCAAAACTATTTTAACATGCCAATAAAGTGATAAACATGTGGGTATTCATTTCCAACCACTTAGTAGACAATCAAACTTAATATTGACAAGTGTCTAGACACTAGACAATGCCCTTCTGCATACAACCAAATGTTGAAAATTTCGAGGAGGGGGGGGAGGGGGGGAAGGTTGCAAAGCAATGCTGAGAATGTAATTATAAATGGCTGTTTGGTTGTAGACACAGAATTCACATCCTCCAACCCCAAAACAAGGTTGGTATCATACTATCATGTCAGGTCTCACCATCCTTGTTTCATTTGTTTGACTTCTTGTTAGGCCATCCAATCAGGCTCTAGCCCCAGCACCAGTTTAAGAAGGGAACAAAATTTACTTTGTCTTAGTTATGACAAGTAGCATCCAAACAGTCTCTAGAACTTTGGGAATCGCAAAAAACTTATCATAGCAATATTTCGATAACTAAAAAATAAAATAAATAAATCCCTAAATAACCAGTATAGATAATGGACATATTTCTAACAAAAAATTGTTAATTACATTGCAAAAAAGAAAAACCTTTACTTCTCAACCTGCAAAAGATAAGTGAAAATAGCAAGAAAACTAATTCAACGTTTCCACTATATTATGGTATGTTCCAGCAGCTTTAGGTACACCAATTTGTAGAAAATTGATTTCAAAAATATGAGATAGTATCCAACAATAGAAGTAGAGAGGGGGGAAAAAGATAATTAATGACAAGAGGTTGGACCAAGATGCAATTACCAAAGGATTAACATTTGCAAGGCCTAACCCTTCCCCACATGCCAAAAATAACTCAGTCTCATGTGCTTCACCATCTTCTATGAAATTATGAAGTTCAATAGGACGAAAAAACCATAGGGCCTTTATTTTCTTTTTATTTTCCGGCTGTTCCCATATTTTCACCAGCTTACCAATGTAAGGCTCGGGCTCACCTTCCTTGTACAGGCATACACAATCGTAAAGAGAGTATTCCACGCCATCATAAGTAAAAGACTCATAAAATTGAACCTCTTTCTTTCTCCCACCAATTCCTCTCTTTTTACCCCATTTAAATTGGCAGTTATCTCCTTTATCAGCTTCTTCAGATTGCGACATAGCAGGCATATCTCCAGGCGACAGTAGATTAGGCTCAACAAGATTTTCGTTGAGTCTTTGAGAACCTAAAAAAAAACAGATCTCGTTATGAAGGAAGAACAGTACTAAACACTTGAAAGAAAACCATCATAACAATGCTTAAAAACGTGAACAATCAAAGGATATCACCAGAATAATTAAGTTCTAAGGCTTTGAGCAGGCACATCTTGAAGAATTTTGCATAGCCAAAAAAAGCACAAGAACTAACAAAAAATGCCCCTAAAAGCCCTTAAATTGGCCTTATGGAACTATACAAAGAGCATTGTGTATCAGTACACCCAATAGAAAAATAGGCTCAAGGTGCGCAATGTAAACGTGAAGGGAAATTGTATTGAACCAAAAGGCATGTTTAAGAGTATGATTGCTGTAAATGAGGAGATGTCAACAAATCTGTCTAAACCTACTTATCCTTACATTTACGCTATTACAACCTCAGAGCCCAATCTTGCCGAAGAGCATACCTCGGGGTTGCTCCTTGCTGACATCTATTAAGACTCATTGGCCATTGCTCAAAAATTGCTTGAAGTTGTTTTGGATGGGGGAAAACTTGACCATTCACTCATTAGTATGATCTTGGGCAAAGACAGTTCTTCAATAACAACATTCAACATGAGTTACTCGATTTTGTTGTAATTACATCTTTCAACTACATTGTTCCTTTTTCCTTGATTAATAGAAAAATTAGTCCAACAATAATAATTTGAGCATCTAAAGTTTGTTCTCTCCATTGCCATTTAATGGGGAAGAAGAAAAAACTAGGTTTTCATCACCCTCTAAAAAGAAAGCAAGGATGCAAGGAGTTGATGATGAGGTGGTGAGGCTCTACGTCAAAATCTCAATTTACTTTCTTGTACCATTCGAACACCTACAAAAACTTAGCTAACCAAAACTCTAAGGAGTCAACAGAATTTCTACTTTCATACAGATTGTAGGGAAAACATAAAGCCTGAAACATTAAATACAGGCTAGCAATCCAAAATAATAATAAAAATATGTAACGAAAAAGAGAGTATTTTAGTAAGAAACAATAATAAACGATAACTCCAATAGCCCCATTTGAAGTTAAAGTCGTCGTGATATTGATGCATATTGAGACCCATCGAACTTCTACTTGACAAATAATAAAATAACAAAAATAAATTGATATTACCACTATCTAATGAGAGAAAATCCATGTAACAGAACAACTGTGGAATCAAATTTGGGAATAACAATAACAACCACAACAGAAAACAATAATATTGATAACAACAATACAGCGTTGGAGAATGAATATGCGACAATATGAAGATATCTTCAAGTTCAATAAAGGAAAACCCTATCTACAGATTCAAAGATTTCGAATTTCCAGTTATATATGATGCGGTCAAACATATAGAACGTGCACTATCATCATGCTTTAGTGTAGAAAGTGGTGTTGTGTGAGTCTCAGTCAACTATTTGTAAGATACCAACAATTAGCAGCATAACAAGTAGTTGCTAGGGAGTGGGTCTATAGTGTCTAGCTACGTGGCTAGTTGCAAGGTTATGGATGAGTAGGAGTTATTATGGTAGTTATGAGGATGTGTCCAAGGATGTCATGTATTTAAGAAGTTAGACAGTTATAATTGCTGAGTCAGAGAAGAGTCGTATCTTCCTCTCGAATTAAATCCAAGTATTTAACTTTTTCACTTGCAACATAGGTCGTTCCAGGAGAAGCTGTAACATTATGGTAACAGAGCCAACGGTCATGGCTGGAACATGCTAACCAATCCACTAATGGAGCTGACCAATTCATGGAAGTTGCTTCACAACTACAACGATCAATGGAAGAGGCGTTTCAACGGTTGTCCGTTCTTGACAGTTGATTCGATCAGTTCTCTATGTATGGAGACTAGGGCGCATCTTCTGGAGTTCATACGAGAAGAGATGAGACAGAAACGTGGCATTCCCACAACATCAATAACATTCTCTCTCGTTCGTTGAAGCTCAAATTTCCAACTTTTGAAGGGGAAGATACATTGGGATGGATCTATCGCACGTAGCAGTTTTCACATGTCATAATATGCCCCACAGGGCCCACACAAAACGCTTGACCATAGCTTCGTTCCATTTGCAGGGAGAAGCCTTACAAAGGTACCGGTGGTACTCTCACGCAAGGTTTTACATCACATGGGATGAGTTCATTGACGGCCTCAATACCAGGTTCAGTCCAACTCCATGAAGATGACAGGGCGCATTTGACGAAGCTTCAGCAAAATTCTTCATTGCATGAATATCTAGCAGAATTTGATAGATTAGCAAACCTGACAGAGGGGTAAACCAAGGCTTTTTTGGTTAATTGTTTTTTCTGTGGATTCAAAGATGACATTTGGGTGGAGGTACAAATGTTTCACTCATACACACTCAGCCAGGCCATTGGTTTGGCTAGGCCGGAAGAAGAAAGATCAATTGCACATTGTCGTCTCCATTCGTAAACACGAGCAAAAGGATTTAAGCCCAGTGACGCTGCTACAACTCCTCTTAAAAAGCCCATCATCCCTCCTATCAAACGCCTTACTCTAGCAAAAACTCGTGAGCGGAGGGAGCCACAGTTATATTACAACTGTCACAAAAAGTATCAACCTGGACATTGCCGAAAATGTCATAAGTTATTTTTGGTAGAAGTTGATGAGGTTGGTGAAAAAATCGGTGAAGACATCAAAGAAGAAGAAGAGAACATTCAGGTTGACGCACACTTTGAGCATCCCAAGATCTCGTTACGGACCATGGTTGTTTGTAGTACGCCTCGAACAATGAGAATGCAAGGACTAATCAATGGCAAACTCGTCACCATCTTGATTGACTCGAGCAGCATGCACAATTTCATATGATCCAGATACTGTCAAACATGTGGGAGCTGGGTTAGAAGGAGGCACGCAATATGAAGTCATGGTCGCCAATGGCTATCGATAACAGAGTACAAGGCGATGTGAAGGTTTACATCTGCAGGTCCAAGGATTGTCCATCATGGCAGATCTCTTGGTGTTACCATTAGGCGGCTGCAATGTTGTGCTATTTGGCTACAAAGCTTGGGGCCAATTGTTTAGGACTTTCTACGGATGTGGATGAAAATCAAAATAGGGGAAAAAGAGTATGAATTAAAGGGGATGACACCGTCATCCTTGCATTTCATAGATGGGAAACACTACAACAAGGAAATATAAAAAAAGCCGAACAAGGCATGATGGTGTAGATTAGTTTCATAGAAGGACTTCAATCTCAACCCGCTTACACACCACAATTGGCAGCCTTGTTGGAAGATTTCAAGGCTGTGTTTGAAAATCCACATGGTCTACCACCTCCTCGAGCCCATGATCATCGGATAACACTCAACTCGAGAAGTAAGCCATCAGTGTGCGGCCCTACCAATACCCCCATTTCCAAAAGAACGAGATCGAGCGTATAGTCCAAGAGATGCTTGCCTTCAGAATCGTTCATCCGAGTGTTAGTCACTACTTGTTCAAAAAGCCGACAGAGTTGGTGCATGTGGGTTGATTATCTTGTCCTCAACCAAGAGACAGTCAAAGATAAGTTCCCTATCCCCATTATCGATGAACTCCTCGATGAATTGTATGGATCTTGTTTCTTCTCTAAGCTTGATTTGAGATGCGGATACCATCAAATAAGGGTATAGGAAGACTATATTCCCAAACGGCTTTTCAAACGCATGAAGGTCACTATGAAATTTTAGTGATGCCTTTTCGGCTCACTAATTCCCCTTCTACGTTCCAAAGCCCTATGAACAAGATCTTTTGCACCTATTTGCAAAAATTAATATTGGTCTTCTTTGATGATATCTTGGTCTACAATTGAACTTGGGAAGAGCATCTTCAACACCACAATATCAATTTTGAGAGCTCATCGCCTCTATGCAAAGCCCTCAAAGTGTCCATTCCTCCAAAGAGAAATCAGCTACCTCGATCACATAATAAACGACCATGGTGTCGTAGATTTGACAAAGGTCACTGCGATGTTGGCCCAAGCACAACACCTCAAAGGCCTTGTGTGATTTTTTGATATTGACGAGGTACTATCGAAAATTTGTACAACAACTATGGGTGTATAGCTGCACCTCTCACTACTTTGCTCAAGAAAGATTCGTTCGGGTGGAATGAAGAAGCTCAACAAGCATTCACAAGATTAAAGGAGGCTCTATCGACCACATCAGTGCTTGCCCTTCCCGACTTCTCAAACCCATTTGTTGTGGAATGTGATGCGTCAGGTGTCGGAGAAAACCGCTTGCTTTCTTTCATCAAGCCTTGCGTGGGAAAGCAAAACTCCTATCTATATATGAAAAGGAGATGTTGACAATAATCATTGTCGTCAAAAAGTGGCAACCATACTTGTTGGGTCGTCAAACCATCATAAGGTCTGATCAAAGAAACCTCAAACAAATATTTTTGAGCTAAGGATCAAAATTTCGGGTAAAATTTCGGTTTCGGGCTTGGCCGAAACCAAAAATTTGAACTGAAATTTCGGCCGAAAACCGAAAATTTGGCCGAAATTTCTACCAAAATTTTGGGTCCCATACAAAAATGACCGAAATTTTGGTCCGTAGTTATCGTTTCGGTGGGACCGAAACCGAAATTTCGGTCATTTCGGCCGAAATTTTGATCCTTGGTTTGAGCAGAAAATAATGACCTCGCCACAGCGGAATTAGCTTTCAAAATTATTGGGATTTGATACAAGATCGAATATCGACATGGTAAGGAGAATTTGGCGGTTGATTCGATGCCTTATCACGTCAATTAGAAGAGGCGCAATTTCAGATCCTATTGTTGATTGGTTAGAAGAAGTTCAAAGTGATCACAAGACTAATCCCATAGCTCAAGATCGTATTCATAAGCTACGGGATGGGGAGTTGGACAACGACAAGTTTTCATTGCAATGAGGGATTCTTTACTACAAGAAACGTCTTTATGTGGAGTGTCCAACACTGCAAACCAAATTATTGGCTAACCTGCAATCTAGCTCAACCTCATGACACTCTGGCTTCACTAAAACTCTAAAAAAGTTAAAGCTATAGTCTATTGGTCAAGCCTACGATCAACAATTAAAGAATTTATTAAAGAGTGTGAAACTTGCCAAAGGGACAAAGTTAAGAACATGTAGCAAATAGGGTCGTTGCTACCAGATCGAATTTGGACAAAAATTAGTATGGATTTCATTTAAGGACTCTCTCCATCACACAGTAAGTCCAATATTTGGGTTGTTGTAGATCATCTTTCTAAATACGATCACTTTGTTGTTGTTAGCCACCCTTATTCAGTAAGTACTATAGCTCAAGTGTTCATTGGCAACATATTTAAGCTTTCAGGGTTTGCCACAGTCGAGTGTTAGCGACTAAGACCCAGCATTCACCAGTTGGTTTTGGCAAGAGATCTTTTGCTTACAAAGAATCAAGTAAAGATGAGTTCTTTGTATGTCAAGAGGAGGTTCTCAATCGATGTTTTGAGACATATCTGAGGGTTTTTTTGTTGTGATATGCCCAAATAATGGATGTAGACACCCAAATCTGGCACCATTAAAGTCAAATTTAAACTTGAGAGATGATGGTATCCGCAGAGATCCAAGGACTTCCTGGGCACGGACCAAAATCCCAAGGCCCAATTTTCTTGACTGGTTGACTTCAGATCTTGACCTAACCTACCCAGATCATCCCTAAACTACCACCCCCCCCCCCTAGTTTTCTTAATGCCTAATTCCCTAGTGGGCCCAACCCATCCAAATCCTAGGAAATCCTTGAATTTTACCTATCTCCATGCAAACCTCTTCAAAATCCCAACGTATCAAATTAGTAAACCTTAACCCTTTAGTAAACCTAGGAGCCCCAAGATCTTGGAAATCACCTAATTACTCCTACTTACCATTCCATTATGTGGCATCCCCAATTTCACACACCAATACAATGTACTAACTTAGAGACGCCGCAATATGTAATCATCCATTAATCCATGTAAACAAGTATATATACGATTCGTCTTTCAATCGCAACGGAAATTGAAATATAAACAAAAACTAAACCACCAAGTCTGAAAAATAAACTCAATTGCCTTTTACTTGAAACAACTAAAATAATTTCCCTCTAAGCTACGAAACCATCTTCATTAAATCTTAATTTGGGATCCCATCATAGCATCCAATCCGCCTAATCCAATGTCACTTGTATCCCCTGGCCGCTCCAAATAAAGGGTGTAGGTCTTAAAAAAAACTTGTATAGACCAGGCATGAGAGTCTTAGCCCGAGAAATCCATATTTAAGCTTAAGAAATAAAAGTGAAATACAAACTATCATAAGTGAGTCAAATCAATGAAAGCAATAGGAACATGGCATAATGAAGCAACATGAGACGATAAAGTAACATTCCATAAGCCTTGTGAACCTCAACAGTGGTGTCATAGTTCTTGTCTCTATCCTAGTTATTGTGTAAACATTTTAATTGAACAATGCGGTATGAATCAAGCATGCACATATGATCATAAGCATCATATCTGTCATTCCAATCTTCTCAATTAAGTCCTTCGATTGATTGTGGGGCTTATATATAACCTTCATCCTAATGTTCGTTTGTTATATATTTACCCTAAAGTAGACCTTCTCATAATGTCCTTCGGTCAAAGTTACTTATCCATTGGTTCCGGGCAGCGTACGGCTAACAAAGGTTAACCTTTCATTACTTTTCTTTTCTTAATGACATGTATGCATTATATCTTTTTTAATTTCGTCCATAATCAACTTATTGTTCATAGCTTTCTTTTCATCGTATCATCATTATCACCATGAACTCTTAGGCAAAGGAGCCCATAAGAGTTCTTTCATCATATCTAGTTACCATATCTTTCGTCCTTTTCATAATTTGGTCAAGTTCACGTGTGAATATTTACACTTTAATCATGTTCATGCAATGCGACAATCGATGATGCATATGACCATACATATGCGCAACTTTCACTTTGTCAATCTAGCGTTCAGGATTCTACATCATACTATCAGAAATTTTGATCATAACATTATTGTGCATAGTTGATCAAGAGAATAAAATTCTCATTTGTATAAAATCAGTTAGCAGTAAACCTGGACTTCATAAGACCTTAACTGAATAAGACTTCAGTTATTAACATAACACCTAACTTCATTAAACGATAAACAAATCAACTAACATCCTTGTAACATGGTAAAACCAGAAATTCTACCACTAATTTAAGGCCAAAAACAAAGACATATTGCTTCCCTAACATGGTCCTTACATTACACATGTCAATAATTTTCTAAAAATAGCATATGAGGTTCCTAACATGATTCTTCATCAAGAAACTACAAAAATACAGCAATAGAAGATCAAAATTCTGACCATAATCAATAGATACAAGCATATCTTTCATCGATAAACAAAAATTATGAGTCTAACGCGATTAGCTATCCCTATTTTTCTTTGATACGCAAAATTTCTGAACATGGCATTCTTAAGTGGGCATAGACCCTTTCAATACACGAGAATTAGGAGAAAGAAACCCAACTAGACTTAATCTAACAATTTTTAGGTATTGAAACAACATAAATCAATGATTTTGAAATAAAATTATTCATATGTGGGGCTGATTTCAGGAAAAAAAATAACACTCTAAGCCCTATACAAGATACCTATTTCTAGGGATAAAACACCCATGATTTTTCCATACCTTGTAATGTCTTGTGAGTTTCTTGAAGATCTAGACAAGGCTCCTTATAAATCTTGAGAAAAAACCCAAAATCTTCCTCTCTTTTCCTCTTTCTTCTTCTTCTTCTCCTTCTTTCTTTTTCTTCCTCCCCTCTCTAAGTCTCACGTTTCTCTTTCTCTACTTTTTTCTGTAAGTTGTGTCGGGAAACCCACGATCTCACCTTGGGTCCCACCTGCCCACTCTCGCTCTCTCTCTCTCGATCCCACATGGATCACAATGGGCCCTTAGGACCCAGCCCATCTCTCCCTCTCTTTGGCCTTTAAGTGAAAGCCCAATGACCCCTTTCTCTCTAATGGGTCTTAAGTTAAATGGCCTAAAGCCCTCTCTTATCCTAATGGATCTTTAAATGTTCAATTCTTTCTTTGGCCTAAAGCATTCGTGACCCAAATGGTCTAATCTTGACCCCAAATCATCTTTTCATCACGAAATCAATGGTTCTAAATTCAATACTTAAAATCTAGACAAATTTACTAATCTACCTAGATTTTGGGTACTCTAAAAACATGAAAAATCCTCACAAATACAAAAAAAAATAGGAATTAAATCAATTAAAACTGTTATTTGCACCCCTAAAATCTGTAAATCTATCCTACGAGTCTTCCTCAAAGGTGTCGCAACCACAAAGGCAAAACCCAAGACACTAGGTTCCCTCTCCAATCGTGGAGCGAACCCAAAGAAACAAAAGAATGCGACACTCTTGAGTTCATCAACATATGAGCAAAGCATCCATCAATCAACAACGATACTGAAATTAAGCATGCATTCATCCGCACGAGGCATTTATAATTAACAACGTGTCTTAATTTAGGTTTCACTGAAATATTCCTGTCTTAGTAAGCGTCTCGTGTTTGCGTGGCATTAATTAATAATAAAATAAATATTTACAGGCACAACTACATATGGCAATAGGGATGCAAGTTCGGCGTACCGAACCGAACCGATACCAATTTTTCCGATGTTCGGTTCAGGACACCCCCTACCGGAACCGAACCGAAAGGAATCGGGTTTCAGTTCGGTTCGGTATCTCTTTTTTTGAAACCGATACCGAAACTGAAATATTTCAGTTTTTTCGGTTCGGTTTCGATTCGATGTGGTTATTTTACCTTTTTTTTTTTTAAATGTATTTTCTCGGTTTTTTCGATTTTTTCGGTTTACCCATCCCACCCCTTCGATTTTCAGTTTCTACCACCCTAAACCGGACCGAACCGAAATTGGTTTGGTTCGGTGTTTTTCGGTTATCGGTCCGGTTCAAGATCCTCGGTACCCGGTTTGGTATCGGGGTTCGGTTTAGGGTTTGCATCCCTATATGGCAACAACAATAAACATAGCAATAACACTATATGCAAATCATTCTATATGCAACTTAAAAGAAACTCTCTAACCAAAGCATACCATGAATCACATCGTCTGAAGCTCTAGCGTCCATCTCAGTCAACACACAGACTTTCCCGTGTGCCGTGATCATCGTAGGTGTCGATCCAGATTGAGTCTTCTTCGGCTCCTTGCACTCCGACGCTCTATGTCCAGGCCTTCCACAGTTATAGCACGCACTCGTCCCTTTTAAACATTTTCCTTGGTGTTTCCTCCCGCAAGCGTTGCACACTGGCTTCTTCGATTTTGTAGAAGCTTTGCCCTTCTGTTGGTTTTGTTGCGGCCTTGGATAGGGGGTAAACTTCTTCCCTTGGTGGTTGTTCTGCTTTCCCATCTGAAACCATCAAAATCTTCACATCAGTTCCTAATCCCACATAACCAGAATACACAAACTTACTTTGATACCAACTGTGACGTCCCCAAATTCACACACCGGATCAATATGATAACTTAGAGACATCGCACTTCGTAATCATCCATTAATCCATTTAAACAAGTATATATATGATCTGTCTTTCAGTCGCAACGGAAATTGAAACTTAAACCAATAAGAATCCATTTTAACATGAAGAATAAATAACTAAAAACAGCACTTTTTTTCACTTGCGTGTGGATCACACTAGTGCATGCAATTCTTAATTTGTGGCACTCCCTTGTAGCATCCAATCCGCCTAATCCAATGTCACTTGTATCCTTGGCCAACCCCCAAGTAAAGGGTGTAAGTCTTATAAAAACTTATGGACCAGACATGAGAGTCTTAGACCGAGAAATCCATATCTATGCTTAAGAAGTAAAAGTGAAAAACAAACTATCATAGGTGAGTCAAATCAATGAAACCGATAGGAACATGGCATAATGAAGCAACATGAGACAAAAAAAGTAACATTCCATAAGAATTGTGAACCTCATGATTGGCGTCATAGCTCTTGTTTATATCCTAAACATATTAATTGAACAAAGCGGTATGAGTCAAACACGCACATATGATGACGAACATCTTATCCGTCATTCCAATCTTCTCAATTAAGTCCTTCGATTGACTGCAGGGCTTATACATAACCTTCACCCTGATGTCCTTCAGCTATATATTTACCATAAACTAGACCTTCTCATAACATCCGCAACAGTTGACCTTTCATTACTTATCTTTTCTTAATGACATGTATGCATTACATCTCTCTTAATTTCATTCATAATCATCGTAACTTATCATTCATAGCTTTCTTTTCTAATAGTTCCACATCGGATAAGGAAATCTCCAGAGCCTGGGTCATGTGGTGTATGTGGACCTTACATGGCACAACGTGTTTTGTGAGGGGACTTAAGCTCGTGCCAGGAACAAAACCAGGGAGGGGACTTAAGCCCAGAACCGGACAATATCGTGGTATGTGGGTTTGGGTAGTATCAGAATGGTATTAGAGTCGAGGACGGCTGTAATATCAAGAACTTTAATGATGTGATTAGTATGCTAATAATGTGTTTTTCTTTCCAATTAGAAGCCTAAACATTCTTAAGGATATTTTTTTTAATTATTCTGTGCAAATTGGTTTAATTTAGCGCTAGTGACAGTTTTGTAATTTTAAGAAAAGGTGGGGTAAAATTACTATTTTACCCTAAGGACTGATTTGGTATTTTCCAAATCATCTAGGGAAAAAATTATAATTTTACATTGAGGGCAAAATCGTAATTATTAAAAAATATATAAAGGTTTTTAGGTAATTTTCATAATTTTTCAGAAATCCAAAGGGCATCTTCATAAATAAAAAAAGTGTGTGCTACTGGTTAAATATGATTGTGTGGAACCGTTAATAAGATGGGGTGCATTAGTATGGGGTGTGCATGAGAAGAGTGGTGTGTGAGAAGTGTTGTGCCACATATGTGCCATATGTAAGTGAACAAGGATACGAAAATGAGTGACTGGCATGTGTAGCATGCATGTATGGTATGTGTAAGTGAGTGACATGTGTAGCATGCATGTAACAATGGGTGGCATGTGTAAAGTGGTGGAAGTGTGTGAGTAACATGTGGTGCATGCATGAAAGGCATGTGTGACATGTGTAAGTGTGAGGAGGGGGAATGGCTATAAATAGGAGAGAGAGAGAGAGAGAGAGAGAGAGAAGCCTAGTGAGGAAAAGGAGAAAACAGGAGAGAACTAGAGAGAAAAACAACGAAGAGGAAGAAAGAAGAAAGGCAACTCCTACCCTCCTCCAGCCCCGGATCCAAGTACTGGTAAGCAAGTTTTCCTTCGTTGGTTCTCATGTTTATTTAATTAGTTATTTCAAAACTATTCATGAGTTGCTTTCATATTTTGAACCAGTTTTTCTCAGCCATACGTTTCAATCATAAGACCCAGATTTTGAAATCATATTGAATCCATCACAGTTTTATCGCAGCTATAACCATCAGTTTTAACCTAGCCATAAGTATACCTGGCTGATTCAAGCCATAAATTTGGAAAGTACAACCCAATGCAGTGAACCCGAATAAGGTTATGGCTGATTCGCAGCTTCCCTAGCCATTGAAATATAACCCAGTGATGTAAGGTTGTATTCAGCCATATGTATTGTGACATAAACAGTTTATGTTTGGCTGGTTACAGCTCTAATCATGTAGAACATAACTAGGCTATGACTTGCTGGTTTCAACCTTAATTTTGTGGATCATAACTCAATTATGTCAGGATGGTTTCAACCCCACTTGTGTGGAACACGATCAGTTTATGTCAAGTCAGACCCTTGAATGGACGCAGCCCTAAATCACTTGGATCGCCTGACCAACAACCTAATTTTTATATTAGAGAATCCCCCTTATAATGAGCTAAACCTACATGACGTGTTATGTTGAATGTTAGGATGTTTGAGACTTCATATTGAAGTACTGATATGTTCATGTTCCAATGATGAAATGCCCTGAATATGAGTAATATGTGTTATGTGATGAAACACGATGCATATGTGCTATATGTTGCATGTGATGAAACCCCATGACCTGTTGTATGTAATGAAACACCTTAGTTGTAGACTACATGTTTTGTATGCGAAAATATCATGATTTCATGCGACATGTTTTATATTAAACCTAAAAGAGGACTTTTTCCAATAAAGGGATAAGCATATGTTTTCTAAAATCATTAAAGAATCATATTTTTCGAGGAAGAGTTTGAATCAGCAATATGAAGAAAGGACGAATGATGTGTTTTGCGAAGAAGCACTTGAATCAATAATATAAGAAAAAACATGTGATAGGTGGTGCCACCGTAAGACACGAATGTAAATGTGAAATACAGAAAATTTTGTTTACCCATGTGTTATGATGATGCTTTAACGATTGATAGAATACCATATGCTCCAGCGAAAGCCATCAGCTATAAACGTGATTATGCGGATTTATCCCCGATATGCAAGTGATATGAATAATAAACACATGACATGTACTGAAAATACCGATATACAATATGATAAATCAAGTGATGTGGGCATCTGGTATTCATGTCCAAAGCCCACGTAACAGTAGTTTTAGCTATCTCTTAGCCAACCGCTATATGTTGGTTCAACTATTTAAATTCTTGATGTTTTTTCATGAATTTCCTGACCCTACGCTATCAAATGATCATGGGCCTATGACGTGAGACAATGACCCTAAAATCCGTGAATACCCATGATATGCCAATTTGCCGAAATTAAACTAATTAATTGAACAATTAATCACAAATTAAAGCGATACCTTAAAGTTTCGCGAAATTCCACTTAAGTGACCCTGCTCGGTTCATGTAGGGTCCAATCCGACGAGCGACATCTATTAGAAAATGCGGAAGAGGCGATCCTAGAGATAGAACTCTAGCTCTTTCTAGGCTGGAGCATTCGATCGTGGTTCGCGGTGGAATCGGTAGTTCCTCGCTAGGGCTTTTGAATCGAAACAGTTAATGGCGCAAATCGAACAAACTCGAGCCCAACAACGGTTGTGGACCGACGGGCTAGGGTCGGATTCGATCCACAATGATGGACATCAAGGTTGCTCTAGATCTAGGGTTTGGGGACTTGGGGCAATCAATAAAAGGGGGGAAATTGTATGTAAGAGATTAATGGGGAAAATAATGGGAACAAGAAGTAAAGGAGAAGATCACAGATAACATGGGCATCACACCCTTGGCCTCACACCAAACCCACATGGGGAAGAAGACTCACTCTTCAAAGCTCATCTCAAGCTCAAAATGCAATGTACTTTCATTAATTTTCAACAACCCCCAAAAATGGCTTACAAAAAAAGCTTTACAGCGTTTACAAGTGGAAATAACCCTAAAATAGAAAAGTATCATGTTACCCTAAAAGGATAACTTACATTTGAAACAAAAAATAAGCTACAAAAAGGGCAAATCACGTCACGAGACTCGCTCAAGCGATTTTGATTCTCGTTCAAGAGGGAATCTTAAAGGGGTCGCTCGAGCGGCTACAGGAATTCACTCGAGCGAGTTCAGACAGGAACTTGGCTACAGGAATTCGCTCAAGCAGCTACAAGAATTCGCTCGAGCGAGTTCAGACAGAGACTTTTGGCCTTAAATCCTGATGCCACTTCTCTCGAGCGACCAAAGACAGAAACTTTTGGTCGTGATTCTGAAGCAATCTCGCTCGAGCGAGAGTGATGTTCGCTCGAGCGAGAGTGATGTTCGCTCGAGCGACTCAGGGCAGTGATCCTCCATTTGGTTATTCCTTTAAGGCCCTTCTTCGGTGGATCTTGGTGTTCCATGGTCCTTCTGTCGCGTCTTCTTCCGTCGGTACACCTGTTACAGCCTAAAACCTAGGTCCTTGTTGGTGGCATCCCCGTCAATTCCCCTAGAACGAAGGGCTTCATAACCAATGAAAAGAGGTCATGGTATCGATCAAGCATGTCGGGGCCTAGGCAGCAGATTTCGTCTTCATTGATCCACGTATTCTCAGATTCTGGCTTGTGGACCCACTTCACCAAATATTTTTGAAACCCTCCGCCATGGGTGGAGAGCACATGATCATCTAAGATCTCCTCTATCACATCTCTTTTTGGCTCGTTCAGAGGAGGTATAGGCTACGGGGTTGGGATCGGTTCGTGATTAGAGGACGTTTGAAAAGGATTGCAAGGGAGTGGGGTTGAGTCTAGATAAGGAATTAGGTCTTCCACGTTGAGCGTTGAGCGTTGAGCGTTGAGCTAACCCTCACATCTTGAGGAAGCTCAAGAACATATGCATTCAGGTCACTCCTTGCTACAATCCTGAAAGGTCCGGCACCGCGGGCTTGGAGCTTCTTCGCGAATCACGATGGGAACCGTTCAGGTATAACCCGAACCATCACATGCTCACCAATTTGGAATTCCTTGAAACGCTTGTGGAATTCGCCGATAACTTGTAATTATCATTGCTCGAATTAATTTTACATCTAATTTCGGCATGCAAGTTATGAATATGTTGTGCAAATGTATCTGTGGACTCTGACGTGCGGTGAGTTGCGGACATGGGGATCAAATCTAGGGGTGTCCTTGGTTTGTGACCATGCACCACTTCAAATGAGCTTCTACCTGTGGACCTATTGACGGAATTATTATATACAAACTCAGCTAGTGGTAGAATGAAGTCCCAAGTCCTAATGTGATCACCGACAAGACAACGAAGGATTTTGCCTAAGCTCCTATTGGTGGCTTCCGTTTGGCCATCAGTTTGAGGGTGATATGCACAAGAAAATTTGAGCATAGTACCCATCATGTGTCATAGGGTTTTCCAAAAGTAACTGGTGAACTTGACATTCCTATCCGACACAATGGTCTTGGGTAACCCGTGGAGACGTAGCACCTCTCCAAAGAATAATTTCGCCACATGGGTGGCATGAAAGGTTTTATTGCACTATATGAAGTGGGCCATCTTGAAAAAATAGTTCACGACAATAAAAATGGAGTTGTGCTCTCGAAGAGTCTTGGGAAGACCCAGGACGAAGTCCATCGAGATGACTTGCCAAGGCGTGTGTGGTACTGGCAAGGGAGTGTACAGGTCGGTGTTTTGCCTTCTTTGCTTGGAAACTTGGCAAGTGCGACATTGTCGCACAATACAGACAACATCTCGCATGAGACCAGGCCAATAAAATCTATTTTCAACGAGCGCAACAATCTTGTTACGCCCGAAATGGCCGACGACCCTCCGACATGCAACTTCCAAATGAGGAAGTCACGCAATGAAATGCGAGGGATGCATAGGCGATTGCCCATGAATAAATACCCGTCCTGCATGGTATACTTGGAGTTGGTGTTGGGCGGGTTGTCACGGAGAGCAACATATTCCGCCCCAAAATCTGGGCATTCGGGATACTCTTGGATTAATTGCCCAAATCCCACAACCTCGGTGCTCATAATTTGTAAAGTCGCTACCCTACGACTAATTAATTGAACAATTAATCACAAATTAAAGTGATACCTTAGGGTTTCGAGAAATTCCACTTAAGTGACCATGCTCGGTTCACGTAGGGTCCAATCCGACACGCGAGATCTATTAGAAAATTCAAAAGAGGCGATCCTAGAGATAGAACTCTAGCTCCTTCTAGGTTGAGGCGTTCAATCGTGATTCGCGGTGGAATCAATAGTTCCTCGCTAGGGCTTTTGAATCGAAACGGTTGATGGTGCAAATCAAACAAGCTCGAGCCCAACAACGGTTGTGGATCAACGGGCTAGGGTCGGATTCGATCCACAGGGATGGACATCAAGGTTGCTCTAGATCTAGAGTTTGGGGAATTGAGGCAATCAACAAAAGGGAGAAAATTGGATGTAAGAGATTAATAGGGAAAATAGAAAGATCAAATGGGAACAAGAAGTAAAGGAGAAGATCAAAGATAGCATGGGCATCACACCTTTGGCCTCACACCAAACCCACACGGGGAAGAAGACTCGCTTTTCAAGGCTCATCTCAAGCTCAAAATGCAATGCACTTTCATTAATTTTCAACAACCCCCAAAAATGGCTTACAAAATAAGCTTTATAGTGTTGACAAGTGGAAATAACCCTAAAATAGAAAAGTACCATATTACCCTAAAAGGGTAACTTACATTTGAAACAAAAAAGAAACTACAAAAAGGACAAATCACGTCACGAGACTCGCTCAAGTGGCTACAGGAATTCGCTCGAGCGAGTTCAAATAGGAACTTAGCTACAAGAATTCACTTGAGCGAGTTCAAACAAAAACTTTTGGCCCTTAAATCCTTATGCCACTTCGCTCGAGCGACCAAAGATAAAAACTTTTGATAGTGATTCTAAAGCAATCTCGCTCAAGCGAGAGTGATGTTCGCTCGAGCAACCCAGGCCAGTGATCCTCCATTTGGTTGTTCCTTTAAGGCCCTTCTTCAGTGGATCTTGGCGTTTCATGGTTCTTCCGTCGCTTCTTCTGTCGATACACCTGGTACGGCCTAAAACCTAGGTCCTTGTTGGTGGCATCCCCGTCATTATAACTCTTGTTTCTATTAGTATTTCACAATCTGTCCTATCTCCTCCCTAATTAAGTAAACATGAGGATTAAGGGAGGTAGGACTTGCTGAGTTATGGATTGTCACTCATCCCTTAATTATCTACATAGAGAACCTTTCATTTTAAAAGAAAAGCAAGCGGCAGAGTAAAGGGATACTTCCAAAAAAGTCTATATGAGGAACCATATAGTAAGATTTACTTTGTATTAATCATGTTGTCAGTGGAGTAGATAGTCGTAGTTGATGCAGACTCCAGTGTATCTAGTTACGGTTATTTTGCATATCATGCATTGAAAATATTGGATTTTGAATGATATAACAAGTTCAAGTCTTGTTTTGTTTCAATCAAAAATGTTACTGTATCATCATATGTAATCCCAGTTGTCAGATCTTTAAGGGTAACATTCTGAAATTCATGTTAGGATTTTGGGGTGTTACAGACTCTTCTATAAGGTGGGGGATTGTAATAGTCTCACATCGGATAGGGGAAATGTCCAGAGCCTGCGTTATCAGGTGTATGCGGACCTTACATGGCACGATGTGTTTTGGGTGGGGACTTAAGCCCATGTCAGGAACAAAACCAAGGAAGGGACTTAAGTCCAAAATTGGACAATATCATGGTGTATGCGTATGGATCGTCACATATTCTCTCTTGGCCCTTTCTAGAACAATTAATGGGTGGGAGACACGTGTATCATTCAAGGGTTGCTACTAAGGAGAAGAGGTACAATGCATGTGCTTTTGTAAGACATTTGTCAAGCCCACGTTAATTCTTATCCTTCTTTCTAAATTAACTCATGGACATTAGACAATTGTCCCATCCAAGAGTCATTCTTATAGGAAAGAAGTACAAATCAATGTGCTCTTGTGAGAACCAATAAGGGGTTGACAATCGTTTAGACACTTGTCAAGCCCACATTAATTTTTATCCTTGTTTCTAGAATAACTCATGGATGGTAGACAACTGTTTCATCCAAGGTTGAAGGAAAGTAACATAAATCTGTGTGCTTCTAAATGAGCCAATAGCGGCTTGACATTGAGATCACACTTGTCAAACTCCTATTAGCCCATTTCCCTATAAATAGAGGCCTCCTTCTCCTCTCAAAGGACAAGAATTTTGAACCCCTTAGTGAAACGTTGCCCTATTAGCCCATTTCCCTATAAATAGAGGCCTTCTCCTCTCAAAGGACAAGAATTTTGAACCCCTTAGTGAAACGTTGCCCTAATTCTCTCATATCCATCTCCTTCTTCATTCCATAACCCTAATCTCTCATTCACACCCTTAGGAAAACCATATAGCCTTTAGGTTCACCACCCCCCCCCCCCCCCGCCTCACCTAATTCTAGCCACTCGAATCTTGATCCAAGTACCGGTCAAGATCAAGCCCATATTCTCCTCTTTCCATTTCGCCTTCTCTATTGCTTTAATTTTTCCCTTTTTGACCTCCTTTTGCCCCATTGTTAAAGCCATATTCTGCTAAAATATTGCGGATTTGAGGCTCAACTTTGTGGAACATTGCCTTCGGCAAAAGGAGACTCTGTCGACATTTCGGCTCAAATCACATACCTTTTTCATTTATCATAGTCGTTACTCTGCCAAAATGGCATAACAACGGCCTTAATAGTGGACATTCTCCCTCATTTTGACCACATAATCTTCATTTTTGATACTATGGGCTAAAAAAGTAGAGACCGAACTTAGCGGGTGTTAGGGGGTGTGTTAAAACCTAGGAAGCACGGATATGCCTCATTGGGTGTTGGATCCGTATCCGATAAGTATCGGATACGGAAACGGGTGGGATACACTTGCATGTGTATCCCACAAGTTTCCCTTAAAAAAAAAAACAAGGAAACAACGCCGATATGGTCAGGATACGTCGACGATCCGGTGACGTATTTTTTGCTTTTATTTTTAATAATTTTTTAAAATATATATGGTTTTACACTTTTGCCCCTTTGGTATAAAACCCATGGAGCCGAAAATGGAAGCATTCGCTCCTTTTAGGGTTGAAATAGGAGAAAAAAGAAGGGAAGAAGAATAAGAAGCAAGATGAAGAAGAAGAAGAAGAAAGAAGGGGTGAAGGACTTACCTCCATGGCTGCGTTGCACCCTAGCCCGAAATCAGGTATGGCTTTTTTCTCTTTTTTTCTTTCTTTATTCTTCTTCTTCTTCCAGTTTTTTTCTTTTTTGCTTTGCTTTTGGGGGTGGCGGTGACCGACATTTATATGCAAATGGTGATGGGAGTATGGGACCGACTCTATTGAACATCACTTACGCACTAGGAAGCATTGATACACCCAAAAGGGCACCATATCCGCATCCGATATGTATCGGATACGGATACAGGTGGGATACGCGTGCATGCGTATTCCACAAGTTTCCTAATATAAAAAAATAAAATAAAATTGGGCGCGATACAGGAGGGATACGGACGGGATACGGGAGGTTATTTCATTGATTAATGTGATTTTAATCCCTATTTTTTAGGGATGCCTTTTTAGGGGCCGAAATCATATACACGGTTCACTGTATCAGGGCTCTTTTTTTAGGGTTGCAAAAGGGAGGGGAAAACAAAATAGAAGAAGAAAGAAAGGAAAAAAAATTACCATTTGAGATGGCTAGGGCGCAACAGGTATGTCCACCTCCACTCCTCACCTCCAGTTGTTTTTTCCCCTTGCTTGTTGCGACGGGGCTTCTTCTCTCTCCTCCAATGTTTTTTTGTTGGTTTGCTGCGATAGGCCCTACCTCTTAGCCCTGGTGTTTAAATGATCTGACACAATCAATTTTTATTTTGGTGTTGTTAGATCATTTAAACAAAAGGGCCCACCCTCACAATCACATGCTTGGAAAATTAAGAAACCCGAGATTTTTAAAGGGCCAGACTCACATGACCGTCATGTATACACAAAAATTGTGTTTAAATGATCTTAAACCATCAATGGCTTAAGATGCGAGTAATTTGAACCGTTAGGGAGACTTAAGCCATCTGATTTCAGTCATAATGAGCCCAAAAAGGCATTGTAGGAAGATTTAAGCCATACTTTAATATCAACCATTGTTATAATATTAATGGTTGATGTTAGAGATCTTCACTCAATATTTTAAGATTAGGCCATCTGATTTCAGTCATAATGAGCCCAAAAATGACATTGTAGGGAGATTTAAGCCATCTAATTGTGGACTTTAATATCAACCATTGTTTACATTGTAGCGAGATTTAAACCATCTGATTTGTGGAATATAAACTATTGTTTTCACTATTAATGGTTGATATTAAAGACCATCAATCGGATGGTTCACATCCACTTTATTAATTATTTTTTATATTTAAAAATAACTATATATATATATATTATTTTTAAATATAAGTACCCGTACCCTAATTTTTTGAAAATTGTCGTATCATCGTACCTGTATGCCGTACCCGCACCGGTGCTTCTTAGCTTACACACCAAAATTGTGTTTAAATGATCTTAAACCATCAAGGGTTTAAGATGTAGGTGATATGAACCATCAAAATGGTTTTTAGGTATATGTAAACCATCCAATCTGTGGACTATAATATCAATCATTGTTTTTAGTTTTAATGGCTGATATTAAAGTTCATCAATCAGATGATTCACATCCACTACCCAGCTTCAATCTATGATCTATTAGAGGGTGCTTAAATGATCTCACACCATTAAAATGTCACATTTTTATTTCACACCATTAAAGTGTGATTTATCATTATGCGATGTGGCACAAACCTATGATTTGCCAATGGTGTTTGAATGATCTTACACCATTAAAACGTCACTTTTTTATTTCCCACCATTAAAGTGCGATTTACCACTATGTCATGTGGCATACACCTATGATGGTCTAAGCTTCCTAAGCACCAAATTTATGCTTATTAACTATTTTTTACATTTAAAAATAATTTGAAGTATACATAATAAATAAAAATTAATTTTTAAATACAAGTACCCCCGCCGTACCCATACACTAATTTTTTGAAACTTGTCGTATCGTCGTTCCCGCACCGGTGCTTCTTAGGATAAAACACTTCTCTCTATGTAATAAGGTCACCCACCTAGTTCCCTGGGTAAGACCAGCACAACAAGTCGATATTCTATTATATTGGTTTCCCAGCTCACCAAGATAGAAACGGGTGGTGACTCCATCATCCTTCGTAGCGCCTTTGCCCCCCTCAGGAGTGGGGTATCTACAATGGGCTAGGTGGCTACTCCATCATCACTCTGCCACTGCAACCAAACCATTTGAAGTCGTCTGTGGAGTGTCACCTCCCACATTACCTGACTATGTGTCGAGAACTGCTAAGGTTCAAGCTATTGAACGTACATTATTAAGTAGCGATGCAGATGCTATGCTCAAGTTACTAAAACAGAATCTGGCCATAGCTCAAGAACGGATGAAAAGACAAGCCGACTTGCATAGCACTGATAGAGAATTCAAGCTAGACAACCAAGTGTATTTAAAGTTGCAACCTTATCACCAATCAACCGTAGCAATGCAAAGATCAATGAAGCTTGCATCTCAATACTAGGGTCCCCATCAGGTCACACAAAGAATAGGGCCTGCAGCCTATCGGTTAGATCTACCAGAGGGCTCAAAGATCCACCCAGTTTTTCATATCTCACAACTTGAGAAAAGTTGGGCACTTAGGCCTCAAGTTCAAGTTAACACTACCCCACCGACTTTGTTTGAAGATGTCGATCTTAAAACTCAGCCTAAGAAGATCTTAGCTAGGAGAATGATAAAAAGGGAGGGGAAAGGCAGAAACTAAAGTGCCAATACAATGGAAAGGAACTCAACCAGAAGAGGCCACATGGGAGATAACATCAACTGCTCAAGGACCGTTATCCAAGATTTCATCTTGGGGACAAGGGTGTTGTAAGAGGGAAGGGTTGATGTGGTCAAGCACATAGAAAGTGCACAATCATCATGCTTTAGTGTAGAAAGTGGTGTTGTGTGAGTCTGGGTCAACTGTTTGCAAGTTACAAACTATTAGGAGCATAACAAGTAGTTGATAGGGAGTGGGTCTATAGCAATGTTACCTGATTCGTTGGTTCACTGGGTTCAAATTCGGGTTCAGAATTCGAGGTTCGCCAGAGCAAGGCGAACCCGATTCGCTAGGGGTAGGATGAGTTTTCTCTTATATATTAGGGGAAGTGTAGATATTTAATATAAATTTTAAACATTAGATGTTGTTGCAAAAGTAAACGACATAGCTGTTGGTTTAACTAGTATCGTGTATTCTAATAGGTCTAAGAATCGACTCCTCCTTTTTTCATTTTTTAAACCTTGTACCCAAAACCAAAGGGTAGGAATCCGGTTCTCCTGTGAGCTCAGAACCGGACCAAACCAATTTGCCATTCACTACCACTTGGAGCGAATTGGGTAACCCTGATCTATAGTGCCTAGCTACGTGGTTAGTTGCAAGGTTATGGATGAGTAGAGAGTTATTATGGTAGTTATGAGGATGTGTTCCATGTTGTCATGTGTTTAAGAAGTTAGACATTTAAGGAAAGGATATTGGGTATTTTCATAATTGATGACTTAGAGGAGAGTTGTGGGCTCCTCTAGAATTGAATCGAATTATTTAACTTTTTCACTTGCAACATAGGTTGTTCCAGGAAAAGCAATACCGTATATAAGGAAGTAAAGAATAATTTTTATTTTCGTTTCAATTATCACTATTATTTTACCAGTTAACACAATAATCTTCTCGTCATCCAACAGAAATTAACGAAAAATTAAATTTTAAAAAAAAAATTGCTAAAAAACAAAAGTTAAAACACCAAAAAGTAGATTTTTAGTCGGATTTATGCAAATTCAACAAGCAAAAAATTCGTTAAAAGAAACCACAACAGCAGCGAAACAGACCACAATGCAATGAAACTTATCGAAAAACAATTAAAGATTTCAACTTTTTTCTTTGTTCAATGAAAGAACAGAGATATCTACTGCGAACCTTCATCAAGAAACACATTCGTAAATTATGAACCCTAAAACCCAAAACCCTAGCCGAAAATATTAAATCGCAGATATATTTGGATTTGAAATAGCTTCGTATACCTGGAGAGTACGAATCACTTGTTCTTAGAAACCCTAGAATGGGGAGCGAAGCATCGAGAGAGAGGTGACCGCCAACAAGAAAACCGAATTTAAGGGACGATTAGGATTGTAAAATCAGTTACAGTAACATCTTGACCTTTTGAGCGGGTACAATTGACCCATGTAGCATCAGGCTCGTGCGCTTACTACCAACTCAAAAGGTTTTGACCTATGATATGGTATATTGTTGTCGACCCGTGCACCACACCCCACCAATTATGCTGTGGGACTGTCAACGGGTCCGATGGACCCAATACACGACCTGTCTGACCTGAGTTTTAATTTAGTTGAGCGAGCCGAATATATGGGAGGCATGTAAGTTAGAAAGAAAGACTTTTGTATTTTTGGGACCTGTGACGCAGGGAACATCATCTAAACCGTCTAATTTGAAAGCCATTATGTAAAAATCTGCGTGCCAAACATTGACTTGAAACACCCATCTCGATCATCTGATTTAATATAGTCAACCATTAAATCACGTGATCAACTTTGATTGTATTGAATCATATGATAGAGATCATGTTTAGTGCCAATCTTTGATATCAACGATCTTTATATCATGTCTTCAAATCAGATAGCTTAGATGGTGATTCAAGTTGCAAGGGTGCAAGTCTTTCTTTTTAACTCATGTGCCACCATACAAATCTCTTGTGCAAGTTGTAGCTTTCATATATAAATATTTTAAAATTTCAACAAATAAGAAAAGGTTACGGCTATTCTCACCTGTTTTGGAGTAAGGACCGCACAATTTTTCACGGATAAAACCTTTAATTGATTTGAACTAGACAATGGAGATTTCTTTTGTTTCTAACCTCCCCACAGTAGATCTTAATTCTTAAGATCATAGCGCCAGACGCAAAATTGGAAACTTGTTTATCCACATAATGTCTCAAACGCTGTGTTAAACGCGAAATTAGAATTCATCGTGGTCACAACATGACCGTAATGATCTATTTTATAGAACCAATGTTGGTATCATAGTTTATTAATAGAAAATCAAAGAGACATGAAAAAAAATTTAAATCTGAAGAATCTGATCAAAATCGATTAATCGATTTGGGAATTCGATTAATCAATTTTGATTGATTAGTCGACTGGCATGTGCCAGTGAGTGGAAACTTGAAAATGATTCAGAAAAATGACAAGTGAAATTTCGATTAATCGATTTATATTTTCGATTAATCGAATTGGAGATTCGATTAATCAAATAACTTGAGAATTTTAGAGAAACTTGAAGAAATTTTACGATTTCGATTAATCGAACTGGAGGTTCGACTAATCGAGTTACTTGAGAAGTTTGGAAATTTTTTTGAAAAACTTCACGATTTCGATTAATCAAAGTGAATCTCGATTAATCGATTTTGGGATTTCGATTAATCGAATTGAATTTCGATTAATCGATTGGCTCACGCCAGTGAGCTCCAAAACTTAAAAATTTAAACGGATACGATTTCGATTAATCGAAATGATTTCAATTAATCAATTTTGGAAATCAGTTAATCGATTTCACGCGGCTTAACCTAGTTTTGAATCTCGATTAATCGACTTTGGAAATCGATTAATCGAGCCGGAGCCTATATATATAAATCGAGGGGGATTTCTCCCCATTCGAAATCAAATTTGCTTTTCATTTTTGCGCGCCTTGCTTTCTTCTTCTTCAAACGGCTTGAAGACCTAGGGTTTCTGTGGTTTAGATTGATTTCAGATCGAAATTATTTGCATTCAGCTCAAACACCTAAGGTAAAAACCCTAGATTCGTTCTTCTTTCCATTTCAAGGCATATAAACCCTAGTTTTCTCAAAATTTTCACTAAAATGCCGCCTAAGACACGTTTGTCTTCGAAGAAGGCAACCTCCAAGCTTCCGGTCCGACGTAAGAACGCCGCACCGCCACCACCTACCCCATCACCGGGAGGACTCCATCACCGTCGGCATCGGAGACCACCTCCAGTTCGACGAGCGCGGCTTCACGCGAGTCTACACCCATGCCACCACCACCCACCAATGTACTTCAACCCAACGAGTGGTGGGTGGCTAAAACATTTGAGATCGAGTATATTATCGATCAAACCCTATTTACAAACCCCGATGTACCGGGAGAGACCCAATGGGCTCGTAATTACCTTCTAAAAGCCGGCCTCGGCAACATCTTGAAACCAATCTGTGGGTCCTACTACCCTCGATTGGTCCGTTTATTTTACCAAGGTCTGACGGACGGGCCTACCGACAATATTGTTTTGACCAAGATAGAGGGCCGCGACTACACATTCACTTATTGCCACATTCACGAGGTGCTTGAATGTCACATCGATTTTGTACCCGAGACCACCCCCTTTCCACCCTTCGAGGAAGAGGTTAGATTTAAGGAGATCATGACCCGGATGACCAACGGGAAGAAGGGGTCGGGTTCCTCCATTAGGAGGGTCAACCTTCCCCACTACATGTGGATGCTTGATTCCTTAATCAAGTGTAACCTCTACCCGTTGCGTCACGACACCGAGCGGGTGGAGATGGTACAACAGGCACTCTATGAGGCCTTCTGTGGGCGTTGGTTTGATGCTACTATGGTCATCAACGAGGGGATGAGATATATTAAGGGCAAGTTGATAAGGGCAACTTGAGGCCCAAGGAGAAAATGCCCTACGCTCGCCTCATCTCGAGCGTGTTGGAATGTTACTCCGACGCTCCCGAGTACGCCGTATCGCCCCATGAAGAGAGGGCTACGGATCAAGTGAAGACGTTCTCAAACTCTTCATGGAGCCGTAGCTACAACCTACTCAAGCGGACCCTACCGGCTCCGGGTCCTGCCCCAGCGGCACCACCACCACGAACACCTCCACCACCCCCACCACCACATCAGGACCCACTTGTGGGTGGGGCACACCCAGTTGATCCACCAGCGGAGGGGGCACCCTCCCATACCACTGCCTCACCTACACCCAGATTACGCTCAGTCACGCAAACATCTTCTTACGGGCAAGTAGCTTCTTGGCGCTTGATGTCGAGGACATGTTGGCCAGGATGGAGGCCAATAATGAGAGGATAAACCGACGGATGGACTTTTTGATGTTCCATACACTTCGCTACATCTATCTGTTGGACTATTAGCAGCGCCTCGCGCAGGAGGCCGATTGGACTGCGGGCCAGACCGCATTCCACACGGGTGTAGTCTTCCATGCGAGCACATCCGATGCGCGCTCGGCTCGGCGCCCGGGACTTCTTGAGTAGATTCACCACCTACGAAGATGACCCACCGCTTGAGCAATGACGATTCTGTCGAGCAGCGGCCGCATCGCATCGAGACCGGTCGAGAGAGGGGACGTGAGAGCTTGATGACGATTTTTATTTTGTGGTCACTTTTTGACATTTTGTACTGTTGTAATTAAATTGTCATTGTCGAGTTTGACAAAAACTTGTAAATTTTGAAAAGTTAATGGAATACAGATCAGTTTTGAATGTCCTTGCATTAGTTTTATTCTTGTACTGTGTGATGCGTAAGTAAATTTCGTAACTGAGTAACTACGTGACATAACTGAGTAACTACGTGACACCCTAGTGTGTGGGGGACCCAAGCAAGCACCCTTGAGTTATTTTCGAGGATGAAAATTCCCAACGTGGGGAGAATGTAATATCCCAAAAAATTTACCGTTTGACTTTGACCTCGAGATCCGTGCCTGATTGATCGTAGGTTTGACCAATTGATGGTCAAACATTGAATGCAAGGAGTGATGAACTGACGTAGTACAAATGTGACCCGATTGTAGTGTATAGTGTGAATTAGTGGTCACATACACCTATCTCTGGTGTATGTATTTAACACACAAGCTGGAAGGAGAATAAAAGGGTTTTAATAACCCTAGTTTCTTTTTGCTTTGGTTGTTGAAGAGAGAGTTAAGAGGAGAGAGAGAGAGATGAGTAAAGAGGAGTTATGGAGGCTAAAGGCTAATGCAAATCAAGAGGAGGAGCTAGCATTAATTGTCGGATTCAACGCGTTAGGATCATTGAAACGAAAAGCTGGAGCCCTAGCCATTCCAACCTAGATCTTAACCAATTTGAGATTGATTGGAAGGTGAGTTCTAATTAAAGTTAATGCATAGAGTGTGGGTGATTAAATTCAGTCAAATATGCTTAAAAGAGTAAACGAAAGACTTAAAAAAGAAAGGAGAAAGATTTAGAAGAACAGCCCTAAAGGGGGTTGAATCTGGCCAAATCGATTAATCGAAATTGGGATTCGATTAATCGATTTTAGCCCAGAAGTTGAAAAGTCATGAGTGTCTGATTTCGATTAATCGAATTGGATTTCGATTAATCGATTTGGAAATCGACTAATCGACTGGATACTTTCAGTGGCTGGAAAACAAGACATGGGGAAATCGACTAATCGAGTTGGGAAATTGATTTTGGATTTCGATTAATTGATTTGGGATCGACTAATCGATTTCAGACTTTCGACCACTCGATTTGAGAATCGACTTCATTATGTTAGAGACTTCGATTAATCGATTTTGGGAATCGATTAATCGAATTGTATTTCGATTAATTGATTTTGGGAATCGATTAATCGACTTTGACAGTTTTGCTTAACTTTCTAAGTTTTCTTTGAGATTCATGGAGGGTTCAGGACCTTCTTCACTACATCTTTAGTGATGTATTGCATGTGTTATGATGTACCATAGGTGGTACGTGTGAAAGCAAGCACAAGGAGCCGCGTGAGACCTTGATGCTTGGACCTTCAGGGCGTTGAGGTAGGGAACACCTTGAACATGTACTTTAATTTCAAGAGCATATATGTAGTGATATAATTATCAGAATTGAAGTTGTTTTAACTATGAAAAGCTTTGTGAAAATGGGTGCGTGTGTGACACCAAGAATGTGATAAAGGCATCAGTGTGATGCAAGTAATTAACATCAAATAATCTAATGAGAATGAGACATCCCCAGGGGATGAGAAAGTAATAAAGGCATCAGGTGTGATGCGAGTATGTATACATCCCAGGGATGTATATATATATGATTGAATAATTACTGTTGAGGCCTAACTGATATAAGATAGCACACTTACACGGTGAACAACTATATGTAAAGCACATTTTTATTTTTGTTATTTGAGGTTTGATAGGATACCCCACCGACGTGGCGGGATACCCACGACTGACGCGGCAAGATATCCGTAACTGGTACGGCGACCAATCCGTACACCAGTACGGAGATTTATCCGTAATAGTAGGCACATCCCAGGGATGTTGAGATGAGTTTTAACCCCACCGCCTAGTGAAAAGAGGCTTGGGTCGTATTCCCAGAAAATACTTTTATAACAACTGTCTATTTAGATGACGATGAAGGGTATCTCATCGGGGCTCGATGCTATATTGCTCGGGGATTACTTAAGTTGAAGATTTAAGTTTTGCTTTAGGCCTGTTCAGTGTCATTCATGATAAATCAACAGTAAAGTAAGACATGCTAATTACCAGTAAACTTGAATGTAATTCATCAACTTTTAAACTGTATTCTAGCAAATGCATAGACACATCATGCTTAGAATATCATGAAATATATGTGAGTATTAATTTATATGTTCATTGTATTTGTTCCCTATTGAGCTAGGATGTAGCTCACCCTTTAGATTATACGTCGCAGGTCCATTGTTAGCCTTTGTCGCGGCTTCGGGAGACATAAATCCGGGTGATTCGGATTACATGCCTGGAGACGAGTTGGAGCCTCCACCCGAGGACTTCTTCTAAGAGACTCTGCTGTGTACTTTGACAGAGAGTAGTTTGACAGCAGATTTGTACGGCTTGGTATGTCAAACCTTTATTTTTGATAAACATGTAATTAGATTGGATAATTCTTTTGGCGAACCATCTGGGGTGATCTGTTTATCACCGATGGTTCGGGTCGGTTCTCTGTTCATACAGTGGCATGAAAGTAGAATTGTCTTTTGCATATGCCAGTTGGGCATATTAACTGTTTCCACTTTATGATATTATTAGCTTTATTTATTTAATTGTGCTTGTTATATCAATGTTCCGTGCACAGCTTTGAGGCACGATCTGGAGGATCGTTGATGTGTCCTAAAATTTATACTTGCAAGTGCACGAATTGTGATGTAGTCAGTGGGTGCAAAGTACGAGATCGTTCCCACGAGGATTGGTTAGAAAATGTAAAAACAAAAATATCAATTAACTAAAAGAATTTTCACAGATCTTTTACAGTAACCAACAATCTAGGGTTCTAGTAACTTTTGATAAAACAGATAAATACTAACAAAATCTAAGAGATTTAAACAATTAATGAAAGATAAGGATTGGGATGCTAAATCTTCCCATCGTAGGTTTATCATTTACAAAATGTTAATCTGTGGATTGAGATGTGAGATCTTTAATAGATATCTCAAAAGAAGAACTGCCCTATACACACGTGAGTTCTAAAATATAGATCTGAGATCACGGAGATGTATGATTAACATCCCATGAGTGTATGATTAACACTCACACCTCGGACAATATTTAGAACCGAATCTCTAGGGTAATTTCCAAAGTACGATCTAAGATCAAGGAGATGTATGATTAACACCCCATGGGTGTATGATTAACACCCACACCTCAAATTGTGATTGGAACTCACCCCTAGGATAAAGTCATACTATCAATCCGAGATCAAAGAGATGTATGATTAACACCCCATGAGTGTATGATTAACACTCACACCTCAGATGATGGTAAAACTTCACCCCGAGATGGGTGATAATTAGGATAAAATCATTATTGCAGATCTGAAATCATAGGGCATGATTAGCTCCTAGATCTCGAACTGAAATAATGATTTCACCATTTTCAATGAATATTAGGGTCTTAAAAAGTATCTGACATCTCAATCACACAGATTTATATTAATATAAATAAATACCTCGGATGGGGTTCATTAGATCCCCATCCTTAATGAAACTAGCCACACATAACTGAAATAAGTAATAAAATAAATGCAGAAGTTGAAAATACCATTAAAATACCGTAAAGAATTATCCACAAAAATCCACAAAAGCTTTAATCCAAAGTACGTACACCTCCTTCTTGAAAGTGGATCCAAATCAGAAAACTAAGATTTATCTTCTTCTCAAAATAAATAATAAAGATAGTTCAAGAAAATGAGACTCAATGCCCTTACACTTTAAAACGCAGAGAAACTAAAACAGAAGAATACAGAAAAATGAAAACTCTCTAAAAAATAGAACTCTCTTAAAAGAAGAATGCAGAAAAATAATAAGAATCAGAATTATCTCCGAAGGACTCCCCGAATGAATATATCTCCAAGAATATCTTTTTCCTTAATTGCTAAAAAAGAAGCCGCTTTTTCCTCCAAGATTTTATTCCGTGAAAAGAATACCGAGATTCTCGCGGCCAATCAAAATTCCGAACTCAAATTCAAATTTGGTCGATCAATCGACCTCCCAGATTTTTGTGAATTCCCGCTACACTTTGCATTCAGACAGTGCCTTGGTATTTCGGCCATAACTTTCTATCTCGAAGTCAGATTGAGACGATTCTTGCGGCGTTGGAAAGCGGACGACGAGTTCTCCAACTTTTGTGTTTTGACAATTTTCTGAATCTAACGTCTTGAATGTTCAAATTGAGCTCCAAGTCGGGATAAGTTCTGAATGATCTAAGGTAGCATGAATTTGACGTTATATTCTGAACTTTTGGGTTATTTCATGCTCAAAAGATCTCCAGGCCTGTAAATCACTAAAACTATATAAAATATGTTAAATGGCTTTTATCGGATAGCTAAATGTAAGTCTTTAGGGGTGAAATATCATCATATTTCACTGCACATTAATCGTGCTGATGGCTGTCACAGATTAGATCTTGACACCAAGGCCTACCATCAAGTTATCAAGTTTTGATTCCATCTGGCATACATCCCAAAATTAAACACGATCATGGGCATACATCAAATGCAGTTTTCAGATCAATTTTTGAGATTTGTGCCACATACGTGGAAGTAAAATTTTACTGTCTGGTGGTGGGCCTCTAATCTCAAGATCTATTTTGTCAATGATTGGGAAGAAAAATAAAATCTACCATCTAATTGAAAGTAGTCAACTATTTAAACATGTAAAACTCGGGTTGAGAAGGAAGAATCTTGAATTGAGAATAAAGGTACCCGCATTTAAATTTTTACTGGTAGACTCAACCATAGTCACAAAAGTCGCCTAATTTTTGAAAAATTTGCAAATTATTTATGAATTTAAGGTCCCTTGAATTATTCATGAATTTTTTGAAAATTCGCCTGATTAAAAAAAAAATGTGAATAATTCGTGATTTATTCCCAAATTTTTCAAAAAAGTTGCGACTTGCTAAATTTTAAATTTTTTTTTTATAATTTTAAATCTTTTTTATTTTTATTTTAAAACTTTCTCATTGATTTTTCCTCCAAATATTTCTTTGAACTTGCAGAATTTTCCGGATTTTTCTAAATTTTCACCTCACCGAACTATTGTCGAACCCCAATTTGGTGACTATGGACTCAACTAAATCTGAAAGGGAGAGAGGCTCACAGCTCTAACTCTTGCAGCCCTAACCCCATACCCAGCACCCTCATCCTGCGTCCTCCTCTGGTGGATCTCCAACATCTCCGACGAGATCCAGTGCCTCCAACATCAACTCCGATGACATATAATTTTTTGTAAGATATTTATTTTTATTAATGTATTTCTCTCTAGTTTTTATTCATTGGAAACATAGGGATGCAAGTTCAAGTACGCAATTTGAAACTGAAATTTTTAGTTTTTGATTCATTTTTTTAATCTTTTGAAATCCAAATCCGAACTTCTAATTTTTTTTAGGTTTAATTTCGATAGAGTTTATTTTTTTATTATTTTTTTTGTATTTTAAAATACTTAAAAATAATAATAATAATAATAAGTTTTTTTAGATTTTCTCACCCGACCTAATCGGTTGTTGATTTTGTCTCGAAACCGAACCGAACCAAAATTTGTTTGGCTCAATTATGTCTAAATTGATTTTTCAGGTCAGTTTGGGCCGATTCGGTTCGCTCAATTTTGGGTCAGCCTTTGCCCCCTCCTTTAAAAATTTGTTGCCTCCGCCTTGCCCCAGCACCCACTGAATCTTTAAGTTCTCACACGCTAAAACTTGTTGATTGCTTTGAATCAAATGATAGAGATTATATTTCGTCCCAATTTTCACATGATAGGTCTTAAGATTATGGGCATACCATCAATCCCAAAAGGGTAACATACAAATTTGGCCGTTTGAGCGAGATGAGTTCCATGTGATGTTAATGTTACTTTTCTGGGATGTGTGTCACGTGAAATAAAAAATTGATTGTCTGATGGTGTGCCTATGATCTCAAGATCCATCATGTGAAAGATTGGGATAAAAAATGATCTTCATTGGCTGATTCAGAGCACTCAATGGATTTTCAACGTGGGTGAATTCAAAGATTCGGTGTTTAAATTTAAAAGTTCTCTTGACAAAAATGAGTCCTATTTATATTAGAGGCCCGAGGATATGGGTTGGAATGCACGCATGGTGGACCCATGCATTCCAAACAAGCGGGATCTATGTGGAAATTATCAAGGGGAGCGGGCGAGACAAAAACTTGTGTATACATGATTAGACTTCACTCAAAAATTTTGGGTATGATTCGACACATATCTATCCTAAATGTGATCAAAGGGAGAAAAATTTAAGAGTTTTTTGCAAATACCCCCTATGTTATGCTAAAATTGTATAAAACCCTCTAAGTTATGCTTATTTACACTACAACCCCTACTTTTATGTTTCCTTTACAAATACCCCTGCCGTTAAATGACAATTAACTAGGCGTCATTTCTTCAATTAAATGACATGTTTACCCTTACTTAACATTATATACAAAATGATCATTACATTTTTCCAACTTTAATCGCATTTTAAACAGTGGATAAGCATCGGATGCTGCCCAAATTTTTTGGGTGGAACATGATTAATCGCTTATAAGTTGCCGTGTTCTCCGATTTTCGATTTGGGTGTCCATAATGCTCAGTTGGTTTGTAACGATGGTAAGGTCGGGATGGTGCCAACGGGGGTAGCATTTTAGCGCTACCCACAAGTCAAGTGAGTGTCATAGACACCAAAATCGAAAATCGGGTAACACGGAAACTTATAGGCGATCAATCATGTTTCACCCAAAAAATTTGGGTAGGATCCGATGCTTATCCCCCGTTTAAAATACAGTCAAAGTTGGAAAAATACAATGATCATTTTATATATAATGTTAAGTAAGGGTAAACACGTCATTTAATTGAAGAAATGATGTCTAATGAACTGTCATTTTACGGTAAGGGTATTTATAAAGGAAACATAAAAGTAGGGGATGCAGTATAAATAGGCAATAACTCAGGGGGTTTTATGCAATTTCAACATAACATAGGGGGGTATTTGCAAAAAATCCAAAATTTAATGCACCAAAATATGTGGGGCGGTATCTAAACTTTGACAATGATTTTGACCACTAAAATTTAAATATATATATATTTTTTTCTAGATCACATGGCGGATGGGGCATGTCTCGAAAATTGATATTGCATTGGGATCACCTGCCACGTGGCAGGTGATTCATGATTGGAATGCACGGATTCATCCATGCATTCCATTTGTCCTTTTTCCTTATTATTATTATTAGTATTATCATTATTATTAATAATATTTCCTTTCAATATTGTATAGTATTGATATGCCTATCAGAACAACTGTGTAGGATATGGAAATAAGATGCACCTGCATCATCTCAATTCTCAAGATTCTCATCCGAAAGGTGAAAGATATGGTGCCGCCTTACGTAACAAAAAAAATTAGTTTAATGCAGACCATCCCTGGTGGAGAGGTGTCAAGGACAGTTTGCAAAGACAACATAACATGCATTTTACGCACTTCCACCATTTCAAGATCCACTGTTTATGGAACTTAGCTCAAACATTTAGCCAATGGGAGATTTCTAGTTTGATAATTGAACTATAGCCATAGTGACCAAGTCCGGGTTCGGAATAAATTGGCTTGAAAAAAACCCTGAAAAAAATGTTAAATTTAGGAAATAATCAGTCAAAATAAATAAATAGAGAAGTCATAAAATTATACTAAATAAAATTAAAAGAATTGAAAAAAAAAAATTGTCAAGACTTTGAAAAAATTTGAGAAATTTTTTATAATTTTTTGAAAAAGTTGTGAAGAATTATAATTTTATTCTTTTTTCAAAATATCGTGAATTATTCGTAGACTTATTTTTTAAAAGTCAGAGACTTTCACCACTATGACCATAACAAGCACAACAACCATTTTAGGTCTTAGTGCATATATATATATATATATATATATATATATATATATATATATATATATATATATATATATATATATATATAAATTCAAGTGACCATTAATTGAAATCATGCATATTAAAGCCATTGAAATTTGAAACCATTCAATTACAACATAGACTATTATTTAGGTCTACCTAAGTAGTAGCACACTGTACTATGACAGGCAGGTTTTGTGCAGGCGGCTCGCATGATGCAACGTAATTGGCTGGAAGTGCGGTGGGGCGCAACACAATTGGCTGAAAGTGCGGTGGGGCCGAAGCAATGCAGGTCGGGGCAGCCAGTCACGTCGCATCATGTCAGCGACCTTCACTTTATTTACACAAAACCTAGCTGCCGTTTACAATTTTCTTAAATAGTATATTATCTCATAGATGGGTCTAGTGCTATGATGTGTGTGCGTCTATTGCTTTGGGATGAGTGATTTTTTAAGTTGATACGTGCGAGTTTAATATTATAATATAAGTGATTTTTATGTTAAATCATCATCAATTTTATTCCATCTATTTGGAGTCGGCTATGCGAGTTCTATTTATCTACTTCTCATCATAAGAATTTGAAAGGTTTATTTTACCGTGTGACTACCAACCTTACACTAACTTTCCTCCTTTCTGACTTAGGCTTAAGACCGGTAATGGCAAACTTAGTATTTTAAAGTTGAATGTCCATACAAGGATCAAAATTTTGGCCTAAATTTTGGTTTTGGGCATGACCGAAACCAACACCGAAATCTGATAATTTGGTCAAAATTCGATAATTTAGCCGAAATTTTGATCCCCATACAAAAGTGACCGAAATTTTGGTCTAAAAATTCTTTTTGGTGGGAATCGAAATCAATAATTTGGACCAATCATTTCGGTCGAAATGTTGATCCTTGCATCTACATGAAAAACTTAAAATAATCACTAATCAGTCACATAATATATTATTTTATCACCTTTAACTTAGTGATGCTAAACCTCAGTTTGCTACTAACAAATTGATGATGTGCATATATTAAGGATAATCAACAAAAGAGAACTAAAGTGTTAATCTTTTATCGAAATGAACTTAAAAAGCAGTAAGAAAGATGATTGAACGAAAAAGACGATCAGATACATGAATAAAATCTAAAATCGCAAAAGACGATGGAGCACTACACATAAATATAAAATCATAATTTACGATTCTTCAGAAAAGACATTTCAGCGGAAGGTGATACGAAGAGAAAACGATCATTCGTAATAAAGAATCGTTTTGAAAAGCTATGTACAGAAAAGAGAAATCGTGATTTACGATTATATAAATAAAAACTTTTCATTGTTGTTAATCACATGAAGATTTACACCGTCATGCACCAATTTAGAAGAACTCTTAAATTAGAAGTCTGACAAATCATGGATCTGCAAAGATTGATGAAGAAAAACTCCCAAAGATCCCAATTACTAAAATTAAGGAGAAAGTCCAGAAACACATCAAAATCACTGAAAGCAAAGGAAGATAAATTTAGGAATTAGAATTATATTAGGAATATTTTATTTTTAGTATTTTCTTTTATTAGGATTATAATATTGTAAACCGGCTTCTTATGATCTATAAATAATAGAGCTCGACATAGGAATAATTTCATCGAAGGAATTATCAAAATCAATTGACAATTGAGGTTGAGTTTTCTTCCAATCAAAAATTTAGTTTAGAGTAGTTTAGATATCCAAGGTTCCTCGATCATAATTGACGACTGGGATTGAGAGCTGGAAGATTAGTATAGATATCTGTAGTTTCTCAAAAGCAATTAACTCCTGCGGCTGAGGAGTGAAAGATATATTTTTATTTTATTTTCTAGTTTAGATTTATTTTTATTACAATTTACTGTTTTGTAAACATCTTCAAATTTTGATTTGAATTGATGACTCAGATTGAGATTTGCAGATTAGTGTAACAGTTTTACTTTTTTATCTTTAATTTTCTCGAATTTGATTGGCATCCAAAATTTAGGAGATTGTTGATTAGATTAAATCTGTATTGATAGGATTCTAATTTTAATTAACGACCAATGCTAGGATACTTGATATATAGTGTAACGGTATTTTAATTTAATAAATATCTGAGAACAAAAGGAAACTGATTGATGACCAGGATTCAGAAGTTTAAAGATTAGGATTTATTTTTTATAAATTAGTTAAAAAAATTATTTTTTTATTCATATTTCTCAAGCAGTTTAGAATCTTAAAGATAAATATAAGTTTTCAGAAAAGCAAAATATAAAGATAAATCACTTTCTCGTAGGAACGATCCTATACTAGCATTACAATTTTCACTGTGTGCTTGCATAGATTAAGACTTAATTAGAACAACATAGAGAGCACAAACAATCACCCAAACGGACACTTCTTCTCATGAAAATATTCATGTAGAATTAGTATTAGATAAGCTAGATAAGTAGCCTGAGTGTAGAGTGATTTGATACTGGAGTCCTTTTGGAATGCTCGCATCATGGAGTCATCATTTGTCCCATTTGATAAATATGCCATTATCTTGGTACAAAAGATTGGAACCAAAAAAATCTCCATCATCTAATTTAAAGTTAAGTAAATATACACCGCCAGACACAATCTAAGCAGTCTAATTTGAAGGCCACAATGTAAATATATCTGATGTCATAAATTAGTATAAAATAATACAAACTCTATCGTTTGATTCAACACAATGCAAAGCTCATCATATTCAATAGTTGATTGTGCTGAATCAAAGTCAAATGATAGAAATCATGATTTGTGTCAAGCTTCGGCATTAAAGTTCTTTGCATTGTAGCTTTCAAATCAGACAACATACACATGTTGCAGGTACCAAAATTATCAAGTCTTTTTCTTAAAGGGTACCTCTATTTGTGCCTATTGATGGGTGTCTACACTGGAAACCATTGACCGTGTTGAATCAGACGATGATGAACATTTTTTATTCCAATATTCCACACAATGGATCTTGAGACCATAGACGTGAAACAACACAATCAATTATTTATTCCACATGACACAGATCCTCAAATGTGATTTCAAAGTCATTTTTGGAGATTTGTGTCATGTGAATGAAAAACTTGTCCGTCTGGTGACACGCCCATAGTCTCAAGATCCATTCTGCGAAAGATTGGAATGAAAAATGATCACCGTCGTTTGATTGAACGGGATAAACAGTTTTCCAATGTAGGACCCCACCAATAACCCAACGTGCACAAATAAAGATACCTCTTTTAAAAGGTCACCAACATTTGATCTTATACCATTAATTTAGACTGTTAATCTCACATCATTGAAGTGTGATTATCATTTTGCCATGTGGTGGACATCTTTGATCAATCTAAATTTGTCCAAGTAGTAATCTGTCATTGGAACATGACTCGGCCAAAGAAACATGCCTACAAGTGGATGTGAACCATCTGAATGATAATCTTTAATATATGCTCATAAAATTGAGAAATAAATGGTTGATATAAAAAAGTCCACAAATCAGATGGTTAAAATCTTCCTAAAACACAATTTTTGAGCTTGTTGCACTTTAATCAATGCCAGTACGGATCACCCACATCTTTAACTCTTGATGGTATATAATCATTTGAACAACATGTTCGTGTTTAAGACAATTAGGACTTAGGAGCATGGTTCAAAATTTCAGCTGAAATCTGCCCCGAAACGAAATATGCATATTTGCGGTATCGGAATCAAAATAGCATATCATCGGCCGATAATTTCAAATTATTGGCCAATATTTTGGTTCTTCGGTAATTTGATTTTTTTTTTTTTTTTTTTTTTTAAGTGAATCGGAATTTTAAAATTTCGGCTGAAATTTCAAATTTTCAATTTCAGGCAGGACCGAAACTGAAACCCGGAATTTTGATCCTTGCTCAAGAGCATAGGGACAAATTTTGTTTTTGGCAACATTTCGGTAGGGGGTCATTTGGGTGCATTTTGGATAAATTTCGAGAAAAATTCGAAAAGTTTCGAAAAAATTTCGGGGAATACAAAAAATATTAAATATAAATTATATTTAAACTTCATAAAAATTTTATTTATCCTTACTACTATATAAAAGTAAAAGTAGTTTCTGTCATATTTTCATACCTAAAATACCCCTAACTCATATCTCATTGTCGCAAATCCCGAAAACCCCAAAACGAGAGTTCTTCCTAACTCATACCTTATACTTCAAATAGACTTAAACTAGACTTTGTTTCCAAAACTAGGACTTGATATAAAATCGGGTTTCTCTTCTCTCCTCTTATTCTCTTTCATCTTCTTTCATCTAACAATTTCTTCTTCTTCTTCTCCTTGCCTTCCTTGCAATTTTTCTACCGATCCAGTGAAACTCACAACTCTTTTGGTTTCGTTTTTCCAACAGTTGCAGTCCACACCTTTGAAAACTTTTGGCAATATATTGATGTTTCTTTCATTCATGGAGGTTTACTTGTAGTCCTCCCATAAACTCACTAATATCACTAATATATCTTTCATTCAAGAGGATTTTTGTGAATAAAAAGTTATCTTAATTGGTCATGTATTATATATATATATATATATTGGCCATCTGAAACGACTTTTGTTTAGTAATATTATTAGCATGTTAAATTCACATAAAAAAATTATTTCGAAAAAGAGTATTTCTTTCAAATTAAAGTGCAAGATATAATTTACTAAAATCGTCTTACACAATTATACATATGTCAAAACATTAAATATGAGACTGCGGATGATGAAGACAATAAAACCCTTAAGAAAGTTAAAATCGAGAAAGAATACACATTCATTTTTTTTTCATGTTTTATAGTTGACAATATAAGTTTAATTTTTATTAATTTTTTTTAAATTTTAAATTATATATAATGAAGACATATGAAACATAGTAATAAGTCTTTTTTTTTTATCTTCAATAAATCATAAAAAATACTAATAAACACTTGACATGATGAATGAGGCAGTACCTGAACTTTGGCTGAAGTTTAGACAAAAAAAAAAAAAATTTAATATTTTTTTAATAGATGACATGCGACATTGCACACGATCCCAAAAAAGACACTATCTTGGAATCAGGTGTCACATGACATATGATCTGAAGTCTAAATGTATAGGTCCATCTACATATCAAAACCCACATACCTTTTCCATTTTATAAATTTATGATTTTATAGAGCAACACGTGCTTTGCACGTGCATGTTTACTAATTTAAAAATAACAAAAAATAGAAAAAAATCTATTAATTTTGGTAAAATTTTGTTAATTTTGCCAAAATTAATGAAATTTCAGCGATTTCGGAGAAATCATCGAAATTTCGTTGAAAATTTTGCCCGACCCCTATTTCGGTAAATTTTAAAAAAAATTTAGAGAATTTCGGAGAAATTTGTTACTATGTTGAGGAGTGGGCTCTTTTGAAAACTCTGTGCAATGGCACAAATCTCGTGTGCAATTAGTCTCTCCTATTTACACAAGGATTCTTATCGGTGTTTCCATCTGAGACGCAACAAAGCAGCAAAAAAGCATCATCTAAAAAGGCATAGAGCCCCATGTCACCACCACACCAAAACCCAAAGAGATTGGGTTGGTTACCACTGGAAGAGGAGCACCAAACCCCCATACGATTGCAACGCGTAAAGCAAGAAACGAGCCACGTCGTCACCTCCTCGCATTACGCACTCAGTTTTTGGCGGTTTCCATGCCCCACCACCTAAACCCAACAAAATAGCTGTGGTGTCGGTAATGGTAATGGTAATGGTAATGGCAGTGAGGGCGAACAAACTAATTATGCGACTCCTTATTCTCTTCGATTGATTGATTGATTGTTAAGCGAAGCGAAGTGAAGGCGAGTGGGGGATGGGAGTGGTGAGCGATGGAGTTTTGGCCGGAGTTTCTAGCGAGCAGTTGGGGGAAAGAATTCGTAGCAGGTGGGTTTGGAGGGATGGCTGGTGTGGTCTCTGGGTACCCGCTCGACACCCTCAGAATACGTCTTCAACAGCCTTCCACCAATATTTCTGCTTTCAGGCTTCTCCGCAACATAGTGGCCTCCGAAGGCCCTTTGGCTCCCTACAGAGGCATGGCTGCTCCTCTCGCCTCCGTCGCTTTTCAAGTAATCCTGCTTGTTAATTTTTTTCCTTTATTTTATTTCGTAGCCACCTACCGTCTTAATACCTATTTGTTATCTCTTAACTTAGAATATTTTTTTCTTAGATTTCTATATTGACCTATTTGTTATCTCTTAACTTAGAATATTTTTTTTCTTAGATTTATATATTGTTTAAGGATTAAGGATTTATATATTCTAGTTCCTTTTAATGTTGGGTCCCCAAAAACTGGACCGCCCGATCGAGAAATGAACCCTGTGAGACCAGTGATCCCTTTGAGCCAAGGGTTTCTCGAGACCATCTTTGATCCATGGATTCATCGATCACATTATATATGCCTCGGATTTACCCCTTAAAGCTCAAGGAGAAATAACCCTCATTAATCACACCACGGTCAATTATTAATTCCGCAATTAATTAGCTAATGACAACTTTCAACCTGGTTATCTTTTTTGGTGGACCCTTAGATAGCCCTTTCCAAGGTTGTCCTCTCCGTTCTTGAACCGCACAAGTGATGTTAGGCTCATATTGATGCGGTGCAAAAATTCAAGAAAGTAAATAAGAGAAAATGGCAAGAAAGATTGATATTGATGATATTGACAAAATCAATATAGATGATGGTGATGAGATCGATATTGATGATATTGGCAATATCGATATGAATGATCACCTTGGTACAAAAAAATTGGAAGAAAAGAAGAAAAGTAAAATTCAAAATTTATCAGTGAAAAGTCTCTGATAGCACGATGAGAGTCTTCAAATTTCAATCCCTACTTTTATGTTTGGCTTGGTTGAAGAGTCAAACAACATCAGATTGATGCAAAATTGCTCTTATTTGAAAACTTACCAACGTAACTTTCCAACGAGCAAAGAAAACGTGCGGCGTGTATTGAAGAAGTTATTAACTTTTGAATGCTGCATTGAAAGTGATGAATTCAAGACTTATAGTTGAATTAAAATTAATTTCTTTATTATTTTATTTTTGCCATAGTGACAAATTTCGTTTTCGGTAATTTTTCGGTGGCGATCCTTTTGGTACATTTCAGATTAATTTTGATACCTTTCCGAAAGAATTCGGGAAACTTTTGGGGATTAAAAATATATAGAAAATATATTTTAATTTGTTTTTAAAAAATTACTGAAATATGTACTAAATTATTAGCATATTTAAAAAAAATTAAAAATAATAATAAATATTAAAAAAATATTACTGAAAATTTCCGAAATTTCTCCGAAAATTACCGAATATTTCCCGAAATTTTTGTTAGACCTCATTTTTGGCGAATTTTGCAAAATTTCGGCGAAATTCGTTACTATGGTTTTAGCCTGTAAGATATCTTGATTTCTTTCTTTTATTGAAAATAAGTTTAATTTCTTATTAATTAGGGCTTTATTTTATAGTCTTAGAAAAATCAAGATATCTATTTTCATTTAAATTAGAAATTAGAGCTAGACTAGGATAAAAGCCTATTTAGGCTATTTAAAGGCCAAAATGAAATTTCATTCAGAGTTGAATGACATATTTTGTTTGGAGCTTTTGAAGCTTTACTAGTTGCGGTTAGTATCAGGTGTTCACTGGCAGAGGAATTTTGATGAAATATTTTATAATTCAACTACTTTAGTAGACTGATTGTAGCCTTCCTACAAGTTTTACATTTTTTTTTTTTATCAAACTAGAACCCTCTTAAGTGACTATCATGCACGGATCGCATTAGATATCATTTGTTAAGAACCTAACCAATACATTAAAAGCAGCTATGCGTTAATAGAGCAGAAAGTGGAGCACTTTTTTCTTTGGGGTTATAACACAAGCTTCTAAATTAGATGGGTTTCCATGACTAAAAGGCGCTTATACCTGTGAGGAGAACCAAATCCCTTATTTTAAAATTGACAAGAGCCAAAGGCAGATTATAAGATTGTGAACATTTCAATATTATTACATGTATCAATGCCTCAAACCTGTGAGGAGAACCAAATCCCTTATTTAAAATTGACAAGAACTAAAGGCAGATTATAAGATTGTGAACATTTCTCTATTATTACATGTATCAATGCCTCAGCACAATCTCCTTTGATCTTGGAATTAAACTGGTTCTCTACACACAAAGAAGGCTATAGAAAAACCAGAGTTGTTCTCAGATTGTGAATAAATGAGGCGATTCTCCAAGGTTATGATAGATATCAGAAGAACCACACTATCGCATCCATAATCATAATAAATTTCTTTTGGATCGATTTTTTTTTTTTAGTGTGTGGGTCACAAATACCCAACAGTAACCACCGTGTACCACAGTGGATCTTCACAGTTCACACAAAGGTTGTAATCACCAACGTAATTATTCTTTATAAATAGTGATAGACTAGTTTCTTGAAGAAATTTATAAGACTACATGTTTACAATGATTTAGTTCACTTTTCATTAAGAAAAGTAACCTCTTAAATAGACTTGAGTGTAAAAAGTTGTTTCTTAATTTTTCATTCAATCAAGATCCTAAAATATTCTCATGATTCTAGTCACTTCTAATCCTTTCCTAAACCGTAGCCGCATCTATGGATCCTAGATGCGTGTCCAACTCTCTATTCTCTTCACCCGCTCTGCAGTTGCATTTATGATCTCATTGATTGAATGGTAAACATCCATTGTGATGCTGGTGGTCACCACCTATCTATAAAATCCGTCACTGTTGCATCTCCCCCACCCTGGAGTCTATTGGAGTCAGTGACTTACTAGATCTCTTTCAATCATGAAGCTTCATTCCTTATAGTTTGCACACCAGTTGGGTATAGTTGAGAATAAGCAATGACAAGACACAACCATATAAATTACTCTCCACTTTTTCTATTGAGATTGACACTAGCCAATTGGGTGAGCTTTTACATGCATACAATGGAGAGCCTTTCTGGGGAGTTTCATGGAAGCTTTTCCTAATTGTTAATGCAGCAACTCACTATTGTAATTGGAAAACCTAAAGTAATTGACAGTTACGACTAACCAGTGATTTTCTTGTTGTCGGTAATTTATAAATGTAATTAATTCCTCTCGGAGCCATCATGCTGATTATGTTCTGTTTTTCTATGCAGAATGCCATGGTATTCCAAGTCTACGCGGTTCTATCGCGGGCTTTTGATTCAAATACTGGGAATGGGAGCGATCCTCCGTCCTACAAAAGTGTCGCACTAGCAGGAGTAGGAACAGGTGCTCTACAAAGCATACTACTAAGCCCAGTCGAACTTGTGAAGATCCGACTTCAACTACAGACGATAGGGCACCGGCCTAACAGAGATGATTTGGTAGGGCCAGTGGCAATGACCAAGAGCATTATAAGGAGGGAGGGAGCCAGGGGATTATACAGAGGTCTGACGATAACCGCGCTCCGAGACGCCCCTGCACACGGTGTCTATTTCTGGACTTACGAGTGCATGAGGGAGTGGCTCCACCCGGGGTGTCGAAAGAGCGGTCAAGAGAGCCTAGGGACAATGCTGGTTGCAGGAGGGTTGGCAGGCGTGGCGAGTTGGGTTTGCTGTTACCCATTAGATGTGGTGAAATCGAGAATTCAGGCCCAAACAGTGTCTCCGTGGAACCACCCGCCACCTAAATATCGTGGTATTACAGATTGTTTCCTTAAGAGTGTACAGGAAGAGGGTTATGGAGTGCTCTGGAGAGGTTTGGGAACTGCAGTTGCTCGAGCATTTGTGGTGAATGGAGCCATATTCTCTGCCTACGAGGTAGCCCTGCGATGTCTTGCTAATAAGAGCAATGGAAACGGAACGGAGAATGGATGAAAGAGGATTCTGATGTTTGGAATGCATTCAATCGATGTTGAGTGGACGATGACAATTTCCCTTCACATTCTTCAATTAGAGGTCTTCCCGTAAGTTGTGAGGACATGTAATTATTCTTACTGAACATTGATTATTCATGGAAATTAAAGACTTTAATGTAATCATAGTTTTCTTTCTCCTCATTTTACACGCTAAAAATAGAAAACAAGCTATTTTTATGACTTCAAGTGTAGCAATGAAGAGATTCTGAAGCAGTGAACAGGAGGAAAAAAAACGGCTCATTAGCCCATTCAGGTCCCTTATGTATGAGATGCTGGAAAGGGTGGACGAAATACAAACTTTTTATGCTGAGTCACTGCTTTCTGGATTTAAACCTGTGTTTTCATGCTTGACAGCCCAAGCCTTTTACTATCACACCAAACAATGCCCCTCGAAGCATTGAGCAGATAAACCTTAACAAAGATCCTTAATGTGGAGTACGCTGTCAATGCCCCTCAAAGCAGCGACTCCCTAAACACACCCAGGTTGCACGTGCCTCTGTACGCCTAACCGGCTGGGCCATTCTTCCCCCTTGCTTAACCATCCATCCAAGGCAACTGGTCTTTGGGTCGCTTCCAACTAGAACAGTGTGCAGTGACGATTTCAACTTATATAAGCTAAGGTACTAGAGCAGCAAAGTGCCTTGGTGCAGGCAGCCTCTAATGTGTCGCACGAGGTGTGCAACTCAGGAGTCACTCTGTGACAATGCAGTCTCAGCAAATTGATGAAATTTCACTGAGCCTCTATTGTTGATGGATTAACCAATCAATCAATCCAGTTTAGGATCATAAACTATGTTTTCCTAATTAAGATAAAGGAACTCCAATGATCTAATTGGGATCGCGAATCCCCAACTTGTGTATTCCCCCTTTTAGGAATCCTGTATGCATCTATTTGCTTGTTGATTGCTATTTGAACTTGTGTACTGAACAACCGGGACTGTGGACGACTGTGAATTGGGTGGATCACATTCTAATCTGTATGCAAATTACGATTCGAAGATTCTGCAGAAAAGCAATTTTCACAAAGTTTAGATCTAATTTTTACTGTGAATCAATACCCATTAACCGTAATTTGAATTGGTGAACTGTAACTGTGAATTGTGTAGATCACATTCTTATCTCCACACATATTACAATATGTAACTAGTAAAGCTGTGGAGGACCAAATGATTTGAAGATTTTGCTGCAACCATACAAACATGTCTGCACATTTTAGTTCTAATTTTCACAGAATCAAAGATAAACAGTTATAGGACACGTTTGGGCACGTTAAGAGCCGTTGTAACGTGTTAAGAGGATTTTACACATGCCATTGACCACGAACGATTGTTTGCTTTCATTTTCGCTTAACGCGTTATTGCACTTTTTGTCGACGAGCGACACGATTTGGATTACGAGGGTGAAGCCTCATCAGCCGGCTGTGTAATAACGCCAGCCACTTCTCTCTCTAATTTTTTTAGGGTTTCCAGATCCTCATTTATTTTCTTTTACTAGCATTTTATTTAAGATTTATTATTATTATTTTCTTATTTTTTTATGTGATTGTGTTTTTGTTTGCATCCCATCATTGCTCAAGAATCCAAAGAATTTGCTGGAGAAGACAATTTTTTTTTGGATAGGTTTGGTGGAGAAGGCAATTGAAAGACCCATGCATCCAAGGTATGTTTTCTTTGTTAGTAAGCATCCAAAATATTTATTATTTTATTTTATTTTTTTATGATTTCGAATGCTCGATTAATCACTATACCCTTGTCAGTATATCTTTTGAATAGTTTTTCTTAGATCAATGAGGAATAGGAAGTTGACCATGCACCACATTTATTATACGGCATTCTTCACCCCTTCTATGGCATCATCCCCTGAGGAGCCCTCAATTCAGTTGGACACAAAATTTTCATTAGATAAAAGGAAAATTATATAATCAGGGATAGTAGCGAATACAAATAGTTACCACAGTTTATCATTTTCCGTTGATAAAAAATTATATTGTTTTGGAAATGTTTTAGATTTCCGAGAAGTCGATTACATGTATAGTGATGTTATGATATTTGCTTGCAATATTGATAACTTTAAATTTGTGCACATAAACTGTTTGATAAGTGCTTGAGGGAAGCATTAATAAGTAACAACAACTTTTATTAAGGGTGTGGGAGGTGTGATATTTGAGTGAGAAATCAGGCTCGCGTGCAATTAACAATAACCTGACTAGTTGGCCATACATGCTCATGTGAGTGTTTTTTTTGGTAACATTGTTGTTTCTGATAGTACTTCATTCTTATCAGACCCTTGGAGTTAATCTCCCAAGAATATTTTGTTATAAATTCAACTTGATTACTTCTATCATTTTTGTTACAACAATATTTGTTTTTACTAGGTTAAGAATGCTGTTGTTATTTGTTCATGATATGGTGATTGTTTTGGACGATGCCAAGCCCATTCAATTGATCGAGGGAAACCTCCAGTAGAAGTTTGAGATGGACCATGATCATCTTTAGATAATCATACATGAGGTTGCATATTCACTGCAGGAAAAAAAAAAGTGGGGATACCAGCTTCTTCTTCTACTTCTACCATGACCCTCCTCCTAACATTCCATTCCAATACCCAAATGAATTCCCTTGTCCTCTATTCTGCTCAAATTCATTGCTTGAAACCTGTCTCAAATCTTCAAAAGGAAACAACAATCTCCCCCTACCACCCTCCTGAACTCCTTCTATATTCCCATACCCACCACTAAGCCCATCCAAAGCAAAATTAAGGGTAGGTTTGATATTATGAAAAGTAAACCCAGGTGGGTAAACAGCTTAACTAAGGCCAACAAACGCTTGGTGGGTATTGGATTTGGGCTTGAATGATGTCTGCAGAATCAGCTTGTAGAGGATTCAATAGCTAAAATGTGCTTTTGACTTCAATAACCTTATAATGCCTATGAGAACAATGAAACCAAATAATTTATAATCAACAATAGAAAGATACTTCACATAATGACCTTAATATTGGTAATTGGTCGGCTTTTAAAGTGTACCCTTGCAAGTGCATAAGATCTATTGTAACACGGCAAGAACAAGGATGTCGAACCCACAGGGATTCGTGAATTTTAATTAATTCTTTTAGAGACTTAAAGACGTCCCCAAGGAAGTACCACGGGGCAGATTCAATTTACCAAAAACTTAACACACTATTTCTAAATGCACAAAAATAAACTAATCTAAGCATAAATGATTTATGATGGATAAAAGAATAAATATTTGCAATGATCTAGGAATATGCTACCCCAGATTTGTACCCCTTTTCTACCATTAACCCACAGTTTCATTAAAGCATCATTCACACCATCATTCACCTAGAAAAATGATTCGTAATAAAATGTGATCATCAATCCGGCATATCTTATCTAAAAACAATGACTCAGCCTATCATTACGGTATGAGTCATATAAAAAGAATAGCATATCTCATGATGTTTAGATCACGATAGTAAATACATAATCGCTCTGCAGCCTAGATCAGCCTGTAGGTCCAGATCTAGCGATTACGGTCGCTGATACGCGCAATCAACGGTCATAACAAGTATTCAATATATATTCAATCACACATACTTTGAGCAAAACGATTCCATGATGATATAAATAGACTGCAGTATTAATCATAAAAAATGGCTACCTATCTAGAGATCGCATCTTCCCCGATCAACTGATTTAGCCGCTCATCCTTGGTGTATGATCTCTTTGCATGTTCAAAACCATTCCACTTTTTATTTCTCCCCAAAAGGTTTTTGTTTACAATTTCTTTTTCTCAATACAATCTATGCTTTTATAAATGTAAAAGAAAGACAATGCAAATTCTAAGTACAATCTACCCAGATAAAATTCTAGAAGGAGAAAAGAAGAACCCTTGAAGAATGAAAAGAAAAATCCCAAAATTCCAAAAGTGAAGCTCTCTTTTTTCAAACCGTAGCTTTTATTTTATAGTGGCCGAGCAAACCCTATACCTAATACCCTCAATCGATTGAGACTGAAGTCTCAATCGATTGACTTTTGGTTCGGTATAAGTGGGGACAAAGCTGTCTTCTATTGTCAATCGATTGACATTCTTGTGTCAATCGATTGACACATAAGGGTAGAGTCTTCATTCCCTTGTTGGGTGTTGAGCTACTTTACGGATTTTGATGCTTCTTTTGACCTTTTTGTCCATAGCTCTTATGCAGCCTTTAATTACCTTCTTTTATGCTCTTTAACGATTCAACGGTCAGAAACACCTGTAATCATTAAAACCTCACAACAACCATCAGATGCTTTCATTGGATAGCTAAATGTAGGAATTAGGGTGCAAAATATAGTCACATTTCAACACCGATCAGTAACTACACATCCCTGCCTATAACAATTTGACTGTTTGACTGCAGAATACAGCTGTTAACCAGACTCATTTCAACAGTATGACTGAGAAAACACTGTGAATGAATAGGTTTTATTGATTCCTCATGTTAAAAAGAAGCAGTTTGAGTTTGAGAGAATTTGATTTATAAAATCTATTAACCTACAAAGTTATTCCAATTGTGTGTATTTGAAAAGGCGTTAACATCTGATAACATAAGATGGTGCAAGGGCATCTGACAGTCAGGGTCAGCCCTACAAGCAAGTCACAAGAAATGAGCTTTGAAGTATTGTGAGCTTCAGTTCATTTTAGATAATACATGAAAGGTTGAGACTGTTGAGATTTGATTTAAATGTCCCATTGCAAAGAGTTTTGTAATAATTAGATTTAAAACCATCAAAAGTCCAAAATTTTGTGGATGAGAGATGGGTGGACTCTTGAACTCTTGGGAAAATGACCTTCTCTTAGTCATAAATAGAGAGCTCTAAAAATTTAGTTGTCATCAAACACTAAAAAAGAAACATGGCCTTTGAATATTTTGATTAAAAGGTTTGGCTCAACTGTCATTTTCCTTTAAAAAAGGGAGAACTAACAATCTCATAAATTGATGGTTGGGTGCACTAGTAACTGATAAAGTAGAAAGTTTTATGGAAGAAAATCAACTACTTGTATAATCTCAAGCTTGAAGTCGAAAAATTAAAAACGACCATGACAAAGAACAAACAATCCCAAGCCTCAATTATCCAGCAACCCATTGCCATTCCATAATCTAAATAGAACAATAATTTCCCAGAAAAAGATATAAATAAAAAAAAAGCAGCAGACCCAAATCTCAATTACCAAATAGACCACTAAAGCACCATGATGAAAAACTTAAACCCATCAAAAACTGAAAAAAGCTCCATCAGAATCTGTTGGATATTTAACAAAATAAATATTTATTATTATTAATTTAATAATATTAATTTATTAGTTTATTTATTTGTTGCTTATCTTTAAATAGTTCCTTCCATTCATTGGTTCCATGAATAAAAGATGTTGTTAATACTTGAACCTTCAACCTTCAAGTTAAAATGACTTGAATTTTTGAATCAATATTAGAGGAAAATTTTTCCCACCATAAGTTTAAAAGTGTTGCAAATGCTTTATCCCACATCACTATTTTAAAAGAAATATTCATGGCTTATATATAGAAACTTACCTTTCATATTGTTTGGCTTGATGAGAGGAACATAGCTCATAGCGGCGGTTCGCTGCCACGCACGTGCGCGCGTATGCGATGTGTGAATGGCGCAATTGACGCTTTTAAGGCGCACTTCGCACGACCGCATCGTCGTAAGGAGCTTGAGGAGCCTTTTCTATTTGATCTGAGATGGTCCGATCGGTTGACTTGTTGATCAAGTACGAATCGTCTTCATACATGTGCACAGCATGTGTGCACCAGACAGTTTCCGATCGTTCATGAAAACGGTCAGATTCCGGATTAGAACAAATAGTTAGGATTCCGAATTCGGACAAGTTAGTTAATGACTGTTGAACACCAAAACTTATAACTGTTCGAGTGTGACCGTTGGATCCTTGCAACCGTTGATCGGATCGATCAGGGCCCTCGATTGCAAGCAACCAACATGCACAACCACCCCTAAAAAGGTGCTCTGAAAGTTATAAATAGAGGCCAGAGGAGGGATTCTAACACGCTTACAATTTCTGAATCCTACATCTGAGCCCTCAAAATTCGTGTGCAAACCAGAGCATTCTGTGTCTTCATTTTATTGGGTCACATACTACAGTGCAACGTAGTGTGTGAAAGATCGGTGCTTCACTGTATCCTGGAAGCGAATTTGCCGTTATCCCGTTACATATAGGGACAAATATTGTCTTAAAGACAGTGATATAATCGTGCCTTAAAGCCATCTTTTTCGATTTATTTTTCGTCAATATTTGTGCAATCAACTAACAATTTTAAGACAATATTACTATGACACAAAAGATGATAGAACTCTCCAACACGAAAATCACAAAACTCGAGTACTTTAATGACACTAATTTCAAACGATGACAATCAAAAGTACATTTCATACTCACAATTTTGAAAGTCGCATACGTTCTCACTATAGACTTACTACCATCGGAGCATGAAAATGAAACAGTTGAAGAAGGTAGAATCCATATAAAATGGGAAAGCGACAATTACATATGCAAAGGCTATATTCTCAACGCTCTTGCCGATTCTTTTTTTAATGTCTATCAAATTCATAAGACTGCATATGAGATATGGGAGGCTCTTGAACAGAAGTACAAAGTAGAAGAGGCCAACGTGCGCACATACTTAGTAAGTGAGGTATTTAATTTTAGATGTATGATTCTAAACCTATTTTGGAGCAAGTGCACCAGATACAGATTATCTTCAACAACCTTGTGCAGAAGGAAGCACAATAGATGAAGGTTTTCAAATCTCTGTGATTATTGTAAAGTTACCGTTGGGATGAAAAGATTATTGTAAGAGTTTAAAACATACGAAGGAATATCGTACTATGGAGGAACTCTTGACTCATCTTCGCATAGAAGAAGAGGCTCGTTTATGTGACAAGGACGAGGAGAAAATTGAACTCGTCTCCAATGCTCACATTATTGAAAATGCATCCACATTGAAGAAGAAAAATAAAGGGAAGAACTTTAAACTGAAGTCGAATAAGAAGAATTTCAAGAGAGGACAATACAAGGAAAAGGCAAAGAAGGGTACTATTTTTATTGCAAGAAACTCAGCCATTTCAAACGTGATTGTCGAGAATTTTTGAAGATTAAAAATAAGGCAAATATTATGGGTGAAGAAAATTTTATTGCAATGATCTCTGAAGTCAATATGGTAGATGGTGGAAATGAATGGTGTCTCGAATCTGAGGCTACTAGGCATGTGACCTATGATAGGAATAGTTTTGTATCCTATGAGGAGGCTCATGATGGACATGAATTGTTCATGGGAAATTTCAGTACTGCCAAAGTAATAGACCAAGGCAAAATTGTTCTACACTTTACTTTGGAAAAATCTGTTACCCTGAATGATGTACTCCATGTCTCTGAAATTCGAAAAAATCTTATATCGGCTTGAATGATGTACTCCATGTCTCTGAAATTCGAAAAAATCTTATATCGGCTTGTATTCTGAACAAACATGGATTCAAAATTATGATCGAATCCGATTCCATTGTACTTTCTAAGAAAGGGTTGTTTATAAGCAAGAGGTATGCCTATTGTGAAATGTTTAAGTTCAATATTAATGAAAAATTTGTTTCTTCGATTTATATATGTGACTTAATTTATTTATGACATAATATATTAGGGCATTTAAATTTACGTTCTATGAATAATATGATTAAATTAGAACTTCTTCCTAAAATACATATAGATTATGGTAAAGATAGATATAGTATATATGTCCAATCTAAAATGACCAAGAAGCCATTTAAAAGTGTTGAAAGACAATCTAAACTATTAGATTTAATTCATACTGATTTGTGTAGTTTAAAATAACATTACTACTAGAGGAGGAAAAAAATATTTCATCACTTTCATTGATGATTGTTCTCGATTTACATATATTTTCCTTCTTCATTTAAAAGAGGAAGTATTTAATAAATTTATCTCTTATAAGGCCTTAGTGAAAAATCAATTAAATTTTAAAATTAAGACATTACGATCGGATAGGGGATGTAAATACATGTCACATGAATTTTTAGATTTTTGTGATAAGTATGGAATTATTCATGAAGTCACCGCTCCATATTCTCCTCAATCAAATGAAATTGCCGAAAGGAAAAATCAGACTCTAGTAGAAATGGTAAATTTTATGTTAACAAATTCTGGTTTGAATTCAAATTTATGGAGAGAAGCTTTGTTTATTGCATGTTATATTTTAAATAAGATATCTTTTAAAAAGTCTTCTAAAACTCTATATAAAATTTGGAAGAACAAACCTCTCAAATTATACTATTTAAAAGTATGGGATTGTAGAGCATTAGTTAGGATATCCAATTATAAATGTACAAAATTAGGTCCTAAAGCTATTGAATGTTTTTTATGGGATATTCTATTAATAGTCCTATATATAGATTTTTAGTATCTGAACATAATAACATTTTTGAAATGGATTCAATTTTTGAATCAAGAGATGCAATATTTTATGAGAATAATTTCTCTATAATTCCTATACCTCTAGCATCCTCTAATTTAGATGAATCTTTTAATTCTTCTCATCTCTCTAATAGTGAAGATGAAAAGATGAAACTTAGAAGAAGTAAGAGACCTAGGAAAGCTACTGATTTTGGTTCAGATTTCTATATGTATCTTGTAGAAGGAATCATAAATGAGAAAACTAAGACAATAAAGTTTATTTTTAATATCAATGAAGATCCTCGAACATTTGATAAAACTGTTAAGTCTATTGATTCTGCATTTTGGAAAGAAGCCATAAATGATGAAATAGATTCTATCATGTCCAATACTACTTGAGAATTAGTAGATTTATCACAGGGATCTAAACCTATAGATTGTAAGTGGATATTCAAAAGAAAATTTAATCCTAATGACACTATAAATAAGTTTAAGGCTAGACTTGTTGCCAAAGGTTTAGACAAAAGCATGATATTGATTATTTTGATACCTATACTCCAGTGATTAGGATTTCTTCCATCAGAATATTATTTGCTCTTGCTTTTATATATAAACTCCAGGTTCATCAAATGGATGTTAAGACAACATTTTTAAATGGTGAACTTGAAGAAGAAGTATATATGAATCAATCAGATGATTTTATCATGCATGGATATGAAAATAAAGTTTGTAAACTTATTAGGTCTCTATATGGTCTAAAACATGCTCCAAAATAGTGACATAAATAATTTGATAATATTATTTTATCATATGGATTCAAGATTAATGAATCAGATAAATGTATTTATAGTAAAATATTAAACGGTAATGATATAATAATTTGTCTATATGTAGATGATCTCTTATTTTTTTGTACAAACTTAGAAAGTATTCAAAATATAAAATAAAATTTGACTTCAAAATTTGATATAAAATATATGGGTGAAGCCGATGTAATTCTTGGAATAAAATTATTTAAGCAAGATATCTCAGTCACACTATATAGAAAAAGTGCTAAAGAAATTTAAATATAATGAAAAATCAGCACCAACACCTTTTGATCAAAGTATAAAGTTGAAACCCAACGTTAGTAGAAATGTATCTCAATTAGACTATTCTAGAGTAATTGATAGTTTGATGTATGCTACTTATTGCACTAGATCTGATATTGCTTATGTAGTAGGGAAATCAAGTAGATATACTAGTAATCCTAATTATGAATATTGGAAAGTAATTAGTAGAGTATTAAGTTATCTTAATAAAACTAAGAATTATGCATTACATTATGTTGGTTATCTTATTGTACTTAAAGGATACACAGACGTTAGTTGAAACAATGATACAGATGAATCAAGGTCTACTAGTGAATGGGTATTTACTCTTGGAGGTGCCGCAGTTTCTTAGGAATCAAAGAAACAAACATGCATAACATATGCAACTATGAAATCAGAATTTATTGCTCTTGTGACAAGGAGCAAGGAAGCAAAGTAGTTAAGAAAATTTTATAATGAAAAGTCTAGATATATAAATCTAAGACACAGTTATGTTAGTCAATTACTTCGTGAATGAGTAATTACTATTAATTTAATACGGACCTTTGCAAATTTAACGGATCTATTTACAAAAGGTCTTGCAAGAGATATAGTTATTAAAACATCAGAAGGGATGAGTTTAGAATAGATTACATCACCTATGGTGGTAACCCGACCTATTTTCTGAAGTTTAGAAACTAAAGGTTAAATGAAAAAAATAAATCATATGTAGTGATTACACATTATTAAAAAGTGTGAATATACAATTCCAACCATCTCAAGTAATAATGTGGTACTTATAACGTAAGGAAGATGTTGAGATAATTCTCTTAATCAATCTATAACATATAATATTGAAATGTCTAAGTTACAAGGGCATTTATGATAGAACTGACCTATATGAGTTACAAAGTGTGGCCGCTTCGAAGATAGATAAAGGCTTTTCTTGAATATAACTCATGAATACCGAGGTATAAGCATAAGGCCATAAAAAGTGCTGACTGTTAAAATGGAATAAAACTTAGATTACTTATGTGTGTGACATATCCGATTGATATACAAGAAAATTAGTTCAAGAATTTAAATCACTAAAGTTCTTAATCAATTTTGATGTATTTTTACTAAGGGGAGGTTCAATTTCTTAGGACACCTTCATTTATGCATATCGTAATCAAGAAGTGCTCAAAATATTTGGTACATATATATATTGTCTTTGGTTATTCGATTTAACAAAATAGGAGAGGAATGCTGATATTTATTTTATAAATAGGGGAGGAATATTAGATATTTAACAAAATAAATATTTATTATTATTAATTTAATAATATTTATTTATTAGTTTATTTATTTGTTGTTTATCTTTAGATGGTTCATTACATTCATTGGTTCCATAAATAAAAGATGCTGTCAATACGTGAACCTTCAACTTTCAAGTCAAAATGACTTGAAATTTTGAATTAATATTAGAGGAAAACTTTTTCCACCATAAGTTTAAAAGTGTTGCAAATATTTTGTTCTACTTCACTATTTTACAAGAAATATTCATGGCTTATATATGAAAATTTACCTTTCATATTGTTTGGTTTGATGAGAGGAACATAGCTCATAGCGGCAGTTCGTTGTCACGCGCGCGCGTGTGTGCGATGTACGAATAGCGTAATTGGCGCTTTTAAGGCGCACTTTGCACGACTGCATCATCGCGATGAGCCTTTTCTATTTGATCTAAGATGGTCCGATCGGTTGATTTGTTGATCGGGCATGGATCGTCTTCACACATGTGCACCGCATGTGTGCACCAAACAGTTTCTAACCGTTCATGAAAATGGTCGAATTTCGAATTAGAACAAACAGTTAGGATTCTGGATTCAGACAAGTCAGTTAATGGATGTTGAACACCAAAAGTTGTAACTGTTCGAGTGTGATCGTTGGATCCTTGCAACTGTTGATCGGATCAATCAGGGCCCTTGATTGCAAGCAACCGACGGTACAACCACCTCTGAAAAAGGTGCTCCGAAAGTTATAAATAGAGGCCAGAGGAGGGATTCTAATACACTTGCAATTTTCGAATCCTATATCTAAGCCCTCAGAATTTGTGTGCAAACCAGAGCATTTCGTGTCTTTGTTTCATTGGGTCGCACACTACAGTGCAACGTAGTGTGTGATAGATCGGTGTTTTTCCGAGGCTTCACTGTATCCTGAGGGCGAATTTGCCGTTATTCTGTTGCATATAGGGGGCAAATATTGTCTTAAAGACAACGATATAATTGTGCCTTAAAGTCATCTTTTTCAGTCTATTTTTTGTCAATATTTGTGCAATCAACTAACCGAATCACCTAGAAAGAGTAAACAGAATCAATGAGATATCAAAAGGAAATTTAAAAAAAAAAAGTAAATACAAAGAAAGCTTTATGAAATCTCAATTACCAAAAAAAAATGACAATATTAAATTTATAACACTAAAAAGTAAAAGCCCATGAAATGAATAAAAAATAACCCAAATCATCACTCAAAAAAAATATCTTCATCAAAAATCAAAACCCACCTAAACAAATCATCAGAAAACACCCCCAACCAAGTACCACATCAACCTTCTTCAAACAAAAAACAAGTGGGCTATGCAATAACACCAATCCAATAAACACAAAAATCCAAGTTGAGAATGTTCTCTTTAGCTTCTTCAGAATCAACACCCTCAAAACTATCCTTTTAGCTCACCCAAATAATGCATTGGAATCCATTTTAAAATTAGAAAAAATATATATATATTATTAAAAAAAAAAATTCAATATACACTCAAATGGGTTTTTATAGTTTTTTTCATCTTCCTTTTATTTTCACTTTTTTGTTTATAAAGAGTAGAAAAGGCAGTGAGAAAACAGAGCAGCCATTAAATTATGTTTGATCAAACTTGAAATTATGTTTGATTGAAAGAATGTCTTATAGTGCAAATTGATAGACGTGAATTTCGTTTTTCTGCTTGATTCAGCTTCAATTGCACACCCAAATGCGTAACCTATTATACATGAGCTTAGCCTAGAACTCAAAGGACTTAGGCGCGCCCCACATATATCAGCCTGCAAGTAGGTCATACGTACCTGTTGCATAAATTACTTTTTATGCCTATAGAACTAGCACCAATGAACTTTGAGATTCCTTCATAACAGCAGTTCTAAGACAGACTAAGGTGGCCCAAACTGATGCACTCAGTAACCTTTGGTTTAACCTTGAGATGGTCCTCACTCAAATCCATAAAAGTCAAGGCCTCTATTTCTAGTGGTACAAGTGTTTCAGTTATGTACAATATGGTACTTCAGCTCAACTCAAGTAGTTATCTACCATTTTTATTTCAGCTCAGTCCGGACAACTCAAGCAGTTATCTATCATTCAATGGAAGCTAAGCAGCCACACCCAAAACAGCTTAACCAAGCCCTTTATTTTTTATTTCAATTAAGTACCATATTTCATAAATAGGGTCATTTCTAGTAATAAAGCCACCATTTAAGTGGCTCGCGTATCGTACAATCTACTCTTTCAAATTTAAGTGGCTCGCATAACGTACAATCTACTCTTTCAAATCTTGATGTGTTAATATTTCTTTTCCCTAGTACCATTATATTAGAAATATAATAATATCAGTAATCATAGTGGCTAGGTATTTTAAACCACGTATATAAACTGAACCCAATTGCGTGTTATTTGAAAATTTCAAAATTTAAATCCAAACAAGTCATATTCGGCTCAAGTGGACAGCTTGAAAAGTGGTACCAACTGTTTTTTTTTTTTTGTTGTTAAATTATAAGTGATTCGAATTGTTTGAGATCAGTTTCAATTGAAACAAGTGGATAAATTTGATAGTATAATTGAAAGGGCAACTCTTTCTGAAGCTAAAGCATAAACTTCACATTTCAGCATGATGTGTGTCATCTAATCCAAGGATTATTTTTTGGGGATTTGACATATGGATAAAAAATTGACCTCATAAATGCGTCATGATCTCAAGATCTATTGTATGAAAGTTCGAAGTGAAATACAATCTCATCGTCTTCTCAGAAGCAATCAAAGGTTTTAAACGATTCTGAGACATGGGCGGAAACAGAGATAACAGAGATACCCAAATGGTCATTGGTATCAAATCCGTAACGACAAAATTGTATGATTACTTACTCGCACAGAAATGGTCATAGATATCAAATCCATAACGACAAAATTGTATGATTACTTACTCGCACAGAAATGGTCATAGATATCAAATCCATAACGACAAAATTGTATGATTACGTACTCGCACAGAAAATGAAACCATTATACCTGTTTAACTCACTTTGGACTGGACTGCGATCTTTTAAAATTTTATGCAACTCAGACAACCACACAAGCCCCTAATTGGGGTCACAAATTAGATGATTCACTATTTGTGACAAATAAATATAAATCCAAAAAAACACCATACGATCAATTTTTTTCATATAAAAAAAACGGTTACAAATGTTCAGCCCCGTTTAAGATTGTAACCTCTCAAATTTTTAGGTAAATTTGATGGCCCGTATTCAGCCATCCCCTAAATGTGTTACCAAATGTACTGGTAATTCAGACTTTCAAAAATACTAACTCAGAAAGATAAAAAGAAGCAAATCCGATTTCATTTCAACTGCTGAAATAAAGAAAACACAGCAAAAGAGAATACACAACGAAAACAGAGATCAATTTCCCATTTCCTCAGTGAGACGAAGCCCTCTCACTCCAAAGCTAAGCTCAGCCAGCACCTGCGGATCGTTATAGTGCCTAACGGCCCGCACAATAGCCCGCACATGCGCGTACGGATCACCGCTCCGAAAAATTTCACACCCCACAAACACCCCATCGCATCCCAACTGCATCATCATCGCCGCATCAGCAGGCGTAGTCACGCCCCCCGCCGCAAAGTGCAGAACGGGGAGCCTACCCAGCTGCTTGATCTGGGCCACGAGATCGTACGGCGCACAAATGCGCTTAGAAAATGCGAACACCTCGTCATCGTCCATGTTGGTCAAGGCCCTTATATCACCCATCACAGACCTCACGCAGTTAACAGCAGCCGCAATGTTGCCCGCACCAGAGGCGTCGCCTTCGGTTCTGATCAGCGCCGCGCCTTCTCGAATCCTCCTCGATGCCTCGCCGAGGTCGCGGGACCCGCACACGAACGGTAAACGGAAATTGTGCTTGTTGATGTGGTGGTGGTCGTCGGCTGGGGTGAGCAGCTCGCTCTCGTCGATGTAGTCGACGCCAACGGCTTCGAGGATTTGTGCTTCGACGAAATGCCCAACGCGGGCTTTGGCCATTACGGGGATAGAGACCGCGCGTTTGATTTCTTTGATGAGAGAAGGGTCGGGCATGCGAGCGACGCCGGCTCTCGGAAGAGCGGCGGCTCCGGAGACGACGACAGCGCAAGCCCCGGCTTCCTCCGCGATTTTGGCTTGGTCGGCGTTGTTGACGTCGATGATGGCTCCGCCTCGGAGAAGCTGCGCGTGGCTCACTTTGATGGAGTGAGGGCTCTTCTTGCTGTCGGCTATGGCGCTGTTTGAGTAGAATGCTACGACGGCGTCGTCGGCCATGTGGCTAGAATTCGTTAGAATGTGGCTTTGCGTGTAGTTAGAACTTTGGAGATTTCTGAAGTTGAGAGGAGAAAGCGGAGGGGTTGCTTGTATATGGAGAAGGAAAGAGATGCTTGGACTGAAGGGAGGCCGTTTTGGAACTGGGAAGGGTCCTGTGGAGTGTAGAAAGTTCCAGTGGTTTCGTTTTCGAGAACTTTGCTTGGTTAGGAAGTATGTCATCTTTGTACAAGTGGCAGCGTGTAGAGCAACTTTAAGATGCGAACAAGTGGCGAAGGCTATTATTTTACGTTGGTGCTCGTGGAGTTGATTTTATTCATCCGATCAGATCCCTTTGGTTGGGGGAGACGGTGGAGATCAGAGCCCGCAGGGGCACAGAACAACTCGACTCTCCTGACCATCATTTAAATATCAAAATTATCTTTAAATGATAAAATATGATCATTGGTCTAAGATGTGGGTGATACTTACCATTAAAGTGACAGATTATAGATTGAAGTGCGGTTGGCCTAAAAATTAAGCTTTTTAGGAAGATTTAAATCATATGATCTGTATACTATAATGTGAGCCATTATTTTCAATTTTAATGGGTGATAATAAATTTTATTAATCGGATGGTTTATATTCACTCATATGCATGCTTCTTTAAGTTGAGATATGCTTTTAATGATGGATTATTACTTGGACAATTTAAAATGGTCATGGATGTGCAAGACATGGTCTAATGATATTTCCCATTTTATAGGCTATTGGTTAATATAATTTTTAATGTACAAAAATTGTTAATTAAATCAATGGGTTAGTTGATTAAGCTATTTGTGTCGTTTTACTTTTTATCCAATAGTTTATAGGTTCAACTCTTCTCAGGCCTCATATTTGTATTTTTTTATGGATTGGATTAGGTCTTTGTCTGATTGGTGTTGGTTATGGATCGGGTCATTTGTCTCACTGGGTGAGGCTTGCATTATGTATTGACCCAGTGAATTCTCTAACCCTATTTTAATCGGTCTGAATTTGTTTGATCGGATCCTTTATATATATGTATATATATTTCCTTATTAAATGACTCAACTTAAAATAACAATCTCGTGCTTAGTACAACTCAATTTTTCACAAATGACCTTTTAATTTGGATCTACTTAAAGAGAGCTATCTAATGACCCATTAATTTTTCGCAATGTCCCTACCAAAATCAATACAATAACACCAATTTTCGAGCCATTTGTACTGTGTTGAAAATTTTGGATTTCGTTTAACACCGAAACGAAATCCGAAATTTTTAACCTTGCTTTTTAGATTGTTAAATTGTTAAAAATGGTTGGAAAATTTCAATAGTAGTTAAAGTACTAAAAAATGTCATAGTATTATTAGTTGGGTTACTTGATCCGTGGGATGCAATCTAGTATTTAACTTTTCTCTTTTTGTATTTTATATTTTTTTAATATATATTTTCGTTAATTTATTAGCTGCATTTTAAAATTATAAACGTAGAATGACATATGCAAATATTTGTAATCTAAGACCAAATTTAATATTTCAATTTTGACAATATTTCGATACTTTTTGGGAGTACAAAGAATATTATATATAAATTATATTTAATATTTATAAATTATGTATTTATTATGTAAAAATGACTAAAAAAAAAATCATTAAATTTAACAAAATTTCGTTAATTTCACTGAAATTAATGAAATATTGTAATTTTAGAGAAATATCATCGAAATTTCACTGAAAGTTATGTCCAGCTTTTGTTTCAGTAAATTTTAGCAAAAATTTAAAAAATATTGGAAAAATTTGTCACTATAGGAGAAATGAATATAATTATATTTGATAAAAAAAAAAATAGCAGTTATATTTTTTTGGATTAATATGAAAGAGGGCTCCATTTTAAAAACTCGATTTGAGCCCCCAAAATTAATTTCAGGGCTGGCCCTGTCTATAACAGGGCTTAAGTGCCTCTCCGGAGGCATTATCTCTGATGAGAATGCTACGTGCCTAATGTTGATGAGCAGATGACTCCTCCAGCTCAAAATGTTGGAGACCGATGCCCCGTCTCTATAGATATGGATACTGTCGTTTTGATTAATCATATGGGTCCAACTACCAGCTAGCTTTAATCAGGTCCAATTGGTTGGACTCTAATTGTAGTTGAACTAATGTTGACACCATTAGATGCAAGAAAATTTTGACTTTTATCTTTATTAGTTTAGATTCACTTTAAAAACCTTTGGATGCAAGGGTTTTAAAATTAGTTGAATCAAATTTAGAGTTGACGAAAGCCCAATTCTGCTAGAGTCTAGAATTGGAGTCATCTGCTTCTTATACTTATACTTTAATATGCAAGTTAAATAAAGGGTACGAGTATTTGCAATAGAATTGCAGAACTCTATTGCAGGATGGAGTTCGTTTTTCTTCTCATTCTTTCACACAATAGACGTTGAGAGATCCTTATGCAGCTATCAAATAGTCATACGTTGATTTAACGTGACACATTCTCAAAAGTGATCATGATCATGGCATATCATAAGAAGGGTTTTCGATTCACTTTTGGAAATATGTGACATATATAATTAACAACTAATCGTTTGATAGGTGCGTCATGATCTCAAGATTTATTGTGTGAAAAATGAGACAAAAAGGATCTCCATCGTTTGATTTAGTTAATAGTGTTAATGGTAGAATCATCAGTTATGGAGAAAGAACCCTTCTCATGGTACACCGTGATCAGGGATGTGTGCCACGTGGAATCAACACCTGGCCATCTGATTAGTGAGCCATGATCTCACACGAGAAATGAACCAAAATATTGCCCAAAACAAAATTTATCACTACGCTTCAAATATGGTTCACCCAATTTTTGAGATTGTTGGATGCACGGGTAAAATTGACTGCAAACCAATAAAGATAAGATCCTTTTACATCCAATAGTCTCATAACCAAAGTCACATGTAGAGCTCAACCAATTTGATCTGACTAAACCGCTTGATTTTATATGCCGGATAGTTCTTACTTAGATCAATCAATGTTATATATGACTTGCCCGTCTTTAAAGAGATCGATCTCATATAAACCCTCTCATGTTTTATATCTCATATAAACCTTCACAGGTAGGGGTGCTAATGGGATGCGAAGCCGCTACCCGGTCCAGCTCGTTTTAAAGTGGCTTGATCATAAAGTCAGAGCGCAAAGCTTGAGTTAGCACTTTAAACCCGACAATTAAATTGGTCGGGCTCAAGCCTAACACTATAAATCCGTCCGGCTTTAATACTCCATGGCCCCCTGTCATTAAATCTGATGTCATCCAAGTAAAGTAGAGGAGACCATGAGCCTCTCTCTCTCTCTCTCTCTATCCTTCTCCCTTGTATTGTCTAGCCTAATAATTATAATCTCAAATTTAAATTATGAAAGATTTTGAAAGGACAAAAGACTAAAACGTCTTCTATCTTTCCTCTCATAATCCCATTTCATTTGGCTCATCTATGAATAAATGGTCCGGGCTTAGATTTTATATGTTCGTTAGGCAGGGATTGGGCTTGGAATCACAATTCCTTCACGGCCCAGGTTAGGTATTCTCGAGCCTTAGCCAAACCTGGCCCGTTGCCACTCCTTCTCCCAGGTAAATATGTTGGAAAATGCAGTAAATAATGAATACGATTAAAGTTTTGCCCCTCTTAAATTAAAAAAATTCTTAATTTATGCTATATTTTCATTAATTATTACAAGTTTATAACAATATTTTGAGTTCTAAGTTGCAAGGCAATGATGAGGTACAGCCAATTGAATCCTACTTTAGGTAAGCAGATTTAACGGGTCGAGTTGGGTTCGGCCAAAATTGGCTGCCCAATGAGAAAATGGCATATGCATGCCCCCACCCAATTCGACATTAGACCCGACATCCGACCCAAAATCCTGACCTAACTCGATAACAGGATTATATATGCATATAAATATCAGGTCGGGGTGACCAGACCCAATTTTTGCCCTACTTGACTCGACCAAAGGTCGGGTCCGATGCCTCATACTCGGCCTAACAGCTCCAGTTTATGGGGCCCCATATGGTAAAAAAAACGGATTAGGCAAGTTGGGTCTCAACAACCCGAGTGCAAGGCCAACGCTGGGCCAAGGCCCAAGAGACGAACGCCTCGAGCCCCCAAATATTTAGGGCCCCAAATTTTAGAAGTCTTTACTCTTTACCATGTAGTTGCTTAATATAATTTTTAATGTATGAAGGTATTGAAATGATCTCATTGTTTAGTTGGTTAAAAGATTAGTGATTTTTTTACTTTTTACTCAAAAGGTTGCGGGTTCAACTCTTTTCAAGTCTCATACTTACATTTCTTTTAAAATGGGTCATGAAACAATTCTCTGTCAGGTCGGTGCAGGTCATTGGTCGGGTCACTGATCTCATTGGGCTAGGCCGGCTATATATATTGACCTAGTAAATTCTCTAGCCCAAGTTTTGACCGCACTAGATTTGTTTGACCAAATCCTTTATATATAGGGTACCTTTAAATGTGCCCACACATTCTCCGAAAGTGCCCATGTTCCAGATTCCTTAAAAACAATTGACTCATTCGAATGAGATTATGGAGATCACTTATCAAACCTATCTTTCACAAAATAGATCTTCAGGTCTTGGCCCACCTATTAGACGATCAATTTTTATTCCATGTCACAATTCCCGAAATAATGGCCTTGAATTATATGATACATATCACGTTCAAATGTGATTTCATGGTCATTTTTTTAGAATCTATAACACGTTGAATCACAAATGGATTGTTTGATAAGTGCATCATGATCTCAAAAGCTATTGAGTGAAAGATATGAGTGAAAAATGATCTCCATCATATGATTCGAACGATTCAATATAGTTTTCAAGGAGTCTGAGATGTGGGCGCGCTTAGAGGTACCCTTATATATATATATATATATATATATATATATATATATAATTAAATAACCCTAACTTAAAATGGCGATTTCTAGCTCGTTTCATTTCCATTTTTTGCAAATGACTTGTATTCAACGAGACTTATCCAATGAACCTAGTTTTAAAATTTTTTAAGACTGTTAAAGTGCTACAAAACGATAGTGAAAGATTCAATGGTTGTTAAAGTAATAAAAAATGTTAAAATATTATTGGTTGGGTTACTCAATCGGTCGAATACGTTATATTATTTAGTTTTTCTCTTTTTGAATTGCATTTTTTTATAATATAAACTTTTGTTAATTTGTTAGTTGCATTTTCAAATTATAAATGATAGATAGAATATGAAGATATTTGTAATCTAAAAGCAATGAGTATTCTTTTATTTGTCAAAAAAAAAAATATTAAAATAATCTTTTTTCCTTTTGAAGACTAATATGAAAGAGGGGCTCTATTTTAGAAACTTGTCTTGGATCCCTAAAATCTCACAGCCGGCCTTGGATAGACGCGTAAGAGTTTGTGCTTAGAGGCTGCCCCTTGTAAGCCTTCATAGCCGCGTGTTAACTCCCACATGTTATGGCTATCAAACATGCTGCATAGACTCAAGAGATTTACAGCCTCCATGACCATCTCACGGTGGCACCACAAATAATAACCAAATTTGGCTAGACCACATATAGGACACATTATTTTTACAGAAACATATAAAAATCCATTTTATACCGAAAATGCATTTAAAATATGTTTCTTTCCATTTAAAATGCAGTTTACACTTTTTTTTTATATGTATAAAACGTGTTTTATTAGGAAAAAGATTTAACTGAACATAGTTTTTACGTTTAAAAAAAAAAACAGTTTTCCCGTATTTACTATTATTTATCATTTTTATATAATTTTTTAATTGCTGTATTTTTCCCGTACTTTCATCTTTTTTCTTTCTTTTCCCATACTTCCGATTTGTTGCCTTTTTTATTCCGAATTTTTCCTTTTCCATTTTATTCTGAGTGTGTCTTTGTGACTATGAGCCAAACGAAGGGAGCTTGTATTGTTTGAAAAAGTCGGTATTCTTTGAGCTTATGCCACTGGAAAAATCACATAAGCAATTTTCTTTGAAAGCCATAATTTAAAGATCTTTAGTATCAAAGTTGGACACTAAAAATGATATTCTATCATTTGATTCCAGAGAGTGAAAGCACAGTATCAGATTCATTTGTTGACAGCTTTGAATTAGAAGTCAGAAGATCATTTTTCGTGCTGATCTTTGAGACCAAAGGCCTTCACATCATGGCCATCAAATCTGATAACTGAAATGGTTTTTCAAATGGCACATATCCCAAAAATATAAAGTCTTATTATTTAAAGTATGAGCAATGGTATAAATGTTATGTGCAAGTAGTTATACCTGACAAAAGATTATTTGCATCTCCCACTCAATGGATATCAATCTTATAAAAAGCCTTTTCCTGCAATAACCACACAGAGATGTCGATGCCCAATCTGTCTACATTTGTGCCAACCTATATTAGATTGGCATCATAGTGAAAAATTTCATTTTCGGCAACATATCGGTAGGGGTTCATTTTAGTTCAATTCGGATAAATTTTAAGAAAAATTCGTAAAGTTTCGAGAAAATTTCAAGGAGTACAAAAAATATTAAATATAAATTATATTTAAATCACTACAAAAATAAGACTATTAATACCAGTTTTTTGTGGTCAAAAAGTGCCGCTATTAACAAAAAAAACTATTAAGACTATTAGCGGCAAGGGTATTAGCGGTTGTTGGCTGCCGCTAATAGTCTTTTTTTTTTTGTAGTGAACTTCATAAAAAAATTATTAATTATTTAAAAAATGATAAAAATTAGAAAATATTTATTAATTTCGGTGAAATTTCGTTAATTTTGACAAAATTAATGAAATTTCAGCGATTTCGGAGAAATCATCGAAATTTCACCAAAAGTTTCGCTCGACCCCTGTTTCGATAAATTTTGAAGAAATTTCGAAAACTTTCAGAGAAATTTGTCACTATGATGGGCATATGGATGAGAGTGTTAGTCAACGTGTATGTACATGGGCAAATAAATAACCCTAGTTTATGCCAACGTGTATGTAGGTGTCATTGTTGTTCATGTTGGAACGAGATTTTAGGGTCTTTTTTTTGGATATGCCATGTGGAATAAAAAAAATGTTTGATGGTAAGCTCATGGTCTCAAGATCCATTGTCTGGAAGATTGAGGTGAAGAATGATCTTTATCGTCTGATTCAAAGCAATTTCAGTGGGTTCCGAACGTAGGCACCCTCAGAAATCAAGTAGGCGCGAATAGAGGTACCTTTTTTTTATTTTCTAGTTTGCTTTGATTTGATTGTTTTATCAAAATCATATACAAGCAGATGGAAAAAGTTTACGGTTTTTTATATTGACTCATGAATGTCATTTTTCGATCATCTTTCATGCACATTAGTTTATGTTAGGCCTCTCCTTATATTTATTGGACTTTAAGTATTTGAGTAATCTTCATCGCATTTTCTGCATATGTGAATCTTAGTTGATTAACCTTTCAAGTCACGCATATGTAATTTTTTAATTCATCACCGTATAATTAATAAATTGTTTGAAGTGATGTTTTAGCTTTATTTGTTTGTCTACTCCTATTGAGTATATCTATGCCATTGGCCTTTTGCGCTTTAGGTGTTTGTCTACTCATGTTGAGTATATCTATGTCATTGGCCTTTTGAGCCTTAGTTTTTGTATAGGAAATACATGCAACTCGTGTGAAACTATCACTAAGAAGATAGTGAAATGGGTTATAGAGTCAGTTGTACAGTGAAAGTCGTCATCCTCAAATTTCACTCAATCGTCAATTTTATATATGGAATGAGGAAAAAAATTGAATGACAAATTTTTTTTAAAAAAAAAAGTGAGAGAAAATTTGTTCAAAAGTTTCGTACTCTTCAATTTTTAAAAGTTATGAGGAAAAGGCGAAAATGACTACCTATACAAGTCTGGTGGGAAAGTCATCATCCTCTCGGGTCGAATGATCGAAAAGTCCACTTGGGTTTAAGTTTACACAATTTGAAAAACTCTCCTTTGTACTTAATAGTGACATATATGATTCAAAGATGTAGTTGAGCTAAAAAAACATCTTCATTTGGTATCCCTTATTCTTTGCTACACTCTTTGGCCTCGTTCGAGAGACGGAAAAAACTCAGAATCTGAGTTTTTACTCATAAAGCAGCAAGAATCTGAAACTTTCTATGTAAATCAGTCGTTCGAGAGTTTGTCTTGAGTTGCGCTTTCTAAGACTTTTCGAGCAAAAGCGATGGCCCTTCGTCAGAGCTTTTGGCTCGGAAAGTCTCAACATCTGAGCTAGCTTACGAAGGTAAGTGTATACTGTGCTTGAGATGAGTACTAGGTCAGTTTTTTTCGGAGAGATATCTGTCATAAACGGTACCTTTAGATGTAACTATGTTTTTAAAAAGAGAATAAGGATTGCAAATAACAACTTACCCCACCTTTTGGCTCTAAGCAGTTTTTTTGGAGAGATATCCCTCATAAAGGATATCTTTAGATGCAACCAAGATTTTAAAGAAAGAATGGATTGCAAATAATGTTACTACCACCTACTCCTTTTACTTTAGAGAGATATATCTAGCTCCACACACTTATTTTAGGAGAGATTTCTCTCATAAGGGGCTCTTCTTTGGTGTGAAGCTGGACACTTACATAATATATACATGCTCTAATAAGATTAATTAAAAAAATAAATAATTAGTATATTACACCTAAATAGGCTTGAACCTAGGTGTCATAAATTAATAATTAAGCCATTAGAGCAATTTACTAATATATGTAATGAAACCATAAATCTAATAGATATATAATTTTTGGAACATATCCCAGCTCACAGAAAGATGGGTATTACATTTGCTCTCTCTTTCTCTCTCTCTCTCTCTCTCTCTCTATATATATATATATATAACGTTTTAGTAATTACCTTTTATAAATCCTATTTGAAAAAAATACTTTGTCAAATATGCTCAACCTCGCATGGATTGGTAGCCTATAAAATTTCAGTCAAATCCGAATACAACACATAAACCAATGATTAAATAATATTTCGATGACCGTAACACAAGGACCCATCGAATTGATTCTTAACTTTTATGAGTGGAACTTAAGAACAAAGGATTATGACCTTTTATGGGAAAAATAAGGAATTTAAGGCTGCTAAGAATTTGCAGGATTCTGAGTTTTCAAGAATCCGAGTTTTTTTGGGGAAAATCAGGAAACACCCAAACGAGGCCTTTATGTATGAGACATTTATCCTTAGGCATTGCATTATTATGGAGTCGGCACCTGGAGCTTTTGGTGTTCCGGAAAATCAAAATCAAATATAATAAACACCAAAGTGTTGGATTTGACTCTGATCGCCGGTCTATGCCAAAGACTCTAGGCAAGGACTTTACCTATTAGGAAAGTGTTAGGCACCTAACTGGCCCACTCGTAAGTGGTCTTTACTATGACCAAAGTATAAAAAAAAAAAGAGAAAAGAAATTGGTGACACTTTCCCTTGCCTGAAGGCGCACAGATCTGTATTAAGTTTTTCGCACTATCCGAATTTTGATAGCGTAACGACTTCAATTATAGGGTAAGAGAAAAGCCTAAAGAGAAAAATAGCGAATAGAGGGAGAAAAAGAGAGCCAAAGATGGACTCTCGGGCTCTAGTAGCACCATCGTCGGATCTTCGCGTGTGACTATTCCGGCAAGCTTTCGATTGCAAGTATGGGTGACGGAATCCTAGGATTTGATTAAGGTTGAGAAATAGAGAACTTGGGGGTATAGAGCTATGAGATGGATTGCTTAGGATTTCACCTTGATAAACTTAGTGTGTCCTAATTGCGAGGGTCTTTATTTATAGAGAAATGGGTGATTAATGGGCTCCTAATTGGGTTTAGGGCTCTAATGGAAGGTTAGGTTTTAGGTAATGGGTTCATCTAAGGATTCGAGGATTTTGATGGTTTGGAGAAGATGAAGATGGGTTTTAATAGTAGATGATAGGCTAACCACTTAAATGACATAAAAATAATTCAAGAGGTGCTTAGGGGCATAATGGGAATATTTTTAGAAACTACCCCCAAGGTCCAAGATGGTCCCAAAGTTAATGAAGATCTCGAAATCTTGAAGTTACAGGTTTTAACTCATGCGTGCATATTATGCATGCATGCCTTAAAGCCCATAACTCAAACTAAGACGTGAGGAGCTCGAGAAAAAGTTATTTTCTGGAGAAAAGCATAATTTAGTCATGCGTACATATTATGTACGCATGAGTTAATTTTTCTTTTGCATGCATAATATGCACACATGAGTTAATTGATCATGTCATTGGATGTATCATCTCAAGCTACCCCAAAATGATATATTATAATGATCAATCGAACTTTTCTGTCAATTGTTATGGTCATCGAAAGTTCCCTTGTTGTCGAGGGTCGCACAAGATCATGAATCTATGAAACGCTATTTTTTGGGGCCTCGAGCTTCCATTGGTTTGGCTTTGGGATCATTCGGAGATCGAGGGTCATTCCCTAAGGTTTTTCTAAGCTTCCTAAGGGTGTCTAGCGTTTCAAGGGTTACGGAGGATGCTTTTGGAAGCTTGGAAGCATGTTCTTCTCGAAGAACTGGTCGATCATGTGTTGGGTCAAATTTGGATGTCTACACATGCATTTTTAAAAATATATGTGAAATTTATACATTTACATAATCATGGTTGATGAATGTTTATTGCTTTAATGGCATATGTGTGGGGTATGTGACATTCACTTGTCACTTGAAATTCAATATGTTAAAGGATTTTCCTTTCTCATTTAGTGTGCATGGTCGATGATCTTTGAAAATTTTGATTGTTTCGATAACATAGTTGATTTCGTAAATTTCTTTTATGACTTCAATGTTGAATTGAGATTTTTTATTTTATTTTAAAATCTTTTGAAGTCTCGTTGAGTGTCTGTTTTTTTATTTCTGTTATTTTTTATTTTTTTGCCCTTTCTCTTATAAGCATCACTCTCATGAATTTGTTTTGTGAATATATTTATTTTTATTTTATTTGTGCAGTTGGTATGCTTGTTAGATTATTGTCAAATTGAGACAAAAAATGGGCAGCGACTTGAGTTAGATATAGTTTGATAACATTGATAGATTGCATTTTCTTTTTTTACTTTTGATTATTATTGTTGAATCCAAATTTTAAATTATTGGAGCATGTATGTTTGATGAGTTTGTTGAGGTATTACAGGGATAAATTTGTTCGAAAATTATATAATGTAAATTCAAATTCTTGTTAGTTGGGTATTGATAAACTTGACATAGTGTTAGGAGGAGTGAAATGCCTCGTAACTTTTTATTGCATTGCATATAGATTGATATATAGGGATGATAATTGAATGATATAATTTTATTTTTATGAGTCTGTAGATTTGATTTTGTCATGGATTGTGACAAAAGGGAGAGATTATAAGATCTTAAATTGCCACTATCCACGCTAAACCTTGTAGCACTTGCAATGTTTTGATGTATGTGCCAACGTGTATGTACAAGAGCATAGTGATCAAATTAATGATAAGAGATTGCTTGTAGTGATCTACATCTTTGAGGAGCCTTAAACAACTTTTAATGGTCAAAGTCTCAATAACTTACCTATTGTATCCTTGTCGTGTATATAAAAATGACTGGGCGTTTGTCCAAATAGAATCTATATCAACCCCGAAATCATAATAATAAAAAGGGTCAAATTCCTGAAAAATTCAACGATCGTCTATGAACCTGTTGACGGACATCTATGAACCACTTGATGGACATCCATGAGAGTTTAATTTGATAGCACCTTAAGTTTCTATTATGCAGACGTTCATAAAGTATATTCTGAGAGTTTTAAGAGCATCTCTCTAATTCAAAACTTTGCATCCTTGAGAGAGAAACCTTAATATACGTTTGAGATTGAGTAAAATTTTATTGTGAGCCTCCATCTTCTTATCTCAAAGGTCTTCTTCCTCCTTTGATATTAGAGCTTTGCTCTTGTGATTCAAGTGTGGCTCTTGTAGATACAAGAGACTGTTGCGGCTTATTTGAATACAAGTGGATAGCCGTGGCGATATCGGTGACTGTAAGTTGGAGAAACGGATCATTGTGAAGATTTGATTCAGGGACATTTCTTGTTATTAGATTGAAGGTTTGATAGGACGGTTGTTTCCGAGAAGTCTGCGTATAAGTTTACATATCATTCGGTACTTCTGTAGGCCTTCTTTTTGTTTTATAGTGAATTATTTTACCCGGACTAGGTCCCATGGAAGTTTCTCTGGAAAGGATTTTACCATGTAAAAATTTGTGTTCATGTGATTTACTTTTTTCATATTTGTGGTTGTTGCCTCTTTTCTTTAGCATTTTTTATTCTTTGGTTGAGAGGATAATCTAGATTTATAGGAGATTATATGTATATATTATAAATTAAAAGGTTGTGTTACTTGTCTATATCACGACTATTTTATTCCATTCATTACTTCATGTAAAATCGTTACAAAATTTTGTGTATCTACTAATTTGTGGATTCAGAACTCCTGGGATGTAAATAGCAACACTATTAGTACAGTGTTGTGCTCGATATCTAGTAAAAGGCTAAGGATCTCGTTAACATAAGCACGTGAATCAAGACATGTAATATACAATATCTTTGATTCTATACTTGCCTCCATCTTATATGAATGGTATTGAGTTATCAACATGACATACTCCATAATACAATTATTTACATAATAATGGACACTATGAGTAACTTATTAATAGCTTGATCACCCTTCCCAAACACATATATCTTAAGTAATTTTTAGACAAGACTTGGGACTTATTTACAGTGTGGGAAGAAATGTTTATACACCTCTTGATAAAAGGAATGGTCAAGAACTTTTATCCCTTGAATCTGTAATCTTATCGATTGTATAAGTGTCTTTTGGTTTCAAAATAATCACATTTGTTAAGAAGACACAACTTTCGTATGAAACAATCACTGTAAGCACATTTAAAATTCGAGAGGATATAATCTTTTTTATTTAATATAATAATATAATATTATCCAAGTTAGACCAAACTAGAGCCGACTAGACCATATTGATCATGTGTCTACACACATGCGGAAATCGAAGATTAGCCCGACCAAATTCCACACGTGCGTGTGCGTTGTGTGCGAGTGCATGTACCAAGGAGCATAATGTGTTTACATGATAATGTAATACCTATGTACCTCTTTACAATTTAATACCCATTGAAATTTTTTCTTCAATAACTTATTCGTCTCTATTTCATCTAACTTGCAGTTATCCTATATGAGATGTCTTTTTCAAATCCATCATTTGATTGTAAAGTAAAGCTTGAATAACGAATTTTATTGAAATGCGGCACCAAAGTATTATTTTGACTAAATCCTCCTCCAATCTTTCATGTTTATTAATTTTGCACGATATGTATTTCGTCTTTAAACTATTATATTCAAACCTTTTGACTCTAAGGTTTGTCTCTTTATTTCAACTTATTATTTGTTTCTTTTTTTGTTTGTGTGATTAGCGTCATATCATTTGCAAATAATTTGCCTATGAAATCTTTTTTTATATGTCTATGATTAACTTATCCATGATCAAAGAAAATAAATTAAGGATAAGGCAGTTCCTTAATTCAACCCAACTCCGATAGGAAAAACTCACTTGCCTCTCTGCATGTCATGCTTACGCTAGTTGCCATACTTTCAAGCACATCTCAAATTATATTGGGATCTTTAAGAATCTAATCCTTGAATAAGTCACCTTCAGTCGAATCCTTCTAGCATTCCACTTCGTTTACACCTGTTGATAAAATAGTTCTAAGCACATAATAAGTCGAGTAGGTGAAAGGTTGGAAATAATATTGGTTTAAAGCAAATTATGACATAGCAAACATCATTTCATATCATATTATTTGCATTATAACTGATCTAAAAATAACATTGATGCATAAGAACGTAACAACACATCATATCATAATAGCATGATCTTAAAAATATCAGAATCATATGCATAACATCATACATTTTAGACTATAGAATGTCACTTTACGACAATAATTAAGCACTATTGTTGTATAATTGCATCAATTTATGAATGAAAACTTGAGTTGCCGCCCAAGCTTTTTTGTGGGTAATTTTGGACAACTGAATATAAAAAGGAACTTTGAGACATTCGATCTAGTCTGCTCTATCATTCAATTCAAGTAAGGGTCTTTGTGATAAGGTAGGAAGGAAATGATGCACAATTAACTATCCCTCAAGTAATGTTTTTTACTTGCTCTAGTTACATATGCTTGAAATGTCAAAGGGTATTTTCAAGGTACGATATCACTTGTAGTTTAAATTGAAATTACAAAGAATATCATTCTCATGTTAAAAGGTGAAAGAAAATAAAAATGAGTTAAAAAGGACCAATCATATTCAAAATTTTAGATTTCTTCTTAATGTCTCGAACAATATCTATTAGGTTATAAATAGGGCTGCAATTGAGCCGGGCCGAGCCTGAGATCTAGCTCGGCTCGTATAAGGCTGAGCTGGAGGTTGGCTTTAAGCTCTTCGAGCTCGAAAATTCCAAGCTCTAGCTTGGCTCTCTGAGCTCGAGCCGAGCTCGGGCCGAACCTCGAGCCAAGTATGTTCTATCATAAAAGAAATTCCTCCTAGTACTTTTTAAAACTTCTACTCAATTAAATATTCATTCTATAAAATATTTAAATGAATGATTAAACACAAGTATACAACATATGAAATAAATAAATCGTTAGATAAACTAGAGCAAGTGGGGGGCAAAAGTTCCTATTTTACCCTTCAAAGTAACCGTTAGATAAATTTAAATTGTTAGTTTGAAGTGTAAAATAGACCTCTCAAAGTTAATTACTTATATATATATATATATATATATATATATATATATATATATATATATATATATATATATAAACTAAGCCATAGAGCCGAGCCGGCCTTAGCTAGAGCTCGGCTCTGTTCATTCTACAAACTGCCCAGCTCGGCTTCACTTTCGAGCTGAGCTCTAAAGAGGAAAGCTCTTATTTTTCGGGCCGAGCCGAGCCGAGTTGTTGAGATGGCTTAGCTCTGTTGCAGCCCTAGTTATAAAGGAATGTCTCATCAAAAGAGAGAAGTAAAACAACAAATTAGAAAGTCAACTTGAGTAATTGTGCCACTAAGTTCATCCTATTTAATACCGCAAGAGTTGCTTTAAAGCATGCATATATAACACAATCAATTTGTATCAAACAAGAGAGAAGAAACTAACTAAAAAAAAGTTAAATAATAAAAACTAGACGATAGATGCACCTACTGAGTATGCTTTTATACTACAAGAGATGGACTAACATTGGACACAATTGATTGACTAAATTACTAGACCTCTAAATGCTACCAAGAAGACTAACGGCATGGATTCATCCTTTCTTCAAATGAAAATAGAGAAATATAATGATTGAGGTATGAAATGAAAGGTGATTGCTAGAGATTGACATTTAATCTTTATTTAAAAGAATAAACAAAGGGAAAAATAATCTATACATATGATAAAAATACTAAAACTAAATGATGCCATGAACGTTTTCAACCTACCAATCCTTTTTCTTCTTAACCAATTATTCAATTCTAGAATTATGAGCAAGGTGCTATGATTCTAGCACACGAAACTCTCTTTGTGATGAACATGGGACTCATCAAATAGGACAATGTGTTGTTGTATAGAGGCTTGGGCAGTGCTCCAAAGCCCTCAATTGGGGGAATTTTAATTACTCCTAAGGGTGAACTCGCAAGTTCATTGTGTATGGTAAGTTAAAAACCTATCATGTCAGTTTATCTATTGCCCATGTGGACTCTACACATGCTATTAGACCAAGCCAAAAATGGCCACAATTCAATTAAAGGACTAACCAAAATAAAAAATTTGGTGCTAAGCACGAATGACTTTTTAAGAGTGTTTATGAATGAGATACATCAATGAAACTTATGACTCGAACTTGATGCTTATCGCACGAGTGATCAAGATCAACAATACAAAATATTTATAGACACAACCTGAATGCAATCATATACGTAAGAACAAAAAAATAACTTATAAGGTGATAAGAATCGATAAGACTATGTGCATATGTATGATCCGATGAGCTCGAAGAACGCCGATGGCGCTGGAGACGACAGAGACACCGGAAATGACAAAGATATGATCGATGACTGTTGAGACAATGATACCATGGACAAAAGAGAATATTGAAACGATGGTGGAAAAGATTCAATAAGCCATGGGCGCAATGAAGGATCTAGGGGTTATCGGCGGAGCCAATGGTATTGTAGAGTACGTTGGTGATGAAGATGAAGTCGCAATGTAGTAGGAGTTGTCTTTAGGGGCAGAGGAAGCATAGTAAAAATCATGACCAGAGTCACATGAGTCAGTGTCGACATTGGTGGGGACGACGTTGTTTTGGGCGACAAAATTGTTGGAATCTAATAGAGTAAAAAGGGAGAAGAGAGAGAGAGAGAGAGAGAGATTTTACATTATGGATTTTAATCCTAATTGTACTACTTATTTGTCAGCTTACGTGGCGCGACGTGACTTGCTGCATTGCTGGGGCCCACGCAGCCAGTCACTTGCAGCAAGTCACATCGCACCGCATAAGCTGCCTACAAAATTATCTATCAAAAATTGACTAAAGTATAACACTATCATAAAAGAATCTCTCTCTCATTGGAAAATGTTAACACTAAGGGCACGTTTGGTTCGACGTAAGAGCCCGAAATCACGCGTAAAGCCTACTTTTTCTGCCCAACGGTTGGTTTTATTACACATTTGTTTTGTTCGTTTCAACGTAAATGGGCCCTACAATCAACTGTTCACTTTGCAGGTGATTTTTGGGGGGTACAGGGCCTCACCCTCGTAACATCAAAATATTACAAGAGTTTCCTTCAACGGTATCGTTGGAGTAGCTTTAAAGGGCTTCAACCAAATGTACAGGTGGGTTTACAAGGGCTTTATCTTCCTCCCCATCGAAGAGGTTTTACAGAGTAGCATCCCTCAAGTAGTGAGATGGATCCTCTCCCCTGTTCAAGATCTTTGCCGAATTTGGGGCAGCTAAAAAGATTAGGATAAACTTGCTTAGGTTTGTGGCCAGGTTAGGAGCCAACCATTGAAGCCGAGATCTGATGGCAAGTTTGAGGTGATGGTGTGTCAGGGAAAATTGAAAGGTACAAAATCTACTAGAAATGACTAATGAGAGATTTATTCAGACCCCAGATCTTCGGTCGCTGCCTATAAATGAGCATCCCAACCCCTACAGACATCTGCAAAGGAGCCATTGTCTATTCCAAGCACATGTTCTTCCTCTGGTTCTCCTTTTTTTGAATTTTGTTTTTGTCAATTTCATAGAAGAGATATTGTTTGCATATGCACAAACTAGTAACTAAAAAAGGGTTTATGAATTTCTGAGGAGTATAAACTGTCGTTTGAAAATAGATTATGGACTGAATTTTGTTCATGACGATTTGGGTTTCTGTGTTTGGGCCTTTTTTTGTATACTTATTTGGCTAAGAAAATATTTAACACGAATGTAATATGAACACTCAACTATTTAAATAGTAAATTATGAATTTATGAGGAGTATGAACTGTACTTTAGGAGGGATTATTGTCATGACTCAGGTCCCTTTTGACTCTATTTGATGGTAATAGATGGGTGAAGCACCAAAATTGGTACTTGTGCTGTAACAGCCCGGATTTCCGTCTCCAGAAATCCGTGCCGTTAGGATCATACTCTGGATGATCCCGGATCGATCACACGTGTCCGCGCATATAGCGGAAGCTAGGTGGACACATCCGAGCAGCGGTAGTCTGAGTCAAACAATTTCTACACTAAATACACGTCAACAATATTTAAATGTAAAGAAAAACATACACATTCCCAAAAAAGGAACCAGGAAGAATCATCGGTGATGGACGTACATCACCCAAACAATGGTTCCCGATAGTGGTTCCAAAATGGAATGTGGACTAACATAAACTAAATAAACGTAGAATCATATATGTATATACAAGGTGGCCACCAGGCACACAATAGTCCAAAAGATCAAAAGTATCCCTTTGGATAAAACTCGTCACCGGATGTCCGTCCTCGCCCTTCCGCCTCGGGATCCGATAGTCCAGGGTCACTCTCGTCTTGAACGCACCTCGTAACCTAAAAGATTTCAGAAAGGTGGTGAGCTACATCATAGCTCAATAGAAGAAAAACCATCTAAATGAATTGAATATGCAGATCATGCTATCACATAACAGAAGCCAAATCCAGATCATGTACTCAAAACAAATCAGTTAAAAGCTGGGAACTTTATGCAAGATGTCAGATGTCATCCAGATATATTATCAGAGTACTTAAAGTGTGTCTATTTAACTTAAGAAACTCCGTGTTGTAGCACGGAGTAAAGCAGAATGACCGATAGGAAACCCCAACCAAATCGTCGTTCACATGAACAATTTTGAAAGTGCAACAATGCCTCATCTATGGGCGCTATTGTGAGAGGATTTGAAAGCAATTGCACAAGTGTGCTCGGACTCGGATATACTGCGGGCGGTGGGGATCATCTGGATTAAATCATTAAATCACATACTTATATACCTCACAGGTCGAGATAGCGAAATTGACGGATGTCGATTATTGGATCGTAAACAGAAATCAAGATGACGAGATTCATGCTATGCATATATGCTTGGTAAAAAAAAACAGAAATCAGGGCATGAACATGAAATGAACATAAAATCATACTCAAAAGCAGTTTAAGTTGGTTTTCTCCTACCTCAGATCAGTTTATCTTCTAAGCAAATCCAAAGCTTTTTCGACGTGTCGTGGTTTATCCTATACCATAGGCACGATTACATTAAGTGTTAGGAGTGTCGAGAATTACGGCACCACATCCGGGGTGTCTACTTTATAAAGCCAAGACAGACAAAAATAGGGTAAGTGATCGATCACCAACCTCATTGATCGATCACCACCCACTGTAGATCGATCACCACCTTGGTGATCGATCACCAACCTGCTTATCTCTCTCTCAACACAGTCAAGGTTGATCGATCACCACCTTGGTGATCGATCACCAACCTCCAGATCGATCACCACCTTGGTGATCGATCACCAATCTAATTTCAAAAACTCCCCTTCCGTCATCACATCAATTTCTTATCTGATTGATCGATCACCACCTTGGTGATCGATCACCAACTCATTGTAGATCGATCACCACCTTGGTGATCAATCATAACTCCTTGTAGATCGATCACCACCTTAGTGATCGATCTACAACTTCGAACAAGAACTTCCTAGCCACGGGGTCTCTGTTCCCCATAAGGCTTATCTGATTGATCGATCACCGGTCCTTGGTGATCGATCCATCTCGATGATCGATCACCACCCTATGGTGATCGATCACCAAATGAAAAAAGTCATTAATGGAGTTCACCTCCCATCCATTTTGATCTCCTCCACTAATGGTTGTTCAATCACCATTAATACTTCATAAATAAACCCTCTAAACTATCCTTTAACCCTATTTATCCTACAACTCACCTTGTTCGTGGGTTCCTTGAGGTTAAGCAATGACCCGAAAAGAGGGTCTCAAACCTAGATCTCGGAGCTCCTCCTCGATCCGGATCCGGCGAGAAGCTCTTCAGCTCTGGTTCGACAGATCAAGGCCTCTCACACCAATCTCAAACCCCAAATAACTCAATCACCTTGGTCTAGCTACTCTAGCTTAGGAATCCCTCATCTTCACTCTTGCTAACCCTTTTCTTCTCTCTCAAAGGATCTCTTTCACACTTTCTCTCTAGAACTCCCAACTCTAAGGCTTGCAACCGGGTGAAGCTTCTTTGAGAAGCTTTGCCTTTTAATTAGCTAAAAGGGCTTGGTTTCGGTGCGAAGCGATAACACTGTAAAAGTGTGTTAGGCTTATCCACTTGAAATAGAGTTTGGTTTTGGTGTTGAGCGGCACACGATGCGTCGGTGCACGGCTTTCACACTAAAGGCCCAAACACACATTTAAACCTTAATCCGTCCGCACAAAGTTATTCTAATATTATTTAAATATTTATTATTATATAAAAATCTATGATGACATCGATTTTCGTGTCGACCACACACTCGTGTCGCCCATACACTTTAATTTAACAAATTTTAAGATAAGATACTGTTTACACTAAAAATGGTAGCCGAATCTCAAGAGACCTATTGCCTTAAGCAAAGTATAATTAAATCTCATAATGTGTGGGATTGATTAGCAATCAATTAGAGTCCTTAAAGGACTCTTAAAGTATATATATATATATATATATATATATATATATATATATATATAATTATATGTGGGTTATACTAGAGCTCAACCTCACTTAGTCTTCTTCTTCCCTCAACCTCCTTCTCTGTTTATGCGCTGTAAAACATAGACTGATCAATCGAGATGTACTTGCAATCGATCGAGATCCAAATTCTGTGAATTTTGATCGATCGAGAGTCAAGTACGATCAATCGGGGCATTTAACTTCTTTACTTCAATTACGATCAATTGTGGCATTTAACCAAATCATGACCAATCATGACAATTAACAAAGTCACGATCAATCGTGGCATTAGCCAAGTCACGATCAATCGTGGGATTTAACCACTTGGTTTCAATGATGATCAAGCATGGTATTTCACCTCTAGGCTTCAATAACGATCGATAGTAAGCTTTTTTTGCTAAGTCACGATCAATGGTGACTTATTTTCTCTGGAATCGTGCCTCACGATTAATCAGGCTTTCCTCTCTGTAGTGTTTTCTTGCAATCGGCCATGGTCACAATCAATTGGAACCTTGTTTTCCTTGAGTCTTAACCCTCACGATTCATAGTAAGTTTTGAGTACTGCCCTCCACATGGAATAAGGCCACAGGTTACCTTTAACCCCCCTTAACTTTTAGGAATCATGACCAAACTAGTCTATAAAACCAACTTTAAAAAGAATCTTGATTATAATACTGTATGATCTAGCGGATGAGATAACATTCATTAAAGTTTTGAGTATGTGTTTTGAGGCCTGAAAGTTTAGGAAAAATTAGGTAAGGGGTATGAACCCTTGTACAACTAGGATAAAGGAGTTTGTTTGACCCCCTGTTGAACCTTTTTTGGTCAAAATAGTAAAAGGTTTTAATGCAGAGCCCACCTAAATTCTAGAAAACTTTAAAACCATTAGGTCTGATCGCTCCAACAATAATATGATGGCCCATAAAAGTTTCTCAAATTTATGCAAGAAATGTTTGTTATTTCCAAATTTTAATTATTATATTATGGTCACAAACGTGTAAGGTGTATAAAATAATTTTCTTTAATCAGATATTTCATTTCAGCATATGTCATGCATCATGTAGAAAACTACGACAGGGCATACGCATGATTAGTTAAAGAATAAGACATGACACTTGACCTTTAAACCTCTATTATAGTGGGGTTCCTTTCACGACCACGTGGAACTTGAAAAGTAGGTATCAATATACGGATGCAACACCTTTATGAGAGTATGAGCTGTCACACGAAGTACATCCAAGTTATTACGAAACCTATCCCTTGAAAACTATTATTTAGTGAAACTTATCGCACCATGGCTCACCCTAAAATTTAAGTTATATAAAAATAATAAGAAAGAACTGTAAGATAAGATAATATATGAATATGTTAAGATACAAATACGATAAACAACGCTGTGAAGGCCAATAAAATATGAAATATATTTTTACATGTGTCATGTCTTGCGTATCACCGCAAGATTCAACGTCTACAGCCAAGACTAGTCTTAAGGACAATATGATATGACAATGTCCCAAATATAAGGAGACACTGATCTAAATGCATGAAATCACATTGGGTTGAATGGTGGTAGACGATTTGATATGGAGGTTAGGTGATTATCTACACATGTACCTCGCGTGATAGGCTCGAGCAGCGGCCCTGGCATAGGTCGTATACATAAGTTAAGTGAGATATGAAGTACGTTGTGTAAGGGTATGGAGCTATGTTAAAAATTAATATTATCACATAAGTTAAATTGGCAAGATAAATAAGAAAAAAATAAGAAAGATATGCATCATATATAATTCCTGCTACGATATAGTCTTTTAGTTTTAATATAATATGTTATGAGATTATAGATATGTTTGAAATTATGTACAGATGCTTTATTTTCATAAAGCACCGCAACTCAAACGATTGCATCCACAATCACCTATGTAAGTTATGGTAGATCGACTGTGCACCCACTGAGTTTATGCGACTGAGTAAACTCACCTTACAAAATTTAACAGTTGCAGGTGACATAGATTATTCTTTCATTGAGGACAAGGAGGCGTCAGTATCTGATGCGACTTACGAGAATGGGGACATCGACTATCACTTGGGTGAGAGAGTAGATTCGGCATACTACTATGAGCATTGAGAGATTCTTAGTTCTAGTCTGTATTATTTTCATGAGAAACATGTTATTAGTTGATTTTACTTTTTCGTACATCTTATGGGTTTTGGGCTATTTATTATAAGTTGTTCTTCCAAAGTTTTCGATCTTAATTTCTAAGATGATTTATGGATGGTATGTATGTCCGCTTATCATGTTAACAAGCGTGCGGTGTCATAACACGAAATTCTAAGCCCTTTTAGATCGAGCAGAATTTTGGGTCATGACAATTACGGACTAGATTTATAGGTCGAATTGGGGTTTTTGAGTTTGGGCTTCATTTTTTTGTGTATACTTTATTGCTTAAGAAAATATATTAGACCAATGAAATCTAAATCAAGGAATTTTTGCCTAATATTGTTTCTCAATTTTTTTCCTTCAGAATAAAATATTTATGACAAAATTACTTTCTCATCCATTAATTGCCTCTGATTGCAGTAAATTGTAAGGTGTTCAACTTGACACCAGGTATTAGGTTTAGTGAGCCTTTAGGCTATTGCAAAATTTATCTTCTTCCCAGTCGTTTTGTAATTCTTTTTGGTTGGTGTTTGTTACCTAAATGGAGTTTATACGATGTACACATGTACATTGACTGTGCTTCAATAAACCTAAGACCATTACCTTAATGTTGTGATGTTCATTTGGATACTGCAAATGAATGCATCTTTGGTGACTCCCTTACAATAATGTGGGTGATCCATATGAGGTAGTGGTGATCCACACAAAAAATTAAAGTTTATTTCCTCTAGTAACTAAAATAGGAATTTATTATATGCATTCATACTTATCGGGTGAGATATTATTTGGACAAGGAAATTGAAGAACGCTTTGAAGTCTTACGGAATCGGCTAACGCAGACGTAAGATTACAATGGAGTTTACTGTTATTTTTTCTTATTCGCTATTTTCTTCAAGATTCAAGCTTGTAATAATATAGGTTGAAGCTATCCTCTACTGGATTCTTATATCCTCCATGAAAGATATATCATCAACAAATCTAAAATGTAACTTAGTTAAAGGTGGTACACATAAAAGTGTGTGTTTAGTCTCACATAGCATGTATGTTATAACAGGAACGACAACAACATCGTTTCTTCCTTTTTTAATACTTGGCCCATAACCTTTTTCAGAGGGACTAAAATTTATTGCATAGCAAAATTTTGATATTAGTCATATCTTTATTCCTTTTTAAAAACTTTACCTATAACCTTTTTTAGAGAGACTAAAATTTATTGCATGGCAAAATTTTGATATTAGTCATATCCTTAACTACGCAGTTATTTCAATCACATTAATAGCCTTACATTGATTCAGTAGAAATGTCATCATCTGCTCCATCCGCTCCCACAAAGGAGACCAGTAAATATCTATATTTGGACGTATGCGTTGGAGGAGTTGGTGAACGAGATGGTCGAACAACGTCAACTAGGTTGTAAAATTTCTAATAAGGGTGTGACATTCCACCCACAGGCATGGGAGGAAATATAATTAAAACCAAACTTGTTACTTGAGTTCAATGGTAATGGGGTAGCAGTGAAGAAAAATAATCTACATAATTGGCTTAGGGTTATTGAAAAACATTATTTACATGCCAAAATCTTACTTGGGGAAAGTGGGCTTGGATGAGATTATGACCTACGAAGGGTCACTACGAAGAATGATGCATGGTAAATTACGAGCAGGTGAGATTCCCCATTACTTTATATTAGAACCCACTAATTGAACAATATGCTCACATCTTCAATAATAATGATTGGATATTTACAATTTCGCGAGCCTTTTCATGGGCCAAGACCAATTGAACCAAAACACTACATGATTGAGAGTCTCTGTATTATTCTCAGATAGTATTGTGTATGGTAGAGGTGTTTACCACCTTGATGACGCCCCTCCAGAAGAGTCATTTGGGACTCAGAGTTTGGGTGACCCGTTGATTCCTACGGATGAGGAATTACATGAAACTGGGTCCAAGAACACTCAAGACAACTCATCACGAAACCCTTCGAGTGCACGATATAGGTGTGACTCTCCTTCTGGATCACAAAGGAAGAGAGTTGACCCGAGGGCGAAACTGGTAGGAACATTTGAGAGATATGTCGAAGAACTCAAGCTGCTTAGGACTAGACCTACTCTAAGCAAGTGGTTTGTTCCGATCTTGGCTCAGCTGAGTGATGAAGGTCTACCGACCGAAATCCAGTACCTATCTTGCTGTTATCGTTAGTCCGAGAAGCAGCTTGTAGCGACGTTCCTAGCTTTACCTCCTCCAAAGGGGATTGAGTTCCTGTCACCATTCTTCCCTCCATAAGTTAGCATTATTGAGTGCTTTCACTACTTTTTTTATGTTGCACTTTTTCAATCTTTCGTCTTATATGTATGTTTGCGCATTTTGTTTGACACATGTACGTCGTTCCTTTCATAATATTACTCGTAGTTTTATTTTTCCTTTCTAGTACGTAATTTGGGATGGATGCCATTGACCCTGAAACGGAAACCACGATAATGATGGCGAGGGGGATGATCATGCTCGCTGGTTGCTACTATATCAGTCATATATGTGATGTTAGACAATGCGTCCATACCTCCATACTTATTGGTCACATGGTTGTGCAAGAAACCTTAACAGGACACGGGCGCACGCCTTTCGATCTTTTTCGAATGCGAGTGCCCATTTTTTTGGAGCTATGCGCAACCTTGAGGGTAGGGGCTTTCTACACAACACAAGACACTTGTCGAAGATTAGGTGGCGATATTTATGTTCATATTATCTCATAATACGAAGAATCAGGTAGCACAAAATCGATTATAGCACTCGAGATCAACCATCAACGAATATTTCAACATTATCTTGGATGCGATATTACGACTTCATTGCGATATTGTGGTCCCTGCAACTACAACTCTCTAACAAGAGATAGAGCATGAATCGCAATTCTATCCTTACTTTAAGATAAACCTAATTAATCGACAGTACAATGCTCTAATTAAATTCGATTACACTAGATCTATCCTTAGACTAAGATAGTAGTATTATTGTCCAAAGAATTGTGTAGGAGCTATCAACGATACATACGTCACTGCATCGATATAAAAACGTTACTACCCTCGGTATCATAATCGCAAGCATTTACGTCACAGAGCGTACTTGCATTGGTTTCCTTTGACATGAGGTTTCAATATGTGCTAGCGGGTTGGGAGGGATCTGTAGCAGACTCAAGCGCTTTGGCGAATGCACTCTCGTGTCCACAAAATAGGTTGACTGCTCCTATTGAAAAGTATTACCTTTTTTATGATAGGTATGCTAACATGATAAACTTCATTGCACCTTATAGGCGAACTTGCTACCACTTAGGAGATTTCAATAGTATCAACCCACCGCGGGACCTTAAAGAGTTGTTTAATCAATCTTACTCCCAATTGAGAATGTGGTAGAACCTGCGTTTGGTGCGTTGAAACAATGTTTCCCCGTCCTCATGTGCAGGGGCTTGTTACTCTATTCTTACTCAAGTGAAGATTGTCATCGAATGAAATTACACAATTTCATTCATACCTATAGCGATCCAGATTCGGTCTTCGAAGAATGGAGAAGTTAGAAGAAATTTGATCCAGATGAAAACAACGTAATTACTAATGCAGAGATTCGTGCATCACAGACGAGGGTGAAGATAGAAATTGCTCGAGCATTTTGTAAAAGCCTCGCAAATTCGCTATGGGAAGGGTGTCGTTCGTGCTAGCTCCAATCTTGGGGTGTGTGCTTAAGATGATGGTACTATATAGTCTGTGTAATTTTCATGGCTCTTGTTTAAATGATGGTACTAACTACTCATTACAATTATGTTGGAGATTCGTCTTTATTATAAAGACTGACTTCTTATACTACAAATATATGTCCTAAACAGATGGATCAGTACTATGTTATTTTTGTTGGGCGAGTGTCAAAAATATATCAGACGTGGGAGAAAGCGAGAGAACAAATACATGGATATTCTACTGTTTGCCATGTCACAGTTCGGTCCATTGAAGAGGTAGTTGAGCGATATAATAGATTTCATGGGATATACAACTTATGAGCGATGGAAATGGTTGGGAGGTGAGACAGTCAGGGTTGGTCACCTACCATTAAGTTGGTACTCATAGTTTTTGTGATTTTCATTGTTTTCAGTGTGATTTTGTTGTTGTAAGAAAATTGTGTACACTGTATATCATTTCACATATGTTGTTTTGTTCTTATGGAAGCTATCGATGGTATTTTATTGGACAATTCTCTCCCATTCGATGTGTAATGTTGTGTTGTATACCCTATATTGTAACTCTCAACTTATGTGAAAAATGGTCTTTGACCAATTTCGTAATCATGCAGGAATGACGGACGATGCTGAATCACACGCTTCAAACCCAATAACTCTACCTAGACGTGTCTACCTCCCGAAGATTATCGATGTCAAAACTTACGTGACGTCTGCGGAGCGCGTTACCAATAACTATGCGAGTGAGGTGATAAATATACTCAGCCCTGGTAAAGATGATAATAGTAATGACGTGAAAGAAGAGGAAGATGAGGACGAGGAAGAAGCAATGAATAAAGATCATAATGATGGTGATGATTTAGAAAGATCATGGGATTCTGAGAGCGATGACGACTCCGCACTGAGTTGAGTGACCCTTTAGATTATAGTTGCTTTGGTGATCCATGTAAAAGCAACGATTTTTGTATGTACTTAACGATCCTTATTTGAGTTTAAATTTAACTTTTGAGAAAGAATTTGATATTGGTGTATGCCTTATATGCTGGTGTAGGCCTTATATGCATTCACAGCAAAGATCATAAATTTGGGTTTTGTTTCGATTTTGGGCTGGGCTGAAATCGGCCAAAACCTTCACAAGGGACTGAAAACTTTCGAAAATATGGTTTTCGTTTCGGTTTCGGCGGGGACCGATTATTTTATTTATTTACTCGGTGACTAGCTGAGCTCGAATTTTTTGGAAGTCGCTTTGTAGTGTCTTAGATGCACTAAGACTAAGACACCTCACCCCATATATATATATATATATATATATATATATATATAAAACAAAATGCTTTTCCAAGTCATTTATTAGTCATTTGGCTCATTGCTATCGTAAGCCCCAAATTTCAAAATGAAACGTCCCGGGCGTGGCCAACCATACCAGGAGATCATCCAAAATCCAAACACCAAACACTTGCAAGCACTCATTGTTTTATTCTCTCTTTGTTCCCCAGGCCCCACCACGTGAAACCACGAAGTAGTAGAAAGCGAGATCAGAGAAGGGAAGAGAGACTGAGAGAGATTGAGAAGTGGGCCCCAACCCCATCTACCAAACCATCCACCGTCCAAGAGAAACCTCATCAGCCACAAATCTACTGCGACACATCAAACAGTAGCTTCCTCCTCTCAGGCCACATGCGTCCCTTCCACGTGTCGTCCATCTACTCGTCCATCACTACATCTCCCTCGAGATTTTGCCCCCTACTTCGACTTCTCTTTCAAACTTTCAAACTCTCCTTTTCTCTTCATCATTAGTTTCAAAATTTTCTATTTTCTTTCAAATCCAAAACATATAGTACCCTCTCTCTCTCTCTCTCTCTCTCTCTCTCTCTCTCGCCGGCTGAAACATTTTTATAAGATCGATTGACTACGACCGAGTCTCAATCTACGAAAAAAAACCTAATTCGATTCTAGATCCATCGTCATGAACGCCGTTGGTCGCCAACAGATGCAGCGATCTACCTCGTCGACGGTACACCACCAACGCCAGTATTCGGACAACTTCCTTGAAACCGCCTCATCCAACGGTAGATGGCTCCAATCAGCTGGATTGAACCATCTCCAGCCGTCCATCAACACCGCCTCTTCTTTTCAGGTACTCGATCTACTTATCTACTGAATCAGAAACCCCGATCTCGCCTCGCTGATTCAGATTTTATTCATGCATTTTATTGTTTATTTGAATCGAGTATAGGATTACTCTTACTATGGCGGAGGTGGTGGGGTTCAGGGTTCTAGAATGTTACGGAACGTGCAGAGAGGCGGCGAGCTTTTTTCGGAGCCTTCGTCGCCTCCCTCTAGATCGTCGAGTCAGAGAAGGAACGGTGAGGATCTCGTTTCGCCTAGCGAGCTTAGCCCTGGGATCTTGGATCTGCATTCATTGGACACTGAGCTTCTCCCGGAAGTAAGTATCTGACTCACCTGAGTGATATTTGTGATTTGCCTGATCGAAGTGAGAAGATCTAGGTCTTCACAGTCGCCATAAGTTGATGGATTGGAGATTTTTATACATATAGTAGTGTTACGGTATGAATTTCTATAATTCACTAGATATAAGATGTAATGTAGCTTGAATTTAGGGATATCTGTCTCGATCCATTCCGATTTCTCATTAGATCCTCTTGATTTGGGAATTGTGAAGTCTCCATTTTTGTATGTACATGCATTACTAATTTTGTCTTGGAATTTGGTTTTTTTGTCATTCTTTATAAGTGTGTGTTTTTTTTATTTTATTTTATTTTATTTTATTTTTTTATTTTTATAATGAAATGAAAGTTTTTTTTTTTTGTTCTAAAAAAAAAGAACAAAAGAAATGAAAGCTTTTTCTGATGTTTTGAATCTTAAGACTGATAGGGGTCAGTTGTGGGAGGTCATCTCTGCTATTAGTCAAAGAATTGACAAGTTATAGCTTTCATTTATACCTTTAAATTTGTATATAATTTTTATCCATCATTATTTGAACGGAGACCATTTTACTTCTTTTTTTTTTTCTTTTTTTTTATCGATAATGGAGGCCATTTTACTGGTTCTTATTTTTGTATTGGGCAGATCATAGTATATATGTGTTCTGTTTTACTGATTTTTTAGCTCATCTCCTGGGCAGATATCAGTTCCTGGGCTATATGATGCTACTGCCTCTTTCCGTCCTATTCGTGGCAGAAGCTTTGATGATTCCGAGCCAAGCTCCGTGACCAATAAACAGATGAGCAGGACTCGTGGAGTGGCAGAGAATAATCTTTTAAAAAGTTTTTCGGGTGAAAGAGAAAAGACTGGTTCCGTAGCCAAGATTAAAGTCGTGGTACGTTTTCTCAATGTGAATAAATTTCTTTTATTGCAAAACTGTCATCTCCCCAATGAATTAGGATAAATAGTAAAGCAAACATGACTTATCTGATGTGTCGAGCGTGTAGTAGAACTCGAAACATGGAACTGAATGCGCAACATACATTGTTGTGCTATGGATACGACATAATTCATAGATATTGGTAAAATTCAGTTTAATATTATTTTTTATGCTGCCATGTGCTTCACTACGAGGGAATAATTTCATTTGTTTGTTTCTGTTTTTTTGCTTTTTTTTGCGATGATTAATGTTAATGATGGCTGAAATGCAGGTACGCAAGAGACCACTTAATAAAAAGGAAATCACAAAGAAAGAGGAAGACATCATAACAATAGAACCGAATTCCAGTGCTGTTACAGTTCATGAGACTAAACTCAAGGTGAGTGTTGCATGGGTGATTTCCTTAACATGGGATTTTTAAGAATCTTGTTCCTTTGTTCGAACAGCTGCATTGGTACCTTAGTTGAGAGCTTGCTGGAAACTCAATTACTTCTCCCTTATATAACTCTTATAGATGATATAATTAAGTTGTTAATCTCCTATTTGGGCTCAGGATGTCATGTGAAACTGTCAGATACAGGAGTTTACATTTGAATATCTGATTTTGTTACTCTCTGCAGGTGGACCTAACCGAGTATGTTGAGAAGCATGAATTTGTTTTTGATGCAGTTCTCGATGAAGAAGTTTCAAATGATGAAGTGAGTATAAGATGGGAATGCAAGATACCAACTTGTCTCCTTACAAGTGATTTTTTTTTCAATATTAATGTTTCTTTTGGTTTTGTAGGTATATCGTGAGACTGTGGAACCCATCGTTCCCTCAATTTTTCAAAGGACCAAGGCAACTTGCTTTGCTTATGGGCAAACAGGCATGTTGTTGAATTCATTGTCTAGTTTGCCGTTTGATTCTTTTAGCACAAATCATAGTTCATTATGACCAAGTGAACCAAGAGAAACTAGATTCACAATCATTTGCTAATCATTTTTCTTAAATCTATTCTTAGTTCATGCAGTTGTTTCTTAAATCTATTCTTAGTTCATGCGGTTGTTAATTTGGTACCTTTGTTAAAATAGAAGTCAACCATTGGTTTGGAGACTTTGATCAGTTTGCGAGCAAATCTTTGCGGATAACATAATTTCATGTGTTGGAATGCATATTTCCATTTCCATGTCTTAAAATTTAGGAAGAAGTGGAGGATGCTGATATATTCTTTTTGGTTTTTGTACATTGTATATTTTTGTTTTTTCTTTTTCGTTTCTTTTTTCTATTAATCATCATTTTACTATCAATCAATAAAATAAATATTTTGAATTTTCCACTGACTGATTCCTCTACTAGACTATTACGTTCATAGAATGCAATCGGTACACCCCTATCCCCTTTAGTTTGAATATTATATATTCCAGATTCACAGTACTCAAGTAGTGAAAGCACTTAAAAATTTCCTGATCATCTGTTTGTCTTTCTCCTATTTGAAGTTTCAAAGTTCAAACAATTTACATGTGTGATTAACAATTGGTTCAGATTCGTGTTACTTTTCACTTCTTCTTTCTATCAGAAAGATAATATTCAACCATCACAATAGTATCCACATTGCATACTTATGTATTTTGAGGCAGCCGATGGCTGCCTTTTATTTTTTTGAATATTGGAGGTTTATACTTCTCTTTGCCGAAAGCTTCTGTTTGCTAGCATTCATGAATTATTGCTACTTGATTATCAACTAATGAGTAGAATAAATATATGAAAATTTTCATTTGTATTTGTTTTATCAAATTGATGGATTTTGGTTTAGAAAAATATGTTATTGTAATTTTCTAGTTAAGGAAGCACACTGTGCCAGTGTGGTCGACTGTTTTCTCCATAATGACATACTCAACGGTGTATTTCTATCTGCAATTGCATGCTTAATTTAATTCCTTGATCTCGGTGTATCACGCTCACATTGGAGTGCCAATTTCGATGATTCTTGCTTATAATTGAATGAAAATTCTAACTAAGGTGCCCCTCGTTGGAATTGTGGACCTCCCAGAGTATGGATCCATAACTGGCTTCTTTTTTTCAAATTTTTTTTTCATTAATCTCTCTCCCATTAGTCCCATAAAATGTACCATGCGCATATGCAATTACATAAGACATGACAAAGGTTTTCTTTAAACACTAAATTGCACCTTTTTATGCCATTGCATACTGATTATGTGATGGCATAAACACATACTTCTGTATTCATAGGCATAGTCTGTCAAACACAATATTGCATAAGCCATAATGGCATATGCGAGCTTATGACTTGAAATGGCATACACGATCAAATATGACAATAATGGTGTCTAAGTTCAACATTGTATTTTCATAATGTGATGAAAGGGAAAGGGCATCACAAAAAAGAAGAGAATAAAAAAGAATGTTGAGAGCATATCTTAATTTCAACTTGAAATCAACAAATAAAGAGATGCACACAACAATGTCTACGGTTTGAGAACCAAAGAGGCCTAGTCTCTCTATAAAATTCAATAGTTCAATCCAAAACTTGTACGTTAAAACCCAAATTATAGTTTATAAAGCAATGTGGATCTCAAATTCCTAAAATTTTAAACTAAATAAACTACCTAAACAAGCATTTAGGAAAATAATAAAGTCTATATAATGGGGTGACTGTACCCAATCACATGGTAATTGTTCATTTTAATGGTGTTTGACCACTTTGAATCACATCATGGAAATATTTTTCAATGCAATCTTCGCTCCATCAGATCATTACATCTGGACCTTAGCATCAGGTGGCACACTTTGATGAAAAATTGTGCCACATGTACCCAACATGTGACCTGTTCAATCTAGATTAGGAATGGGTTGGTTACTGTAGCAACTCTTTTTTCTTGCATCTAATTTCTGATTTACAATTTCGACGGTGTTGAGCAGTGGAAGCACTTTGTATATTGATTTGATCATCTATTTACTTTTATCATATTCAAAGTGCAAGCCATGTCAATTTTATGATTATCATTCGTCTTGGATTTATGTTTTTAATCATTTTTCCTTCTCTCCCAGATAAATAAATTCAAATGTTGTTGCATATTTTTTAGGCAATGCGGCCGGCTTAACATCTTTTTTAAGTGTTTGATATGATAATTAGTGTAAGGGATGTGTGATCCTTAGTGTTCATGCAGTTTCTGCTGTTTGTTCTATTAATATAAGTATGTTTGCACGTTTAGGGCACGCTTGGTTCAAGGTAATGGCATTACATGTACTGTGCACATTACCTATAATGAAGTGTCAAACAAAAAACTTGTAATGTGCATATTGAAAGTGCCAAATATGTGTTTGATTCACTGTATTTTGACTGTGACAATATACTAGATTCCTGAAAATTTTGATAATTAACCAAAAGATCCTTCAGTATATTATGAACAAAAAGCAAGCAAGTCAAAAAATTTAGGGGGTGAAATTTTTTCACTTTACGAGGTGTCAAAAAGTGCACCTATAAGCATAATAGTTGCACATTACAAGTAGTATCTAGTAGTGTAAGGGATGTGTGATCCTTAGTGTTCATGCAGTTTCTGCTGTTTGTTCTATTAATATAAGCATGTTTGCACGTTTAGGGATCGCTTGGTTCGAGGTAATGGCATTACATGTAATGTGCACATTACCAATAATGAAGTGCCAAACAAAAAACTTGTAATGTGCATATTAAAAGTGCCAAATATGTGTTTGATTCACTGTATTTTGACTGACAATATACTAGATTCCTGAAAATTTTGATAATTAGCGAAAAGATCCATCAGTATATTATGAGCAAAAGGCAAGTAAGTAAAAAATTTAAGGGGGCGAAATTTTCTCATTTTACGACGTGTCAAAAAGTGCACCTATACGCACAATAGTTGCACATTACAAGTAGAATCTAGTGATCACTTCAAATCAAATGTGCCTTTGAAGAAGGAGATTTCGATATATTTTTTTTTTGAAATCTTCATATTGGCAGTGACTTACCGGTTATATAGAAAACATGTATGGCCTAATCGTTTATTCCATTGTTTGATACTCATAATCTTAAAAATAATGATCCTTGCACAAGCTCTTGTGTATGTAAGCTCAATGTGGTTATCTTCCTGTTTTTTTCAGGTAGTGGAAAGACTTATACCATGCAACCACTGCCTCTTAAGGCATCACAGGATATTCTGAGCTTAATGCATCATACCTACCGAAATCAAGGATTTCAGTTGTTTGTCAGTTTCTTCGAGATTTACGGCGGGAAACTTTTTGATCTCCTAAATGATAGGAGGTTTGCATTTCTGCTTGTTTCTGTTGGGTATGTGCAATCAGTATAATTTCATCTTGTTGGCTCTCAAGTTCGGCTTTTGCAGAAAGCTTTGCATGAGGGAGGATGGTAAACAACAAGTCTGCATAGTAGGTTTGCAAGAGTTCAGAGTAACAAATGTAGATATGATAGGAGAGTTGATTGAAAGAGGAAATGCCACAAGAAGTACTGGTACTACAGGCGCGAATGAGGAATCATCACGTTCTCATGCTATACTTCAACTTGCTATTAAAAGGTCAGTTGATGGCAACGAATCGAAGCCTGCTCGCGTAATTGGAAAGCTTTCCTTTATAGATCTTGCTGGCAGTGAACGTGGTGCAGATACTACAGATAATGATCGACAAACGAGGTATGATTTTCTACGATTCCGTTTTTTTAGATAATTAAAAATAATTTTACAGAATATGCACCACCCAACCTAGGGATATCTGTACATATTAATGGAAATGATACAGTCAGAAAATATGCAATTTTTTTTCCGTCGAAGAATAAAAATATGAGAGAGAGAGAGAGATTGTCTTAGGGATGGAACACACAGACATATTTTATCATCAACTAACAGAATTGGTATTTGAAATTGTGATACAGAATGGAGGGTGCTGAGATCAATAAAAGCCTGCTTGCACTGAAGGAATGTATTAGAGCTCTTGACAACGATCAGGGACATATTCCTTTCAGAGGAAGTAAACTGACCGAAGTTTTAAGGGATTCATTTGTCGGAGATTCACGAACGGTTATGATTTCATGCATTTCCCCAAATTCAGGCTCTTGTGAACATACTCTCAACACATTAAGATATGCGGATAGGTGATGGTTTTGCTACCTGCCCTTTATGCAGAAACATAGTATCAAAATTTGGGCGATACCAATACGTATCGATTTCGCCAAGAACTGATACCACCCAGATACAAGTTCCCGGGGTGGTATCAGTATCGGTATTGATCAATACGTATTGGTATTGGCTGATACTGACTGATAGTCTTTTTTCAAAAAAATAAATCCTTGGTTTCATGGTATCGATGCCGATACATGGTATCGATGCCGAGTTGGACACCTTGTGCAGGGAAATACCGGGCTAAACAATTTTTTGTTACCAGGGTGAAGAGCCTTTCAAAAGGGAATAACTCGAAGAAAGATCCATTCTCTTCGACCTTAAATGTTAGAGAATCAACTGTTTTTCCACTATCTTCAACTTTAGCTACAGTCTCCAATGAGGGAAATGTTACCGAGGGTTCAAGTGGTATAAACAGATTTGGGTGGGCCAAAAAAATTGAAACAGAAATCCACCAGCCTTATAACATGGACCGGGGGCCTAGTGCAAGAGAGGGACATTTCACTTCTCGTTATGCAGAGCAGAGAGGTGGTATTGACACACTAGGAGATGAGTTTGATTACTCCGAGGAGTCGATTGAGCAAGATAATTCCTCATGGAAGAAGGGAAAGTCAGACATGTATCAAATTCCATCTTCAGAGGAAAAGTTAAGAAAAGTTGATGCCCGTACAAAATGGAAGAGCCCTCCAGAATTGGAACCTAATAGCTCACATCCAGAGGATGATCTGAATGCCCTGCTTAAGGTACCATAATGGAAACTATATAACAACTTTTCCTTTTTCATTTGCTAGCACAATTATGTAAAGTTTCTCGTCATTGCAGGAAGAGGAAGACCTTGTTAGCGCCCATCGGAAGCAAGTGGAGGAGACGATAGACATTGTTAGGGAGGTAAGTGAGATTGAATTTCTTATCATTTCCTATTTATAAGCTGGAATTGAAACCATGAGCTCATTGTGACAATGCATGGGTTGTGGAAGCTGTTTGTAGAATCTTCTTTTCCATAGTGATTATGACTGTCTCGTTGCAGAATGGAGTTTGACTACCCCAAATTATGGCCAAGTGGCATATAATTTTAGCAACCCAATTCATCGAAGTGGTAGCTCATATTGGAACCTACCATAGATACTTGTCACAATGTCTAGATACGGCAATAATTCGGCAAGGAGTTAAAGTGGGAATGGGACAAAGAAAAGTAAAAAATAATGGTAAACAGTAAAAATATATTATTATATTTTCACATTAGAAATAATATTGTTAATTAGCAAAATGAGTGAGGTGTTTGATGCACGACAAATTTTTATAATTATATAAGCCATAATATATATATATATATATATATGCATGATTCATCTTTATTAAATTCGGTAAAATTCAGGAAATTTTGACACACCCTTAATTCTGAGGTTTTTAGCATTCTTTCAAAAAAAAGAGGAGGCTTATGCAACTATGATAAATATAATAATCACACTAATTGGAGAATTTGAATTGCCCAATCTATGCATCCTATTATGGACGGTTTTGCATATTTTTTCAATGGTTGATATTAAAGTGCATCGATCAAATCATTCCAAAGTTCTTTTAGTCGTGATTCATTGGCTGAGACGTGTCAATGATGGGCTGCTTGTTGGACTACTTGGATTGACGAAAGATGTGCGCCACATGGTGTAAAGGGGCTGTCATGGCCTAATCTTTGTAAATGTGGTCAGCAAAGTTCGGTCTCATTGATGTATTTTCTTTTGTTTATGCAGGAGATGAAGCTTTTGGTTGAAGCTGATCAACCAGGTAATCAGCTGGATGACTATGTTTCTAGATTGAATGTTATTCTTTCACAGAAGGCTGCGGGGATCCTGCAATTGCAGACACGCTTGGCTCGTTTCCAAAGGCGTTTAGACGAGCAAAATGTTCTAGTATCTTCTCTAGGAAATTGATGGGCCACTTGTTTTTGGGGATTGCCAATGATGGGCTGCAACCACACATCATTTTGTGGTTGTAGTGTTATAATTTGTTGTGCAGAATCTATGCATGGTTTGGGAGTTCCGATGGGTGGATCGGTGCAGCATTTGGTATAGGTGCTGGGCTCGGCTGCCGCTATTTAACAGCTATTGGTTGATTATTAAAGTAGATGGATGGCATTTGATGTGATGATTTCTTCTACAGATTTTGTTTGGGTAATCTCTAGCAGTTTCAAGGGATTGCCATTTACTTGAAGTGAAGCCTTGTTTACTTTTGTTACTCTTGTTGCGTTATACAGAAAACTTATATGCTTTTTATGGCATTATTTTGTAAAGCTCCAGACTGTAATGAGGGTTAAACCTGAAACTCAAACTCATAGGTGATGCTAAGCATAATTAAACTTGAAATTGGCTACACAACCAACATTATCTTATATTTAGGAAAATGACATTTGTTTCTGACTTCTGATCCAAAAATGTCATGCTCTTCATATGTGCATTCTATCAATGGAATAATTTGATGTTTTCACACAAGCAAACGAGATTCTCTGTGCTCTCTGATCCAGTTCGTTCTATCATATTTTTCACAGATGAGATGGGTGTCACGGATTTGAAATCCTATTCCGCATGTCAACAGAACGCTGGCTGGATTTAAGTTCTCAGTTGTTTGAATTATATTAGTGACTGCAATCGGTTGTGTATGAAGGCATTCACATTGGAAGAGGCAGATTTAGTTTAAGTGCGGGGAATACCGAAAGAAGCTGCAAGAATGTATAGATTTCTCCACCTACAAAAAGGCAGATTGCTCCATAAGGATTTTTTGTACCAGCTCTAAGCCCAGTTACGCCTGAAAAACCAAGCAATCTAGTTAGCAGATTGTTTGGACTATTTGGAAAGAGAGAAACAGTAGAACTTTCAAAGGAGAGGAGCAGATTTTTGTGTGTTCAGGAAAATCAAAAGCAAAGTTATTAGCTGGGCGGCGGCTGCTTCGCAACGGAGCTCCTTTTTCAGGTGATACTTCTCATAATGATTGGAAGGCTGCCCAGTAGGCCTTATCAAATTGAATTTTGATGGGGTTTGTGTGGTAACCCTAGGATCGTTGGGAGAGGTGGTGCTCAGTTTGTGCTTCGGCACCTGCGCCAACAACAAATCAGAGCTTTAAACTGCTGAATTTGGTATCCAGCTGGTGGATAATATGGAGGTGCCGAACCTCAATTGTTAAGGTGATGTGAAGGTCACATTGGCTTGGATCAGTGGTAAAGACCCTATCCCTTGGCGATACAGTTATTGAAGAAGCTTTGGCTGGTAACGATATCATCTTTATTGATATTAGATCTGAAAATTGTACTGCTGATCACTTTGCCCATATTATCAATTTCCAGAACGACCAATTGTGGAGTTGGGAACTAGCCTTCACGAGGATATGGGCGTAGCTGTTACCTTCTCTCCAGCAATGTGAGGTTTTGAAATTTCTAGTACTTTTACTGACTTGGCCACTAGTATTGTAGAAGTGAGTGCGTTTCCAAGGGTTCACAATATCCTTTTTTGAGGCATTTTACACGAGTGAATCGGACTCCACCTAACAGTTGAAAAGTAGGATATCGGTGTGAATGGAAGGACCTCAAAACGGCTTCAGCACACTACCAGTGCTGTCCCTAGACAAGCCTACAGTTCCAGAAAACACCCAAGATTTAGAGCGGTCAGCGTTGATTTTAATCCATAAAAGGTCGCTTCCCCTCGTTGGTGTTGGTTTCCGAGAAGAGAGGGGGAGACCTTCAACTGAACTTCTCCATAGATTTTGCTCATTTACCTAAATCCCCCCTGATTCCTGAATGAAAGGGGGATTCGTTAAAAAACAAAAAATTATAAGAATGGAGACAGCAAACGGACCTTGAGAAGTACACGGGTTCTTGAAGTCCTCTCTAGTGGGGCTTTGGCCTGTAGTACAATGGAAGGTTGACAATAGGGTTCATCATTTGCACCCATTTTTCTTGTGAAGAGCATCCGCTCTTCCACTACATCTAGAGATCTTGGCGCACCTATCAGATGGTTTGTGACAGCCTAAATTTTGATACCTTAAAACCCGTGCCATTAATACGGCCCTTTAGGCCATGGCCCCGAAGTCCATATGAAATATTGGTATAATCAAGCCATCACTATTCAAAATGAAACATGTAATTGAATAACATGAAATAATTATATGCTAACTTAAAGCAAACGCTCAAAATACAGTTCTTCTTTTTTGTCAACACATGAACAGAAGAATCGATCCGAACCATCGGTGATAATCTGGAACACCCTAGATGGTTCGTCAAAAGAATATATTATTTAATTACATCTTTTCCAAAAAAAAGACTTAACATATCAAGTCGTACATAAGGCTTTCAAAACTCACTCTCAAAGTATGCACAGATCCTCTAGAAGAAGTCTTCAGGAGGAGGTTCTAACTCTTTCCCGGGTACGTAATTCGAATCTCCAAGATCTACGTCTCTCGAAGCCTCGGTACCCGCAAGTAATGGACATGCGACGTATAGTCTAAAAGGGGTGAGCTACATCCTAGCTCAATAGGGAAACAATAAGTGAACATATAAGTCAAATTCTCACATATATTCTAAAACAATTTAAAAGCATGATTTATCTGATGGAATTATTGAGAAGACATTTTAAATAACTGAAAGATGTACTAGATGCAACTGTTGCTTTACATGGGTTTTTTCATTCTCAACTTGCTGATATTAGTTACTGATTCGGCCTAATTACTTAAATATTCCTCAACTTACTGTAGAATCGGGCGCCCGATGGAATACCCTTCATTGTTGTCTAAATATACAGTTTTCATATCTGTTTCTTTTTTAAATACCACCCAGGCCCCTTTCTCATAGGCGACGGGGTTTTTAGTCTCATACACATCCCTGGGATGTCTAAACTAGTGTACGAATTGGCCGCTGTACCGGTCACGGATATTTTGCCAGTCAGTCGTAGGTATCCCGCCACGTTGGTGGGGTATTCTGTTCAAACCTTAAGTAACAAAAGTATCAAATGTGTGCTACATATAGTTGTTCACCATGTAATTGTGCTAATTCATATCGATTAGGCCTTATCAATCTTTGTTCACTTTTGTTTTACAATGTCACATACATCCCTGGGATGTCTAAGTCAATCGCATCATACAGATGCTTTTATTATATTTTCATCCCCTGAGGATGTCTCATTTTCATTTATTTACTTGGTGTTACACACACAAACACATTTAAATATTCACATTTTGATGCACAAATATTCATTTGAATCACTCTACATACATGCTTTTGAAAATTGAAATACATGTTCAAGGTGTTCCGTACCTCAACGTAAAGCTATCATTTAACGCATCGTCATTCTCTAGGGAATCAAACGCATCTAACACACGTCAAATCTACATTGCATGTGTCAAAGATACTCTCAGAAAAGTCCCTAAGAATCTTGAGAACTATAGCTTTCTAGAACAATAAAAATAAAGTAAAATTCTATGTAGTATCTCGCGCAAGCGAGCACTATTTATCGCTCGAGCAATCATAAACGAGACTCATACTATCGCGCGAGCGATTATAAACGAGGCCTTTTGACTTCACGCGACCCTCGCTCGAGCGATCTTCCTCTTTATAAAGTTCCTCGCTCGAGTAAGGCCAAAACTATTTCTTTTATATATTTTATCCTTCCTCGCTCGAGTGAGTTATTTTAACCGCTCGAGCGAGGAGCGATGACAGTAATTGCTCGATCGTTTCGAGAACTACCCCCAACCTCATTTAGACATTAAAGTAAATCTACCTAACAATTAATACTTCATCTAAATTACATATAAACATTTACTTACCTTGGATTTATAGGATCTCTTCTAGATTTGATCCAAGATTAATCATACCAAATAAGAGTTTCAAAACCCTTCTTCCAAACCCTTTCTTGATCCTTCCCAAGCTCTCTAGACTAAGGAATCTTCTTTATTTTCATCACTATCATCATCACCCCATATATTAGAAATTTCTAAGGTGAATCTCACCTATTTCTAGCTACCTTTTAATAAAACTTTTTTTTTTTTTTTTTCTCTTTTCTTCTTTCTCCCTATCTCTATCTCTCTTTCTAAGCTCAACAAAACAAGTATGAGAGACTCCTCCCCTTTCTCTCACATACCTTAATTAGTGTGCTAATCACATACATACCTCCTAAGTGCTTTGCATCCACTTAGACTATTTGCCAAACATATACACTTAAGAGTATATAAATTTTTGTTTTTGTCCCTGTGCACCACAAATGCCATAGTACTGTTCATGACACACGTGACCTGTACTATACACGGAAATCATGGATGTTACATGGTCACATGTTGATTCCACATGATACACATCCTCAAAGCAAGGATCAAAATTTCAGGTTTCATTTCGGTTTTGGAGGGGAGTGAAACCGAAATTTCGACCGAAAATTTGATCCCCATACAAAATTGACCGAAATTTCGGTCTAAAATTTCGGTTTCGGTGGGGACCGAAACCGATATTTTCGGCTGAAATTTTGATCCTTGCCCAAAAGTGATCATCTTATTAGGTATGCTAGCCACTTTTGGGGATGTGTGCTACATGGAATCAACATATGATCATCTGATAGGTGCTTCGGGATCTAAAGATCTTTTGTATGGAACTTTGGATCGAAAAACGATCTCCATTCTTTGATTCAAAGCTGTCAACGATTTTTTATGGTGGAAGAGCATGTACTCTTCACAAGAAAAATGGGTGCAAATAATGCCACCCTCGACTTGCAACTTCAAGGTCGCAGGTTTGATCGAACCCACCTTACCGATAGTAATAAGGGTAGCTCTATTCGTACCCACTTGTTCTCTGAAAGCACTCACGTGTACAATTCCTTAAAAATCATTGATTGAGTCATATCAGACAATAGAAATCGTGTTTCACCCTGATCTTCAACACAATGGATCTTGAGACCATGACACACCTATCAGATGGTTAGTTTCTTATTCCACGTGTCACAGATCCCCAAAATATGCACCTTGTGGGCAACGGCACACAGCATGCTCAAACGTGATTTTAGGGCCATATTTTGGAGATCTGTGACATGTGGAATCAAACACTGGTTGTCTGATAGGTGCGACATGGTCTCAAGATCCATTGTGTGGAATATTGGGGTGAAACACGATCTCCATCGTCTGATCAGACCCAATCAATGGGTTTTAACGGGTCTCCGACGAAAGTGCTTTCATAGAAGGGGTGGGTGCGAACAACGCTACCCTAATAATAATCCTTACTACTATATAAAAGCTAAAAAAGTTTATGTTAAATTTTGTTTTCACATGTATTAGGACGAAATTGCCCCTAACTAGCCTAAAAACTAAAATTCTTAAGCACCTATATTTTCTCCCCCCTAAAACTTCTACATATTTATTTATGTAAAGTTTTGTTTTCACACTTTTTAATACAAAAAATAATCATTTTTATTTGAAAATTATCGAGGATTACCTCTTTATCCCACTAAAAATTGATTAAACTCCTAATTAAAGTCTAATTGTTGTATATATATATATATATATATATATATATATATATATATATATATATATATATATATATATATATAAATAAAAACTTAGCAGATATCAACTGAATAAAAACCCAAATCTTGTGGGAGATATTTTATAGAGAGACGATAATTGACAGAAATAGAAACTCAGATCTTATAGCTAGCGAGAGATAATTTCTCTCACTGACACGCTTTTTACATGAAAGACAATGGAGTCGGGATTTTATGGGTGAGGAATCGAGTTTCTATAAAGTGTTTGACTTGTCTAATTTAAATGGTGTTCATTTCACCTCTAAGCTACACATGACATATAGGATAAGGAAGCCATTATTGACACTCGGAAATGTGGCCCTTGCACCGAAGTTAAAGAAAGACTTTGTATTTTAGGGTTTGTTTGGATAAAAACACGGGAAATGTGGGAAAGTAAAATAATATTTGTTTGTTTCCTCTCATTTTTCGTTGTTTGGATAATCACATTGCTAGCTAGGAAAACAAAAGAGTAATCAAATCATCCTGTGTTTAGATAAAATTGTAGAAAAATAATATATTCTAATAAATTAATAGCCATAATACCACAAAAGATCATCCAAACTAAAAAACAGTTGCAATATCATAAAAATGACTTACAAAAATGTCCAAAAAAAAATATATGTATTAAGTTGTTTTTATTCTTTACATATCTTAGTGAATTGCCCTAATGGTGACTTAGTGCTTTGTGAAGGTGCTTTAGGTTCAAACTTTGTTATGTGCAATAAATTGTTTATTTTTTTCATTAATTATACTAGAGCATATATATAAGTCTAAAAATAAGGAAAAATTGTAGGATTTAGTTAACAAAGTCAACGAAGAAATATTTGTTATGAAAATAAATACCTTAAAAAATATTGTTTAACGATTTTTGATAATTTTGGGTGGTCAATATAATTTTGAATGGATGAGAATCTACTAATATAAATTATGACGCCTAAAGCTTAGTAACAAAATTTTGAAAGTTTGGGTGGTCAATTGATCACCCAAGTCATAGCGTGGCTCTGCCTCTGATTTGTGGAGATGTGTGCTATATAGAATCAATATATGACCGTCTGATAGGGGCGCAATGATCTTAAGATCTATCATGAGGAAGATTGAAAACAAGAAACAATCTCTATCGTCTGATTCAAATCAATCAATGGTTTTTGTTCGTAAAAAAATTGTGTTGTATTACTAATAAACGGCTGAGAAGAGTTGTACCCTTATTTTTTTCTTCTACGCTCCTCTTATCTTTCCTAGATCTCGGCAAATTGAATGCCAAGGGGTACCCTTGAACTCTTAAGTCAGAAATGAGCGTAAAAATTGAATTTTGTATTGTGATCCTTCAGTCGCTTCCAAACAGTGGAAAACTACGGAAAATATAATCCCAATCTAAGTATTCCTCTCTCTTCCCCATATCCAAACAGACCCTTAGGGATGTGACATATGAAAACACAATCTGGGCCGTCTGATTTAAAATTCATGATCTATAGATCCTTAGTGTATAAGATTGGAGCAAAACATGATATTTATCCATATGATCTATTGTTGTCAGCCGTTGAATCAAATAATAGTTTTTTATTATATTTTATCACATGAAGAAGATTATATTTTATGCTAATCTTTTGCACTTAATATCTTTAAATGATGGGCCCCCAAATCAAATGGTTTATATGAAGTTTTCATATAGCAGAGGTCGTCAAACTTGTAGGTCTTTGTTTTAAACTTGGTGCAAGGGCCAAGTTTCCTAGTACAAGTGATGGCTCCCACAAGATAATCATTCAAGAGGTCCATATAATGTCATTAATGGGGTGAAAAAAAATCTCCATCATCAACGATTTAAACTTGTGAAATTGCATCAACATCATTTAAGACCCAAAATTATATTTTGTGCTAATCTTTTACATTTAATATCTTTAAATGATGGGCTCCAAATCAAACAGTTTAGATGAAGTTTTCATATGGGGGTCGCAAAACTTGTAGGTATTTGTTTTAAGCTCGGTGCAAGGGCCAAGTTTCCAAGTGCAAGTAATGACTCCCACGGGATAATCATTCACGAGTTCCATATAATGTCATTAGTGGGCTGAAAAATAATCTCCACTAGCAACGGTTTAAATTTGTGAAATTGCGTCAACATCAACATCATTTAAAACCCATCCCACCATGCTCCTGAGGTTTACACATTTGACCTCAATTTTTTCAGTATATGTCTTAACCAAACCTAATTCAATTCAATTTCAATAATTCCCTTATCTCTTTATATTTTGCATACAAAAATTTGTCAACCTAACCTTCAAAAGATTTATGGTCGAACTTGATCCGAGGGATCAAGTTCATGTGCTCGACCTGGTTAATTAAAAAATTAAGTCAACCAATGAAATCAAATCAGCCTGATAATATTTTGGTTGGTGTTACCGGCACACCACTTTATGCTACAACCACCGCATTCAATGAATAAAAATTATTGAAAATGAGTGGGCATCCACAGTCCAAAATGTGTTTAAACGATAAAAACTTCAATGCACTATGATACGTGAGGCAGTATCCAAACTTTGGTTGAAGTTTAGACCAGAAAAAAAATTTTAATTTTTTTAATAGATGACATGTGACATTGCACACGATCCCAAAAAATGCACTATCTTGGAATCATGTGTCACGTGACATATGATCTGAGATTTGAATGCATATGTTCATTCATACATTAGAATTCATAAACATTTTTCATTTTATAAATTTATTATTATTTTTTTGATTTTATAGAGCAACACATACAAAGCACGTGCATGTTTACTAGTCCTTACTACTATATAAAAGTACGAATGATTTCTGTCAATTTTAGTCTTTCCACACTTTAGGAACAAAATACCTCTAAGCTACTCTATTATTCTTCCTTATGTATCCCTATATTTTATAAGTTTCTATAACTAGAACTCTTCGAGCTAAACAACCTCCGTATACGAATAAATCTCTCCATCTTCCTCTCTCTCTAAATCTGCGTCTCTTCATCTCCTCTTTGAAAATTTTCAAGAAGCTTATGAGTCCTCTTTCATTCGTTCAATTTGATCTCTTGAGTCGGATTGATCCTTACAGCAACACCAGGGTTAGATCCAACAACTCCATTATTTGCTAGGTATCCTTTTTAAACTTCTTTGCTTTCTTTTGTTGGTGACACTCAATTCTGTCTTAGTGCCCACACACTCACGTTGGATGTTAGAGTGGAACAAGAGAGAAGCTCCTTCTTATAAATATATTGTGTGTGCCAAACATACAAATTTAACAACCCATGTTTTTGTTCAAGTTTCTCTCTTTTAAGAGGATTCCTTCACTAGCAAATCCTTTCAAGCTATGGCAACGCTAACTGACCCACCTTCCTCAGTGTATTTGCAGTTTCGCACACGTTCTTCCATCCACCCTAAAAAAAATCTCGCCTTTCTAATTATCCTAAAATCCCACAACTAGCACCTTCTCAATATATGCAATTATTCTTATATCCCACAACTAACACATTCTCAATATATGCATGGCTCTACTTAGAAACCCAAAAGATGTGAGAAAGACACAACACCTTCTTAATGGGAGCCGCTACTTGCAATTGAAAAGTTTGCCCTTATACTAAATTTAAAAGAATATGCTGTACAATCTAAATTATTTGATTTTAAAGCCATGGTTTAAAGATATTGAGTGCAAAAGATTTCCATGAAATATTAAGGGTAATCTTCATCTGCGATAAATTACAGTCAAAGACTATTATCTAATTCAACAATTGACTATAATAGATCATATGATAAATATTGTACTTTACACCTATTTTATAGACTAAAGATCTACAAATCATAAACTTCAAATCAGACGATCCAAATTGCATTTTCACATGTCATCATACCTAAAATACCAAGTCTTTGATTAACTTCGGTGCAAGGGCCAACAACCGTATCTTTTATTCATAAGGAGTTATTTCTCTTACTACAACAATTATATTGTAAATCAATTCAAGCATGCTAGAAGTTAAAGATATAAAAAAATGATAATATAATGTCATAATATTTTTTTTTAGGTTTTAATAATTATTATATTACAAACAATACAAGTCTCAATCTTAAAAGAAAAAGCTTATTTAAATTAAATTCAAACAATAGTTTTATTGAGTAAGTGATAAATTTTTTCTTTAAACTGATTATTTTATCTTTTATTTTATTTTTAAGTAATATTTATTTTTATATATTTAGATTTTATACTGTTATTATAAAGCTTCAATTACAAACATATATCAAGATAAGGATCTTTGGCATCCTGCATGTAATGCATGCAAAGCAAGAGTTATTTTAAAAGAAAAATAAGTTGAATGCAAAAAGTGTAAAAATTAGAAGATAGAATACACATTGCAGTAATTACTTTAGTATAAATAGACTTATCAATTATATTTAAGTTTGTAATTTAAGTTCAGAACTAATTATCAATATATATGCATTGTAGCTATGCACTTTGCATACAAATTGGTGATGAGAGTGGAGAAATATAACTCACATTATTTTAAAATAAAGCAAAGATTCTTATTGATTATTTCCCAGAAGATCTTATATTTTTAAAAATGAAGGTAATATTTTTTATTTTATTATATTTTCTTATAAAAAATATGACTGATTGTGTTTTATTATATGCAGGATGGAGATAAAAAATTTCAAATTCACATGAAAAAATATCTCCAAAAAAATACTTCTTTCAAGTCAAAGTGCGAGATATAAGTTACCAAAATCGTCTTACATGGTCGTATATATGTCAAAGTATTTAATGCGAGACTGTGGATGATGAAGATAATAAAATCCTCAGGAAAGTTAAAGTCAAGATCAAATAATACCCCTTTTCGATTTAATTGAATTATCAAGATTATACTTATTTGTTGATTTTTTTTTAGAGTCATTACTTGCACACGATTTTCAAGTGATTGCAAAGGATTGCATCGAATTTGAAAGAAAGACTTACAAGTTTAGCGACCTTTACTATATGAAAACACCATCTAAGCCGTTTGATTTGAAGGTCAAGATTTAAAGATATCAATTGTAAAAGATTAGAACAAAATTTAATTTTCATCATTTGATTAAACGCAGTCACAAGCTATTATATAATTCAACAGTTGACTACAATAAATTAAATGACAAATATCATGTTTTACTCCAATTTTATGTACCAAAGATCTATTGATCATGAATTTCAAATCAAACGGCCCATATTGCATTTTTACATGTCACATGTCCCTAAAATACCCAATCTTTCTTTAAATTTGGTGCAATCACTTGAAAATTGTGTGCAAGTAATGGCTCCTATTTTTTTTTCATGTTCTATAGTTGACAACATAAGTTATATTTTTCTTAATTTTTATTATTTTTTTATATTTTAAATCATAAAACATAGTAACAAACATTAGAAATGCTATATTTTTTTATGTTCAAATCACCTAATAGATGTCTAAAAATCAAGTTCAATCATTTAAAGATCCTAATATCCATCGTTTAAAAGAAAAAAAGGTAGGAAATGTGATTAAACACATACATTTTTGGGCTCTTCAACAAAAATGGTCTAAGATATGCATAGATTTCATGCCTCAAACTCTGCAAGTGAGGCTTCTTTGACAAATTTTCCGGCTGATTTTCTGGCGAAGAGATCGGATTCTAATCCCACGGGAGTTGAGAAGGAGAATCCATCCGCCCTTTGAATTGAATTCCGATTTTTTTGGCGTTTCTCTAAATACGTGTTGTGAAAAAATATCTTGTGTTGACGCATATATATATATATATATATATATATATATATATATATATATCTATTTATATACATATATGCTCATCCACATGACACTAATATGACACTTGCCTCACATTTGAATGCCGAGTGGAGTCCCAACGCCCTCTATATATTTTGCTACAATATCATCCAAGAAGTCTTCACAGAATGTATATATGCTCATCCACATGACACTAATATGACACTTGCCTCACATTTGAATGCCGAGTGGAGTCCCAACGCCCAGAATGTACTAACCAATTGGAAATTTAGAGTTTCTTTGGGATGACTCTTAGAGGAAAGAAGCAGCCCACTCAAAATATATGGTTTAAATTATTTTTTAAAGAGACTCAAATTTTCCATACATCATAGAGCCATAAACGCCCCTTTTATAGGGAATGTGGCATATATTTCGAACAGTCCAAGCCCTCAAAAGTAATAGATTCTCCATCTAAATGAGTAGAAAGTCACTCTTACAGGAATTTTGGAGGGACCCTAATATTGACGGTTGTACATAAATTTCTTAATAGATGATAGTCCTCTAATAAATTTTTTTTTAATTAATATCACAACGAAAAAAATAAAAATAAATTTTGTTAGAGTATCTCCAATGGTGTCTCAATTTTTTTTCCCATTAGACAAATTTGCGATACAAAAAATATGGGATATTATGCACTCCAATCATCTATCCCAAGTTTAGGATAAGTATTATTTTTATTTTTATTTTTTTGGAAGAGGAAAAAAATTCAATTAATTCAAGTCATGATTTACATAAATGATAATCGATGGAGGAACATCCTCCATCAAAACAAGGAAATCAGTACTATATTTACTAAGTTGAGCCAAACAATGGGCCACTAAGTTAGGCCCCCTAGAAAAATGGGTGCACAACACAAAATTAAATTTTGCTCTGTTTGTGGATATCTCATTTACAAAAGGCAACTAAAAGCAATAAAATATATTTATTTTATTAAATATAGGATATTTATTTGGCATTTTACATCCACGTAGGATATGAGATATTCATTGAAGCGCACTACACTTTACATGAATATCAAATTAGAGCCGTTATAGTGCTCAAGGTATCAAATATCGGCCGATACCGATATGTATCGATTTTTCGGTAAACCAATACGTATCGGCGCCGATACGTATTGAGCATTCAACTTGGTATTGGTACCGGTATTGGAGATGCTCTTAGTTAATTCACTGATCCACATAGTAAATCGTAATTTGAATACAACACATCAATTTGTAGTATAATTTGATCTGATTTTTAATAGTGTAGGTCCAAGGTTATAGAAATCGAATCTTCAGTCGCAAATATTAATAACGAATTTTAAAGATATACAATAAGAATTAAAATATCGGAAAATTGATACGTATCGTCCGAGCCTAAAACCGATACATATTGGACGGTACATATCGGTTTCAATGTATCGTTCGATAATTAAATGGGAACCACCGATACGGTACATTGAACGTAGCGTATCGGTGAGCCCTGATACCGATATATATCATCTAATATGTATCGGTATCGGACGAAATTTTGATCCACAATTCATAGAGGAAATTTGAACCTAAGACATCAGTAATTTTAATTTTATAGCTACCCAAATAGTAATTTGCATTTCAATTGTTAAAGGGTCCAAATTTATGTTATAAAATTAATAAATCCTATAACGAATTGGCTTTCCTTGATAATAGCAAATTGGTAATTGAGAACTCCAAGTCGATTCGAGTCTATCAGTGAGCTGAGTAACTACGTTCTCAATTGTTGATAGGGTGCCTTCATAAGAGATCTTGAAATCATGAGTATATTATTGAACGATCAATTTTTTTTTTTACATGACACATATCTTAAAAAGTGATCTTAAAACCAGCTTTGAGTAATGTATGCCACAAGACTATTTGATCATTATCTAGGATGTGTGTCAAAGGAAATAAAAACTAACGGTCTTAATATACTAATGATCTCATGATCCAAGAATAAAAGATTGGGGTGAAAAAGGATCTCAATGATTGATTCAAATCAGTCAATGATTTTTGGCATAGGTGCCGTCGACGATTATTTGGGTGTTAATATATGGACCCATGCTCATACTTTCTCTATGGCGGTGATTATTTAGCTGACACGTGTCAATAATACAATGCTCACAAGTGTGTGCCACTTTGCCTAATGGATGCCGGTAATGCTGTTATCTATGTAACAGGCGGTCAAGAGAGACGCTCCCATAAGAAACAGTTTTCGAGTCTCGGCGCTCGTTTGGATTCAAATAGGCTAGGTTACTTATGCCCCCGACTTCTTCATTTCTTCGAGCCGATCTGCAGATGCACCTCGGTTTTTTGGCGGTTCGTGAAAACTCCTCTAAAAAATGGAGTCTGGACCCTCTCGAACGCGGATCGATCAGGTTTCCATTCGTTTTATTATTTCTTTCATATATATATATATATATATATATATATATATATATATATATATATATATATATTATATAATTGACAATCACACCATTGGTTTTATCTTTAGTCCACTGGTAAATCTTCTTTATTGATTTCGAAGAAGGCGAGAATCAATCTTCGCTCTTTTTATATAACCTTTTCTTTTCACACATAATTTCTTCTTTTTTGTTGATCAGTTTTGTATTAGTGTTTTGTGTTTATCAAACCATCGAGTTTACAGAATTGGGTTCAAAAGTAATTTTCTGCATAGTTTATAACACAAGATAATTTATGTTATTGATGATATTTTGTAGTAAGCCACTAATTTTCAAGAGAAGCATGGTTTTTATTAATGAAAGTATCCTTTTCGTGTTTAGGCCGTCTCCCTATCGTGTAATTATCAACACCCAATTGTTCTAGGGAGACAGAGATCGTCCACAGTAGGAGCTTGCATATGCAACATTTATAGCTAAAAATCGGAAATGGTACCGGAATCAATATAAATCTATGAGAGCAAATACCCAGAAATGTATATATATATATATATATATAAACCAGAAATTTGGTAAAAACGCGTATAGGTATTTATTTACTCTAGGACAGCAAAGTACTACAAGGAGCTTTCGAAATTATTTTACGGAAGTTGCAGTGTAACAATGAACAGAAGGAGAGGTGATCAATGGGGGAGGGATGGAAACCGGGTTTGTGTTAGATGCGATAAACTGAACTTCTGATTCGGACAAGTATGTAATAGAAGGAGTTGCCATCTTATCCAGAGAGGATTTACCCCTTTGTCCAAGGCTTATATCTGTGATCTAGGAAAGGAGTGGAGCATTTGGGGTCAATGGTTCAAGAAGGTTCATGCTTTCCCTATTGGAGTTATTCCTTATGAAGAAAAATGAGACCTTCTTGACTAGAGGACCTCGGGGTTCTATATTTTGACACAGCACAGTGAATGAGGTATCTATGGGGGGACAATGCAGTGATTATTAATGAATCTGAAATTTTGATTTTGGTAATTGGCATGAAAGCTAGCAACGTAAGAACTAAGAAGTGATAGGAAGAAGATTCTGTGAGGTTGATCCCGTGATAGCTAATGTTACTTTTTGTTATCATCTCTGTGCATCTGTGTAAAGTACCTGTGCTAAATTTTGGGCCATAAATCCATCCAAATCTCGATTGTAGGGAAGAAGTTGTTGGCATTCCTCGATATTGGAACTCTTACCTCTACTTTGATGATGTCCTATATCAGAAACGGTGGCCTTGCAAGATATACGAAGCCCAATGTCTCTAAAACAAGAAACAGCTTTACTCCTATAAGAAACGGGAGGGTGAAAGAGGAGATCTTCGATATTTTGAAGGATTTTGGATTTCGTACATGATGGTAGGCCTAAAAGGTTATATGCTTGAGTGGTTGGGGAGAGATCCACGAAAATGGAAGCAAAGTTGTCAAAGAATTCCAGCTCCAAAACAACTCAGTTGAAACTTCTGGTTTTTAGCGCTCATGGATGTGTAAAAACGTAGACTTGTGTTGGTATGCGTCCCCCTATATATATATATATATATATATATATATATATATATATATTTAAGGCCTTTTGGTTATTTTGAATCATTAAATATGTTCGTAGACAAATCATCAATTTAAGGTCTTTTAGCACTCATGAATATGTAACAACATAGACTTGTGTTGGTATGGATCCTCTCTTATATACATATATAAATTTAAGGTCGTTTAGTTATTTTGAATCATGAAATATGTTCAGTTAGATGTGTCCGCGTCTCGTGTCTCTCGAATTTTCTGTGTCTAAGACTTTGTATGCAGGGTTGAAGCTGACATGTGTCTAGCTCGTGCTTTCCATTGGTAAATGCAGTTCAATTGAGGTTCAATTTGGCTATCTTGGAAGGGAGTCTCATTAATTAGTAGACATAATTATGTTTAAATATCCCTTATGACCCTTGAAGTTTTCTAAGGTCACTGAGGTGAATGGAGACATAATGCCATTTCATTGGACAGTTTTTAAGGTAGATTAATGCCATTTGTGTATTTTCCTTGCCTCACTTTTATAAGTTCAAGTCATTCCTTGAATTGTCAAGTTTGTCAAATTTCATGATCAACTTCATGATGCCATGCTTTAATCTTCTAGACAAATTTTGAATAACGTGCTATTCTGTTAATTTTTTTTTTTCCCCCAACTTAAGGTGGTCCTACTGATTCAGAATGTCATGATTCCTACATGGTCTATGTTCTAAAATAACTTATTTTGCACTTTTTTTGCTTTATGGCTTTGTACATGACAAGATATTATTCTTTTTCAGCTAGTTGGTTTTTTCCCAATATAAGACTAGAAAAGAACTGATAATTTCATTTTCTTTTCCTATTTGACATATCAAAACTATTTTCTCATCTGTTTTGTCTTGCTACTCTTTCCAGTTTTTCACTTCGAGGAAGAAGAAACCTCTATCTCCCAGTCCGAAGGCTGAGAAAGTTGATAAAGATATAAAGAGTACATTGGATGGATCTCCTAGTGCCAAAGGCACTTTAGATAGCTACCTTGTGAATGGTCATGAGCAAAAACATTTGGTAAAGCCTTCACATACGGATCATAATCTCTTGTCAAGGCAAGACCCAGTTAAAAGGAATTTGACATTGGAGATTAATTTATCTTCTGAAGTTACGCAAAAATCATTTTTTCCACTGAATAACTTGGGAAACATAGATCATTCTCTGAAGGTTGAAGATTTAGGAGAGTTTCACGATGGGCCTCTTTGTAAAATATCAGCAAAGGAAATTGTTCCAAATGAACATAGTCTTGTTGTACGCCGCTCGTGTGAAGTTGGTGAAGTTGCAACCCAAGCTCCTGTGGAGGAGACAATATTTACCACCACATCTGGCAAGGAGGACTTGGAGCTTAAACAGTTTGCATCAGATTTTTTGTCTCTATATTGCAGGTAAGTTTTTCCATCTTTAAGCTTGTAGAATAGTATAATATTGTTGAATTTTTTGCCACTTGTTCGAGCATCATATTTCTATCATTTTCTTCTCTAATAGGTATAGTTGGATTTCTGGGATTTAAGTCAAATCTTTCTCTTTCATACTTTCTCTGGTGTTACTGTTATTTACTCAGTGAACTTCCGTCGAATTTATCTTCCCCTTCTGAACAGAAGTGGAAAGGGCATAAGAGAAATGGTAGCCCGTCCCTGCCAGCTGCGAACAGCAAAACATGCATGAAGAAGCAATGCGTATCTGATAAGGATTTGTCCCTACCCGATGTAGAAAATATCCATCCTGATCAGCAATATCCTGAAAATTTTAACCCCAAGTTGGATGGGAAATCTGTGGAAGGAGTTGTTCATTCTGGAGAACTTGAAGTAAGTAGATGCCATTATATGTGTGTGTGTGTGTATAAAACCTGGGTCTCCAGGGGTGATGATCCCATTATATAATTGTCCACTTTATAGTAACAATCTGAATGTTAACTTAAATTTCCGTTTATGCAGGAAACAGGTGATAAGACAGACAAGGAATCTGGTAGCGGATGCATTGAGGTCTATGCCGGCTTGAGAAAATGCAATAGAACACCTAATTCAAGCTCAAGTGAAAATGTTATACTCCTGGACCATCAGCCGATGTGCGCTCTGGTGAAACCCCGATTCGGGCTCACAGAAGCTCCATGTTTTCTCCTGGAGATGCATTTTGGAATGAAGCTATCCAAGTTGTAGATGGTTTATACGCTCCAGTTGATGAATTTTCTGTTCAACTTGGTGAAGGATTAAATGTTATCAATGTCCAATTTGAGGAAGAAAACTTTTGTTCTTCGAAAAATGAAAGGCGTGGCAATATGTTATTAAATGACAGATCATCTTATCCAATTACTCCCCAGTGTGCCCAAAATGCCTTCAAATCATCTGCAGGCGAGGGAGAAGCCATATGTTTGGAAATGAAAGCTTCTGTGGACTCAATGGAGAAGGCTGATGAAAAAATTGGAAAGCTGTCTACAGTTATTTCTGACAAAGAAACCTCCCCATTGCCTGTTAGGCATTTTGACTTCTTACACGAGGAGAAGAATATGGACGAGAATGCTAAAACCCGATGTTTTTTGGATGAGAAGAGTGACATTTCTCATAAAGGTGTTGGGAGTTCTGATATTAGCTCTGTAAACTGCAAAGGTTTGCAGACTTCTAATATCCTAACTCGTTGTCGCAAAGCTCAGGAAATTAAAGAATATAAATCTGAGGAAAAACTCTGTTCCTCTTTATCTATAACATTGGGCATAAGTCAAGGTTTCCATTCTTCACTTGGCACTAGAGAAAAGTGCCAGGTTACAGAAAACGTTTCCATTTCATCGGAAGCAAATGACAAAATGTGTAAAATGAATCACATTGAAAATATTGATGGTGATAAGGGTATAAGTCTTGGTCCGCCAGGTACTTCCAATGAAAAAGCTAATGTACCTGAGACTGCTATCAAAACTCCTATCATTTCTTACAACCAACGTCATGAGGCCGGTACTCCATCAAGTTCTATGCAACTGAAAGATAGTTTACAGCTCAGAAGTTGGCTTCCTTCTGAATTATGCAGTATATATATGAAACGAGGCATTTCAAACCTTTATCCTTGGCAGGTTCCTTTCTGAACTTAATACACTCATAGTAGATGTTCTCCACTAATTTTATTTTATTTTATTGTTTTAACCTGTGGCATTATAGAAGGAAGTGGTGCCAAAAAGTAGCATTGCAAAATCAACTTAAAGGAACTGTGGCTCATAGTAACTGGAAGCGGGGTTCGTCCGAGTTCCATTTGGAAATATTAGTTGTTTAAGGAGCAACAGGCACAGAAAGGAAAAATTTATGTTGTTGTAATTCCAAAACATTGTTTTGAACTATGCTACTTAATTCGCAATTCGCTTGATTCAAATTCGAGTTCATAATTGGCAATTCGCTACTCTCATGCCAACCCGATTCGCGAGGGGTAGGATGGTTTAACGTCAAACATTATTTATTTATTTATTTTGTTTGCTAAGATAATAAAAAAAATATATAATTAAAAATTTAACACTTGGTACAGTAATAAGCTGATCGTTTACTTGGTAAGGTATTTTTGAACAGTGGGTGTAGTCTGTTGAGGTCATGGGTTCAACTGTCCCGCCTCTAATTTTGTATACACAATCAAGCCAAACTCTCAAATCGCTGAATTCGCCTAATCTCAGCGATTTGCATCGAACTGAATGGCGAACTGATTCGCTCCGAACCAGTCCGCCATTCGTTGGGTACATGAGCGAATTAAGTAACAGAGGTTTTGATGACTTCTCTCTTGGTTTGATGGGGCTTGTTTTTCCTGTTGTTTTTTAGTTGGTTTTAGCGTTTTACTCATAATATAACTTAGCTTGCAGATAAAATGATAAGACCATCATTTTATAACTTAGTGTGGCTTTTGGTTCTACTTTTTCTATGGCAGTCTGATGCATTCATATCCTCAGGTAGGGCTCTCAATGGGCCAGATTAAGGCCGGGCTGGGGTTCAACCCGGGCCGGGTTCCCATTTTTTTCAGCCCGACCATAACTCGTGCTGCGATGTACTCAGCCCAAGCCGGCCCCTACCGGGCCAGGCCAGGCTTGGGCGTCTTCCCGGGCTTTTTTCAACTTTTTTTTTCTAATAAAATTTCGTTGGGCTGTGTTTTTGGACTATTTTTTCTAATAAAATTTGGTTGGGCTTGGGCTGTTTTTTTTTTCTAATAAAAGTTTGGAGAAGGTTAAAAATTTAATTAAATAATTATATTAACATTATAGAGGCTCAGGTACATGCTTTTATTCAAATATTTCATTTTAGTTTGTTGCACAATGGTTATAACGGACAACGGTTAATGCCAGGGCATTTAAGTAAATTATATTTAATTAAAAGGAATTTCTTTTTATAACTTTAAAAGGATATATATATATATATATATATATATATATATATATATATATGTTGGGTGCGGGCCGGGTGTTGGAACAATCAGCCCAAGCCCGGCCCGGATTTATCCAGGTTGCAACATGTTTAGCCCGGGCCGGATACTGGGCCGGTTTTGCTTGATAGAAAGTATCACTTTTTCCGGGCTGGGTGAGGGCCAAAATCTGGCCCGGCCCGACCCATTGAGAGCACTATCCTCTTGCCTATCAACTGTTAATTTTTGTATGTCTGTGCCAATTTACTTCATAATTAATTCTTTCCTTATTATTATTTTCTGTTCAGAAAATTCTTCCATTACTATTTTATATTTTAGCTCCTTCTACGTGCATTAAATTTATAGATTTATACTCCCTTACTTGTAGGTTGGTCTAGTTATTGGTTCAGTTATGAGTAGTTATCTATATTTAAGGGCATGCTTAATGAAATCCCTCCCACAAAACTAAATTTTAGTTCTGCCACGATTTAGGGATCTCAATTCAACTTCATAGATACATCTGTTGTTGGCCTTTATATTTGGTTGAAGTCTGAAATGTATAAATAGTTGACAACATTGTCCAATTTGTAGGTTGACTGCCTTCAGGTGGATGGTGTATTGCAAAGAAGAAATCTTGTTTACTGTGCATCTACAAGGTATTACATACATCCAAGTTGATGTACCTTAAATTCATGTTGTAATACAATAAAACTATTTGTTTCATATTCGTATAAATTTTATTATCTCATGCAATTGAGTTTCTATGCAAATTTGATTTATATTCTATTACAAATTGAAGGGTACCTCTATTCTTGCCCAAACAATCTACATGAATACGGGTGCCCCCACTTTTACTACTAGGGCGCCCACGTATATAAACCCCTTTTTAAAAAATCATTTTTCTCAATTTTCTTTTTCTCTTCTTCTTCTTCTTCCTCAACTTTGGCAGTTGCAACGGTGTCACCGATAACGTTGAATCACCCTCTTTAATCAAATGATGGCTTTTGACTGTATTCAATTAGATGATAGAGATCGGGTTTCGTTCCAATCTTTGGCCTCAAAGATCTGTCCATCATGATCTTCAAATCAGAGGCTAAGATGGTGTTCCACATGGCATAGATTCCAAAATAATAACTTCGTTTTTTTTAACCATGTGCCACGGTACAAATCTCGTGTGCAAGTTTTAGCTCACTCCCACATTTTTTCAACTCATGCATTTCTTGTGTTTACTTTATAAACTTCTATTTTTATCATTTCTGAATGCTAGCAGTGCTAATTTTTTTCACGAGATTTTAATTTATTAGGCTAGCCTTGTCAGTGCAAGATTCCTACGTCATTACCAGTAAGGTTCTATTCATGTTGTGACCAAGCTTTCCATAATATGTTGTGGTATTTAAGTGATGCATTCATTTCTCCTTGCTCCATCAGTGCCGGTAAAAGTTTTGTTGCTGAAATCTTGATGCTGCGGCGTATCATATCAACTGAAAAAATGGCATTGCTTGTCCTTCCATATGTATCACTTTGCGGCGAAAAGGTGGGTTTTGTCTTTGTTGAGAGCTAGTGGCGTCTTATCTAATATTTATCACCATAGCTGTCTCCTGTTTGTTGTAGGCTGAACATTTGGAAGTACTTCTAGAGCCACTTGGTAAGCATGTTCGAAGTTTTTATGGAAACCAAGGGGGTGGAACACTCCCTAAAGATACTTCTGTAGCTGTCTGTACAATAGAGAAGGCAAACTATTTAATTAACAGATTGTTGGAAGAGGGCCGTCTTTCCGAAGTTGGAATTATTGTGATAGATGAACTTCATATGGTAAGCTGTTTCTCTGTCTGGCTTCTTTTTTGTTAGGTGGGTTTGATGGATGTTATATTTTTGTTTCATGCCCCTTCAACGATATATTTTTCCTTAGTTCATACCTCCTCTCTTGCAGTTTCTAGTTAATTTAGCTTAATCTGTTGTTTATTCATATGTTATCTTTCATCATATGGAAACATTGAATTTGAGTTTTTAATGGTAATCTAAACTCAAGTTTGTAGTCTCCTGATGTGCCCAGGTCAAGCCTATCCTTACCTAGCCTCAGTAGCACATGAGACGGTTCTTGGCTAGCATTATTTCTTCTGTCATTTGATATTTATTGACTATTTATGGAAGCCCAAAAGAGTGTATACCATGCAAAAGATGTAAGATTTATAGTAAATGTTATCTCTTTGAATTTAGAAGATCGTTATGTTGATGTGTTCGTTTATATTTCATATATGTACCTTTCCATCTTTCATTCAGGGTCTTTTTTATTCATCTTCTTTGCTGGATTTTGTAATTATACTTGTTTTGTCATCGTTGGATGGATCAAATTGGATTGAGTAGACAGTCTGTTTATTTTTTGTCAGTTGATTTTGGTGACTAATAACTCACTCTTTTTTTGTGAGGATATACAGCTAAAATTGGTGGTCGTTTTGAAGCTGAATATTATGCAAGTTTCATTGACAAAATTGGAGGAATGAGACCATTGCAATGCTGGGATGACACTTTCTCTTAGTTTGATGATACAACAGAGTGCCATACAACTCTGGTCTAAGGGTCGGTTATGGCCAAAATCCAAGTCGGCCTGAATCCTTTGGTCCCTTGACCGAACCAGACTTGAACAGCGTATACATTTTTCTTTGAATAGCAATCGAGTTTTATGTAAGTAAAAATTAAATAATGTACATAATTTTAGGGGCATACCCCTGCAAAGATATCTAAAGCTAGAAACTTATTCCTAAGGAGATAATGATCATGCCACATTGCGTCACCTAATATGTGTGTGCGTTTTATATATATATATATATATATTGACGCAGGACGGTTCCCTAAACTACGTGAATGATATGATTAATTTTGCTAGAATTAAATTAGAATTAAATTAAACAATAAAATTCACAAAATATAACGAATACCTCAGGTTTTCGTAGTATTCCATGCGAGAATCACGTATGTTTCAGGTAGGGTTCAGTCCAAGCGCTAGACCCGTTAGGTTGCAGCGTAGATCGATCCTAGAGATAGAACTATAAGTTTTTTTAGATTAGGGCGCTCACGATTCAAGGATCGGATCACTGATTTTCTCTGAGTATTTGGTGCGGAAGGGTTTAATAATTCTGCTGGGATCTACGGTTGTTGAATCAGGTCGATTCAATGGCTTAGGAAAAATTAGGGTTTAGGATTTCACAAGAATGATGGTCAATTTGGGGTCATAGAATCACACAAGCAGAGAAAATAAGATAGATAGATTGATTGGCAGACTTCACACCCTTGGCTTCGCACCAAACCCTTCTCGGGAAGAAGAATCACTCTTCGTATAGGCTCATCTCAAGCACACACAAGCAAGAGCTTTTTCATTCATAATCAATAACTAACTACATTGTTCAACATAAGGACCTTATATAGGAGTCCTTTCAATCAAAGAAAACCCTAAAACAATTAATAAATAAAAAACAAATAAACCCTTATCGAACTTAAATTCCTAAAACAACCCGGCGCGATTTCGATCGATCGATTTGAAATTTTGATCGATCGAATTGAAAATCGATCGATCAAAATTTCATATTACTGTGAAAATCGCCGTCGCCATTCGATCGGTCGAATTCACATTTCGATCGATCGAAAATTTTGATCGGTCGAATATATGATTCCAGAATTTTGTAACTCTGTCGATGCAATTTGATCGATCGATTTGGTGATTCGATTGATTGAAAATTTCGATCGATCGAAATTGCTGTATTCCTCCAATTTTCTCCAGAATTTCGTCTTCCGCCTCTTTCGACTAGTTCTGATGATTTCCGTTCCGCTTCTTCCGACGTCGGTACACGCGAAAAGGTCCATATCCGATGCCTACGATGTCGGCGTCCCCGTCAATTCTCCAGGGCCGAAAAGGCTTCATCACCGATGAAGCGGCGTTGTGATAGCGCTCGAGTATGTCGGGGTCCAAACGTCGCACTTCGTCTTCAGCTAACCATGAGTTCTCAGAGTCCGGCTTTCCCAACCACTTGACCAAGTACTTTTGAATTCCGCCCCCATGGGTGGATATCGCCAAATCATCTAATATTCCTTCGATCTCATCTCGGCGTTGCTTACGTGGGGAAGGGAAGGGTAGGGGTTGTAGGGTGGGGCTGATATTTGGGCTCGGGGCTGCATGGAAGGGGTTGTGGGGGGGTGGGGCTGGGGCTAAAGAAGGAACCAGGTCCTCCACATTGAATGTAGAGCGGACCCCTATTTCCGGTGGAAGCTCGAGAACATATGCATTAGGGTCGCTTCTTGCTACAATTCTAAAAGGCCCAGCGCCGCGGGCTTGAAGTTTCTTTGCAGCTCCTAAAGGGAACCGCTCAAGCCTAACCCGAATCATGACGCAATCTCCAACCTGGAATTCCTTGAAGCGCCTGTGTGCATCCGCAAATATTTTGTATTGTTCATTGTTAGCATTAATTCGTTTTGTAATTTCGGCATGCAATTCATGTATATGTTGTGCAAATGAATCGGCCGACTCAGAAACTCTATGGGATGCTGACATGGGAATAAGATCAATTGGTGTTCTAGGCCTATGACCAAGGACGACCTCAAAAGAACTCATACCTAGGGATCTATTGATTGAATTGTTGTATGCAAACTCGGCTAAAGGCAAAATAGAATCCCAAGTCCTAGGGTGATCACCAACAAGACAACGGAGGAGATTACCTAAACTCCTGTTGGTGGACTCTGTTTGGCCATCTATTTGAGGATGATAGGCCGACGAAAATTCGAGCATGGTACCCATCATGTGTCATAAAGTTTTTCAGAAATAACTGGTAAATCTCACATCTCGATCCTACACAATCGTCTGGGGTAAACCATGTAGACGCACAACCTCCCGGAAAAATAATTTGGCTATGTGAGCAGCATCGGAGGTTTTGGAGCAAGGTATGAAGTGGGCCATCTTGGAAAAACGGTCCACTACCACAAAAATGGAATCGTGCTTCCGTTGGGTCTTTGGAAGTCTGAGCACGAAATCCATAGAGACGTCTTGCCACGGGGTGTGCGGCACAGGTAAAGGGGTGTACAAGCCCGTGTTTTGTTTGATATGCTTCGCAACTTGGCATGTACGACATTGTTTTATGACCCTAGAGACATCTCTCACAAGGCTAGGCCAATAGAACCTATCCTCAACAAGTGCACTAGTTTTATCGCGCCCAAAATGTCCGGCAATCCCTTCGGCATGTAATTCTCAGATGAGGAAATTACGCAAAGAAGTACGAGGGATGCACAAACGATTGCCTTTGAACAAATACCAATCCAATAGGGTATACTCGGAGTTAATGTTGTTCGGATTCTCAAGGAAAGCAGTGTATTCTGCCCCGAAATCTGGGCAATCAGGATAATCTTGTTTCAACTGCTCAAATCCGACGACCTCGGTGCTCATAGACTGCAAAGTCGCCACTCGACGACTAAGTGCATCAGCAGCCTTGTTTTCGGCACCGACATTATGCTTCAAAGCAAATGTGAACCCTTGGAGGTACTCGACCCACTTCGCGTGCCTTGGGTTCAACTTTTTTTGGGAAGCAAGGAAACGTAAGTCCTCGTGGTCAGAAAACAACACAAATTCCTGCGGCCTCAGGTAATGTTTCCAATACCACAGAGATCGGACGACTGCATAAAACTCTTTGTCATAGGTGGAGTATTTCTGTTTTGCCTCATTGAGTTTCTCACTAAAATAGGCCACAGGGTGACCTTCTTGGCTTAGCACTCCGCATATGCCTACACCCGATGTGTCACATGCTACTTCGAAGACTTTAGAAAAATCCGGTAGGCGCATGACGGGTGCAGTAACCATTTTCTCTTTTATCTCGGCAAAGGCCCTCGTCGCTGCTTTGCTCCACTGGAACTCCCCTTTTCTCATGCAATCGGTAATGGAAGCCATGATAATGCTAAAATTTCGGCTGAAGCGACGATAAAACGTGGCCAAACTGTGGAAGCTATAGACTTCATGAATATTCCGAGGTTCGGGCCACTCCACAATGGCCTTAACCTTCGTAGGGTTCGCAACCATCCCGTCTACCGTGATAAAGAATCCCAAGAATACAACAGAGTGTTGCATGAAGGTGCACTTCTTGAGATTCGTGTATAACCTTTCTCCCCTCAAGGTTTCACAAACCAACCTCAGGTGGATAATGTGTTGTTCCTTGTCTGTACTGTAAATCAGGATGTCATCAAAATACACAAGGAATTTGCCAAGGAATGACCTCAACACTTGGGTCATGAGCCTCATAAATGTGCTCGGGGCATTGGAAAGCCCAAAAGGCATGACCATCCACTCATAAAGACTGGCTTTGGTCTTGAAGGCGGTTTTCCATTCGTCGTCAGAACGAATTTGAACCTGATGGTAGCCACTTTTAAGGTCTATCTTAGAAAAGATAGTGGCTCCAACCATCATGTCTAGCATGTCATCAAGCCGCGGTATGGGAAACCAATATTTAACAGTGATCTTATTAATAACACGGCTATCCACACACATGCGCCATGTACCATCTTTCTTAGACGTGAGTAATGCTGATACAACACACGGGCTCAGACTCTCTTGCATGAACCCTTTTGAAGGAGCTCACTGACTTGCCGAGTCAACTCGGCGTGCTCAACCGGATTCAACCCGTAGTGGGGCAGGTTCGGTAATGTCGATTCAGGAACTAAGTCAATTGCGTGTTGAATGTCACGAATGGGAGGGAGCTCATTGGGTAAGTCTTCGGGAAGACGTCCGCAAATTATTTCAGGATGGACTCTGCTTCCTTGGGGTACTCACAGACTGACTCAGAAGTACTATCAACAGTAACAACGACATACACGACACTTTCATCTTTCGATGTTCTTTCGAACTTTGAAGGGATCACAATGTTGATGGCCTTGGATTGGCCTCCCTCCTTCTCAACTCTATTGATTGATGGTGCTTTGGGGGCCAAAGGGTTAAGAGTGATTTTCTTGCCCTTGTAATTGAACGTACAAACGTTAGATCGCTAAAAAATGGTCACGTTTAAATCATAGAGTCTGGCCTCCCTAAGATAATGTGGCCCACATCCATCGGCGCCACATCGCACCACAAGGTGTCTGAATATGAACCCAACTGTATGGGTACACGACACCTCTGAGATACGGGAATGGATGAGGAGTCAACCCATGTGACTTTGTAAAGTCTCGGGTGGGCTTCAGGTGTAAGCCCTAAGCGGGTGACGGTATGTTCTGACACTACATTGGTGCAGCTTCCGCTATCCACGATAACCTTATAACTCTTCGTCCCACATGTGACAAAGGTGTGGAAATATTCTCCCATCGCCAATCCTCCTTTTCATCCCGTTGAGGTTGTGCAAAGGCACACCTCACAACTAGAGCGTGACCCATGTCATCACCTTCCTCGTCATTAGGTGTGGCATTCGGCTAAAACACCTCTTCTTCATAAACTCCTTCACTTTCTTCTCCTTCTCCATCTATGAAGAGATTCCTTTGTGGGTCCCTTGTAGGGCATTGGGCAGCAAAGTGACCCAATCCTTGACATTTATAGCATTTGACATGAGACCCACTCTTCGAGGATTCTCCCGCTACACCCTTACCTTTGTCAAACCTCACATTGGTAGATGTGGGTTGCGTGGGCTTGGCAGACAGGTTCCCAGCACTAGATTTCACTTCGCCAGTACGGAATTGACCGGGGTGAAAATCAGATCGCCTAGTCACCGTCATTTTTAAATATCGTTCAAGGTCTTGAACGACGGTGTAACACTCGGCAAGAGTCTCTACAGGGTGGGAGACTAATTCTTTTTGCAACTCAAGTCTTAATCCGGTGCGAAATTTGGATAGAGTGACTTGAGGGTCTTCGGATACCTTGGCTCTCTCATAATGAACTCTTCAAATTTGCCAATGTAATCCGATACGGGCATACTACCTTGGCGCAGATTTTGCCATTGGTCAAGGAGACGATGGTAGTATGAAGAAGGAACATACTTCTCTGTAAGTCGTTCCTTTATGTCCTCCCAATGGGTAATGGGAGTACAATGTGCATTCGTTCTGATGCGTTCAACGTTGACCCAAAAGAGTCGAGCTTGGCCTATGAGTTTCATTTTAGCAAGTCTAACACATCTTTCATCGCTCATGCCAAACCACTCGAAGTGCTGATCCATATTGGATAACCAATCGAGGAAGACCTGAGGGTCTAATCTTCCATCGAAAGTTGGGAACTCAACTCGGACATTTTAAAGGAGTCTCCATTTCGGGTCGTAGTCATCTCCATGATGATCTAACCTATGGTTCCGGTTCCGATTATGTTGGTAGCCGTTTCGTTCGAATCGAGAACCATTACGCTCACGGGGTGGTTCAAAGTACTCATCACCCTCGTCTAACCGATTGACTCGGTCTAACAACCTCTCATTAGATGTTTTGAGAGTCCTTTGGGCTGTCTCCAAGGCAGTCATTCGATCATTGATCGATTTTAGATCAGCCCTCATGCCGTTAAGAGCCTCGGCAATCCCACTCATGTCCATGGTGATACGGGTCACTACTGACGGGTTCTAGAATGGAATGCAAGATGAACACTTTGGCCCAAACAGAAATAATATGTGATGAAAATTAAAGTGCAATGAATGCAATGTCACACAGTATGCCCTAACCTAGAATCTAGGGCTCTGATACCAAAACTGACGCAGGACGGTTCCCTAAACTACGTGAATGATATGATTAATTTTGCCGGAATTAAATTAGAATTAAATTAAACAATAAAATTCACAAAATATAACGAATACCTCATGTTTTCGTAGTATTCCATGGGAGAATCACGTATGTTTCAGGTAGGGTTCAATCCAGGCGCTAGATCCGTTAGGTTGCAGCGTAGATCGATTCTAGAGATAAAACTCTAGGTTTTTCCAGATTAGGGCGCTCACGATTCAATGATGGGATCACTGATTTTCTCTGAGTATTTGGTGCGGAAGGGTTTAATAATTCTGTTGGGATCTACGGTTGTTGAATCGAGCCAATTCAATGGCTTAGGAAAACTTAGGGTTTAGGATTTCACAAGAATGATGGTCAATTTGGGGTCGTAGAATCACACAAGCAGAGAAAATAAGATAGATAGATTGATTGGCAAACTTCACACCCTTGGCTTCGCACCAAACCCTTCTCGGAAAGAAGAATCACTCTTCGTATAGGCTCATCTCAAGCACACACAAGCAAGAGCTTTTTCATTCATAATCAATAACTAACTACATTGTTCAACATAAGGACCTTATATAGGAGTCCTTTCAATAAAGAAAACCCTAAAACAATTAATAAATAAAAGACAAATAAACCCTTAACACAAAAGTTTGAACTTAAACTCCTAAAACACTAAAACGACCCGACGCGGTTTCGATCGATCGAAATTGAAAATCAATAGATCGATTTGAAATTTTGATCGATCGAATTGAAAATCGATCGATCGAAATTTCATATTGCTATGAAAATCGTTGTCGCCATTTGATCGGTCGAATTCACATTTCGATCGATCGAAAATTTCGATTGGTCGAATATATGATTCCAGAACTCTGTAACTCTGTTGATGCAATTCGATCGATCGATTTGGCGATTCGATCGATCAAAAATTTCGATCGATCGAAATTGCAATTCGATCGATCGAAATTGCTGTATTCCTCCAATTTTCTCCAGAATTTTGTCTTTCACCTCTTTCCATTAGTTTTGATGATTTCCGTTCCGCTTCTTCCGACGTCGGTACACGCGAAAATGTCTATATCCGATATCTACGATGTCAGCGTCCCCGTCATATATATATATATATATCTCAGACACGCACACCGTTCGAGTCCGGTGAGGTGACCAAATCCTCTAAGAGGATTCACCAGTCTCTATCGTGTCCTTTTTTTTTTGGTGGGGACGGTTGGGGGCTTTTTGTCCCCTTCATTTCATGGGTCCAAAATAAATACGGGTTTTCCACCTTAAAATTTCTCTATTGAAAAATTTCACCTCTAACCACAAATTCTATATATATATGTTCCTGGGGAGATGTGTTCGAATGCATGACCCTGGCATGAGGTTGAACCAGTTGAATGCCATGTGGCACTCAATCCAATGATCGGGTGCTAGGTGAACATGCACAAGGTCGATCAGCGACCATTCAAAAATAAAAAATATGATCTCATACCATTAATTTTGTGGCCAAAGGCAAAAGTTTTCAATGTTAAAATTTTTGGGTGGAAAACCCATATCTTTGACTTGTGAAATGAAGGGCATGCATGTCCATTTCTTTTCTAAAATCCTAGAGGAACTGGTGAACCCTTAAGAGGATGTAGGCGAACTCTCGATCACGTGCCACGTGATTTATCACTCTAATGCATGAATGCCTGGTGGTGAATTCGAATGCTTCTTCTCATTTCACTCACACCACACACACACACCCCCCATTATATGTGTAGGATCGAGTTGGGTCAAACCAAAATCCAAGACGATCCAACCTGATCTTTTGGTCGGGTGCTTCAAGGCTTGACCTTACCCGTCGTGTTGGGCTTATATGCCCAAGCCGATTTAAAAATGTCAAGTCCTAAATAGCACCATAAATTCAAAATTTTATCGAAAAATGTCAACTTCAAATGAGTAAACGGGTGGCTTGCCTTTTATTTGGAAAAGTTGGATTTACTGCAGGGCCATTGGTTTCATAATACATCCCAATACACCACCCGTTTCTCATATGTTTTGAATGTCAGTATTGACCAATTAATTCAGGGTTTTAGGGAAAAAATTTCCAAATTCTTAGCAAACCTCGCCAATGCATTAATTAAGAACCTTTAAATGGGGCATGATCCAAAACATAATGAAAAAAGAAATCTTCCAAATGAGGTTCATATTCAAAACAGGTTTTTAAGGGTAAAAAAGTTAATGTTTTAATTTTGAAATAATTTATTTACTTTGCTGAACTTCTCAATCGATGCTTGAAAAGGCATATGAGAGAAGTTTAATTGGTCAATTTTAAATTTCACACCATTTCTACCTCTATTCTATTTCTTTGCTTCCAGAGTGAGTCATATTTGTTGATTGTGGTATTTATTTCTCCATAAACGAAACCTTGTGTTTATCTAAGAGTTTCATGTGGAGGAAATTTTTGTGACAAGTCAAACCTCATTTGAGATCTTCAAACTTAACTGGCCATCCTAATTTAGGGCAATTTTTTTCCGAGATATCTTTATGACAAGCTGTAAAGGTCAAAGTGGAGGGAGCAATATCCTAAGAAAACGGTAAAAGAGATGTCTGAGTTTGACCTAGCTAATTATTAGGCACCATAGATGACTTTATAGGCAAACACACGCAAAGTGACAGAGTAGTTGAATATGCGAAGCATTTTAATTTAACAAGTTAAGATCGACGATAGTTTGGGTTTATACATGATGTTAATGGCCTGCTATCGAGCTTGGGAACTATAAAGGCACACTTCCATATGGGTATAGTACGAGAGTTGTAATCTATTTGGGGTACATGTGTAGGCCACTACTCGAGGTAAATTGCTAATGACTTGCTGATGCCCTTCGGACGGTGATCTGAAGAAGGATGATTTGAGAGGTAATTGTGACGTCACATAGATGTCTCATTAGTCATGAATTATCTCAAGTTGTAATGTATTGTAATTGAGGTTGGCCAGGTTACACATGAAAGAAGAAGCACAATTGTGCTTTGGCTGTATGAGCTAGAAATTATCGAAGCCATTGGGAAGGGAATGGTCCAATGGAGTATATCAATGACTAAGGTGTAATATCGACTGTCAGGTGAAGGGCTACAATTGCTTGCAACTTAGGAGCTTCAAATAGAGGTACAAGCCTGGCTGTTTTGGTGGCAAATAGTTCTATACATTGGGAGCCTTGGATTGGTTGAAACTAGATGGGCCAACTCGTACATTGACCATGGTCCAAAAGAACATTTATCGAACAATTTTAATTATCCAAGCAAGTGTAAGCTTTTGGACGATCAATAAAAAATGTCCAATGGTCCATGAAATGTTCATTGACAGATGGTTATGGTCAACCAACCAGTTCAATTTCTGGGGCATGGTCCATCCAAGAGGTGGCCGTTTGATTGAACAGTCTGGATGATTGTAACATACACCTGTAGGTAGATAGTGATGGGGCACCATCATTTTTAATGCTGTTAACCACTGTGCCATATAAAGTGTATCTGGATAAATCAATCTAGTTATCATAGTTGTAAGGAATATGTTCTGTTAGTAATATATATGAAATAGTTTCATAGTATTGGGATGCTGCTAATCTAATTGCACAGAAAATTTCCAGTATCTTGTTTCGGTATGAGTTCTTGGAAAGTTGGACACAACTAATAAACCAAGGCTTTCCAGTTTTCATTGTTTGGCAGCAGAGGAGATTACCATATCTGGAAGTGTTTCGTTTTGCTTTCCGATTTTGGGAGACGCATGGGCTCCTGCTTGATCTTGTGAACATAGCTTTAGTTTCTTTTAATTATGAAATATGTTTCTAAGTGAGAATAACAAATTAACAACAAAAGAGTAACACTTTGATAGTTTTATTTAATGATGGCGTTTGGAGTAAAAATTATTGGTTAAACATGTTCTTTCATTTGTACAAATTTTCAGAAGAACGGCAATTCTTACTGATTAGATAATAGCATAAAACCTGCATATGAACAAACTGATTTTTTGGTGCTGTTCAATTGAGTAGCCATTTGGAGAAACATCTCTTGCAAATAGTTTGTCTTGTTTTCTTGATTATACTAATCTTTGACTACATCTTCTGCTTTCCATTTTTGTTGTTTTCATGTTTAAGTGTATGCTAGCCAACTAGCTTGATATGTAGGTATGTCTGTGTGCTAAAATAGTATTTCATTAGTTATCAGTTGCTTTAACAGGTTGGCGATCAGAGTCGAGGTTATCTTTTGGAACTTATGTTGACAAAGCTTCGGTATGCAGCTGGTGAAGGCAACAGTGAATCATGCAGTGGAGATAGTTCAGGTTCGAGCAGTGGGAAATCTGATCCTGCTCATGGTTTGCAAATTGTTGGAATGAGTGCCACCATGCCAAATGTAGCAGCTGTAGCTGATTGGCTTAAGGTAAGTGAAATATAATTACACACTGTCCATTTGGTGGAGAAATTTGATGAGAATTTTTGTACACTATGGTACTTCCAAAATTTGTAAGTTAGTTATTTTTATGACAATTGTGGAATACCCAATAACTACAAACATAAACCATTCAAACGCCAATAATAGTTTGCATCTGGCCCCTTTTCAACTGATATTTATTTTGCCCGGTATTTATTGTGCAGTTTTTTCTCTCAGTCAAGTCTTTAGGTGGGTGAAGCGACTTACTTCTTACCTTTTACATCTCTGTTCTTTCAAACAAAACTGTCCAAAACTGTGGACTGCCACTCCAATCCTAGAGTCCATTATTCTTCTGGAGCAAACTACCTCCTGCTTACTAGTGCATTGGAATGTCAGTTTTTATTTATTTTGATTCCTTTTTTTTTCAGAATTGTACTTCACAATCTTTTAAAATATTTTCCTTGAAAGGGTCGTAACTCAACATGACATTTTCACAGATTTCTGAACTGTGGTTTGGTATCAGAGCATTCCACAATGGCCTCTCCTTTTTTTTAATCCTAGGTCTGGTCTACAGGAATTCCTAGTTTCTTGGGTGCAAAATTCTTCCGGTTAATCAGCATCTTCTTTTCCTTTTCATGTGTACAAATCCATTTCACACGTATTGCAGATTCAGTCTGAACCTTGGTGGATAAGGTGCTGGAGTAATTGTATAATCCAACTATGGCGTACTTTTTGAGAAACTGAAAATTTATCCATTTCATGTTGGATGGTATGGCGAACAGAAAGGGTAGTGGTATAAGGTGAGCAAGAATGGTGACAGTTCAACGACATAGAAATCATCTACAACACTGGAGAGAGAGAGAGAGAGAGAGAGAGAGAGAGAGAGAGAGAGAGAGAGAGAGAGAGAGAGAGAGAGAGAGAGAGAGAGAGAGAGAGAGAGAGAGAGAGAGAGAGAGAGAGAGAGAGAGAGAGAGAGAGAGAGAGAGAGAGAGAGGGCCAATAGTAAATGGCGTGAGGAATGCGAGGAGTTGAAGGGGATCCCACCTTGAGATGTGACTGCTGGGTTTGTGCTAATGTTTTAGCCACAACTTTGCGTTCAGGTCAGATAGCCATTGGCAAGATTGCAGTAATTCTAGAGAGGCTTCGAGATGTTAAAACTAATAATCTAAAATATTAATAAAGGAAATAAAAGAGAAGAAAAACCCATTTAGGGTTGATGAGAGACAGAGAGATGGAGAAGAAGAGGGAGAGAGGAGAGAGAACAAGGACACATAAAGGACTACATTGTTACTAATGTGATGTAATGAATTACAAGATGTGGTTTCCTTATATAGAGGAGCCAATTATTGGAGACGTTAGAATTAGTGTCAATGTGTCATGGTGTGTTAGTAGTAAGGTGTAGTGTGTTGGTAGTTTGTGTGTGGTGTGTTGGTAGTATTAGTGTTAAATGTCCTTTGTCATGTTAGTAAGTGGGGGTCATGAGTAATGTATGGTGAGTCATTAGTAATTAGGGTTGCTCCTTATATAAAGGGCATATTCCATGTTATTATACTATGAATGAATGAAACACTTTACTCTTTTGTGCATTTCTCTCTCTCCTGTCTCTCCCTCCTATAATAATAATAAAACCTAAAAGGGTCCATATCTAGTTTAGTTTTATAGATTTTATCTTGGTATCAGAGCAGGGCTTTCTCTACTCCATGTCAATCAGTTCAATTCTCCACGCGATTTGGCTCTATCCGGCCAACGCGTGCGGGGGGCGTGTGGAAGTTTAGTCCCAATATGGTATTCATGGCTTTGTCTCTCCTCTTATAAGATCCTAGGCTTCTCCACTCATAGCAAATTGGTTTTGAGATGGATGCCCCAATTTATCCCCACTTACATTTACTAAGAACACATTACACATAACTAATGACCTCCACTTACTTTTATGTGGACACTACACTCCATACTTAACACTATTGTTTTCTACACACCATACATATTTTACTATCTCCGACACTCACCCCCATCAAGTTGGATCATCCATGATATCGATGTCCAACTTGCCCACAAATGCATAAAAAAGATACATCTTTACACCTTTATCTTGCCCTGACTTGATGCGATTAACAACTAAAGGTATCCAAGAATCAACTATCAATGTTGTGCAACTACTTACACTCACCAACAACTTGGTGCACTACCGCACTCAATTGATCATGTGGTACACATCGCTATCCTTTAACAACTTGGTGCAGCACTGCATTCAAGCGGCCATGTGGTACACATTATGGTTCAAATAAACCGTTGTTCTTGGTACTATCCAATTGGCTATATGACCTACATCAATGACCTAAAATACAATCTAGGGGTTTTGACCGTATCAAACCACAATAAATATCATAAAAGTAACGATACCGGGAACACCAATCACTTCCAATAGCAGCCAACGCAGTTCCACAATCTATGGCACATATCCCTGATTTCACGGATTTCAGGATAACGATCGACACGGATTTCTGAGTGGACATAACAACAAACTTCACGGATCTCAAGACAACATATAAACGACATCAGCAACACAAAAGATCAATCAATAGAGACCAATGTATAGTGTTAACAAATAGCATCGTTGACCTTTATCATCAGAGATTGATGACCATCAATTGTAACCAGCATCAATACACAGTCCTTGATAAATACAATTTAATGAATGCCCACTTCCCATATCTACCAATCATCATATCGACAAAAGAAGTACAAAGCCAGTCACAGATATATGACAATTATTGGCGGATAAAATCTGCTTGCACAATCAATATAGTCGATCTCAAACAACCTTCAAGAATATGATGTAAACATCACTCATCATCCACAACCGTAGTATATACCAGTAGCAGCCAAACAATAATAAATCAAACTTAAATACACTTAAGAAAGTTAAGACAACAGTTTTGAAAGTTGGCATTATACTAGTCACATGACCCCTAACATACCCGGTAACTCTATGCTTTGAAAATAAATTTTTGTATAGTCCAATTAGCAACAAATATCACGCCCAATAAATCACTGAAGGACACTTAAATCAGTCACGAACACCCATAAGAGCCACAAGTCACAAACTATGCACCACTAGTGTGCAAGAAACCCAAAAAGTGACCTGAAATCCACTCAGGACATTTCACCAAACACTTGCTGGGCATCTTTTTATTACAATGTTTTTTTTCTTTATTTTTCAATGGCTGCTACAACAGTTATTTTCTTCTTTTCTCTTCTTTTCCTTATCTTTTTATCTTTATTTTTTATTCTTTCCTCCTATTTCTTCATTTTTTTCTTCATCCTTTTTTTAATGTTTTTATGTTGACTGTACAACAGCCCACCATGGCTGTGACGTCCTCAAATCTTCACATTGGATCAATGCACCAACTTAGAGACATCACAGTGCATTATAAATCCTTTTTCGCTCCATAATATAATTTAAGTAATGGTCTGCTTTACGCAACAGGCTTAGATTCAATTCTCTTCTCTTTAAACTGAGTTTAACCCAGTGATTAATCTAATTTAGCTAACCTATTTTTTCTTCTTTTGCGTGCGGGCCACACTAATGCATGCATCTAAGTAATAATCATAAGTCATAAAAGCAGATAAGAAACGCATGACATAAAAAAAAACCATAACATGATTTAACCATTAATTTAAACATCCACAAAAATCCATAATTCGAAAGTTCCCATAAACCATCAACACTATAAACTTTGAAAAGTAAAGTGCTAACTACTAAAATCCTTATAACTAATTGCATAGTGAACTTTAGGCTTCAAAGACTTCCTCTTCAAAGTTCACGTTAACATTCGCGTTCATCAACGCTCCATCCTTGTCATTACTTGTTTCATGTGGCCGCCCAAACATAGAGTGTGAGCTAAACTCCATATGAACCAGACATACTAATCCAGCCATGCGTTTTGCATACATTGAAGTTATAAATGTGCATACATCTGGCCACCCAAACATAAAGTGGGAGCTAAACTCCATATGAACCAGACATACTAATCCAGTCATGCGTTCTGCATACATTGGAGTTATAAATGTGCATGCACATATGCGTGAAAATATATAAAGATGAACATCACAATAAAACATGCATAAATAATGACATTATTAATTAAACATTGAAGATCCACAATATTCAAGGGATTCAGACATAGAACCAATCATAATTTCGTTCTTCATTCTTTCAATCATCTTTTCATAGATCGCTTCATTCATCGTTATCTTCATTCGTGTTTACCATTCATTATCTCATTAGTGATTAGTTAACTTAACTTTTGAGACAGTCATTGGTTCGAAAATGATTGCTCACTTTAACCTTGAGTCACTCAACGAATTTATGCCGATTAATCCCTTGATATGAGTCACTCATTGGATCCGGGCTGGGTATGACACGCAATGATTGTCTGCTTGAGCATTAATCACTCAACGTTCCTGTTTGAATGGTGTTTCCTTGATTGACCCCATCAATTTGAATCACTCAGTGATCCCGTCTGCACGGTGTTTCATTGATTAATCCCATGAGTCTTATTTTCATCTTTTAAAGGTTCATATTCGTACATAAATCATTAAATAAATAATAATTATCATGTTCTAATCTTGGTTCATGTAAATTCTGGTGATAACTTGTTTCCATATTGTTAATCATAATAATTTAATTCGTATTTTCATGTTTACATCGTGAATTCAATTCCTATGCATTATAAGCCTCATGTGAATTAAAATTCAGCATGATTTGTGATCATAAATTTTGAAATTTCAGCGTTAAATTTACTTTGATTTTCACAAATATAACAGTCTTAACATGATTCAGACAAAACATATGAGAACTGCCTTCTAAAAATAACGTGTAATTTTCTAATAATTTTTATCATCAAGAATTCAATAAAATCGGATGAATTAATTAATTTCTGAACAATATTTTGTCACTTGAATCACCCCATCTATCCTCCTGAGGAGAAGTTTGGTTTCAAACTCGAGTTCGAACATGAGGAGTATGCCATGCTAATGTGCCTTGGATGATCCACATCTTCGGGTCTGGTGTTGATGAGCACATTGAACTATCCATGTGGCTGAGAGCCCTCACAGCCCAGCCATCAATATCTGTACTTCAGTTTTTCTGCATTTTCACAAAACTACCTCCCTAAATAAATACTATTGCTATGAATGAATGCTTTACCTGGGGTGGGGTGGTTGGGAGCTTCGTAGTTGTTTAGTCCTATATAAAGCTTCGCATTTACCATAGGAATCTTTATATAAAGATTCCTGTAGTATGCCCGACACCGACACTATTAACTCTCTCTAATGAGGGGAAAGACTGTTACTCCTATAGTCCTATATCTAGGACAATGATTTATGCAGAATCCTTACAAACAATTTAGATTATAGAGCAATAACATCATTCCAATCATGCAAAATTTTAATGCACCTACATGAGCTTTCCTTCATTTAGGGTTTGATCCTAGAATGAATCCCTAGAAGGTGATTTGAATCATATAAACCAATATGATTTGGGTGTCCAATCCCCATAAAACAAGCCGATTAAAAATAAAGTTCATCATATAATGGGTTGATTTCATAAAATAAAACTTAATTCATATGATATTTAATTTTAGGTCACAAAACTTATTAAAACCCTAAATCTCTTCATAAAATCTATTTCGCTAATTTTTAAATCAAATAAATCGTTATATCTTTATTTTCCATGATTTTTGTGTTTGATATAACTAACTTTAATGTATTTAGGCACATTGACAAAGAAAAGTATGATTTTCCATAACTTGGAGCTTTCTTGATTATCTTTCTTGAAAATCTTGAATCCTTGAGGGGCTTTGATAAATCATGAAAAGCCCTCTCCGTTCTCTTAAAGATCTTAAAAACCTCCTTGAAAACCTTAAATCTTAGTAAGTGCCTTGAAGAGCCTTCTTGAAAATCCTTCTTCAACTTATTTGAAAATCTTGATCTTGAAAAGCTTCTTGAAGATCTTGAAACTCTCAAATTCTGGAAGTAGAAGGAACCCCAAATCTTTATCAACATTGGAAACCCCTTTACGGTTTCTTCTTCTTCTCCTTTTGATCAACATTGGTAGCCTTTTGCTCAATGGCGACTGAGCAAGAGGCTACCAATAAGTCACTTAACTGAGCTCATTATTGCCCCTAACATGCCAATATTAGCACTGATGGTGTGTAAATGTAACTCACTATTTAAACAACTATTCAAAATTCTATAACAAAAGACTATTATTTTTTTCCATATCAAGCATTTCGGGGGGACAAATTTTGTATTGGAAATGAGACTCTAGGTGTACCTAAGCACTCATGCTTGCAGTCAAATCGATATAGAAAGAGAGTCGAGGGATCTGCAGTGCAAGGTCTGTGTGCATAATCATCACTAGCTTGAATGAGCTAATAAGAGTCCTTGCTTCCTTTGCTAGGAGAAAACATAAAGATGAGAAATCATGTCCTTACTGTTCTTCCTTGCTTGTATGTATTCCTAGATTGAGGCTTCCAACATTCGGAAATTCACCCTGCTGGAAGCGATAAATCACTCCAGCATATGGATTTTGGATTTGCCCTGGAGACTAGGAATCGATGGGTTTTCCATAGGACCCATTTGACTGATGAGCTTCATCACTACTTTAGCTACTTTAGCAGCTCGATCAGTTACTCAAGATTCACGATTGTTCCATTACCGGAAAGTGGTCAAATAGGATCATTTTCTTCTCTAGACCTTTTAGATTTTTGAATCATGTGGGTTTTTAATATTAAATTAAGCACCAATTAACTGCTAGCTACACTCCTCAATACTCTGTTTTTATTTCTCTTTCTTCTCTCTTTTCTTTCTCTTTCTTCTTCTCTCTTTTCTTTCCTTTTCTTAAGGTGCATGTGGGATACCCATGTTCCTATTTTTTCATAGTAATAAGCTTCACCCCCCTCCTCTTTCTTTCACGCAATTGGTCCTGTGCCCCCCTTTCTCTCATTCCTAGTCTCATGTGAAATGGGACTCCCTCTCAATTCACCATCTTTTATTTATTTATTTAAATCATGGGCCTATAGCCCGGCCCATCATATGGCCTTCTTCTCTTTGGTTCTTTAAGGTTAATGGCCTAAAGGCTCTTATTCTACGTATTTATAGCCCAATGGGCTTCTTAGTCTCTAAATAATTGGCCTTAAAGGCCTCTCTTGATCTCCAAGCTTCCCATAATTAAATAAAAATTATATTTAATTAATCCCATCGGCCCAAGGTCCTTGAATTACATAAAATATCCATATAAATTTCAATAAAGTCATAAAATTGGATAAATCAGTATTTTCATCCCAAAATATCAACTAAATAATGGAATAAAAATTTATCATAATAAATTAAACATAAACAAGCATCATGATTAAATATCAATCTAGCACACACAATAATTATGTATAAAGTATGAAATTTAAGGTTGTTACAATGGCTGCAGGTCAGCCCACTATGGTTGCACAACCACAGTCACCAAGTCGGGGTTTGGCAATAATTCGGCGAGGTTAAAATTTGGAAAAATCGAGCAAATTCCTGCAAGTTTGTGGAAATATTCGGAGGAAAAATTTGAAGAGAAAAATACAAATAAGATTTAGAAGTATAAAACATATTAAAATCACTTTTTTTTTTAAAAATTCGAGAATTATTTGCGAATTTTTAAAAACATACGAATGTTTGAAAATTTCGCAAATAATCCGGGATTAATTCGCAGGATCTTAAATTCGCGAATTTTTTAAAAAATTGGCAATTTTTGTGACTGCACAACAACACCTTTTTTTTTTTCCTTGTCTTCAATGGCTCTACACAACAACCTCTTCTTCTTTTCCTTCCATTCCACCCCTAAAAAAAGGTGAAAATGATGAGGAAGATGGAGAGGGAAGACAACTAATATAAAATGGATGACGGATGGCTGCAATGACGTCAAATCTGAACCTTGGATGGAGGTAAAAGGGTGTTGGAGAAATCCTAAAATAAACGATTGAAGAAACCGTAAACTAAACAGACGTGCAGAACTAACCCGCTCCGATTCCATGTTAAAACTAATAATCTACCATAATAATAAAAGAAATAAAAGAGAAGAAATCCCCATTTAAGATTTATGAGAGAAAGACAGATGGAGACGAAGAGGGAGAGAGTGCAAGGACACCCACTAATGACACCCACTTATGACACCCTTGCTCTCTCTCCGATGGGTTAAGGGGTGCGTTAGCGGGTTTGCAATCTGCCACATGGAGGCTTGTGGGATCTCCGTACCAAACATCTGCCGTAGGTTGAGACAAGCCTGTTTTTGGACTTGCATCGATCAGTCGCTCCTTGGGGGTTCAATTTCACTTTGTCTGACGTGGTGTTAGGCGGCATAGCGTGTAGCGTCACGCTAAACAGTGAAATACATGGGGTCAATTTCACTTTGTCTGACGTAGTGTTAGGCGGCATAGCATGTAGCGTCACGCTAAACATTGAAAAGCGTGGGCTGACATCGTGGTTTCTGGCAGTTTTGGTTGGTCGAAAGTTGTAAAGCCTCTATGTAAGGCAGTCGTCTCTTTATGTAAAAAATTATTATGGCGTGATATTTTTATCAGAAAAATAGACGTTTGAGAAAGAGAAAGAGGGGAACGAACTTTTGTGTCTCTATTGCTGCCGTGATTCTCAGTCTTTTGATACTGATTATGGTTGCTGGCTTGCTGCTGATTACTGTTGTTTAAGACTGATTTATTGCTGATTTCTGAACTTAATCTGTGTTCTAATACTGATCTTGTGTTGCTGCTTTAAAAAAGTATGCTAGTTAATATTTTTTAACCCTTGAAAGTCATCTAGATAGTAGTTAATGTGCAGATCACAGTGATATAATGCGGTTTTAAATCAGTGTTTGTACAAAGTTTTCTGGCCAGAATTGTGCTCATCATCACAGTATCGCGGTTGTGTTTGTACACAGAAATAAAAATTATATTTTAATGCAATAGCAATAGATTTTAAACTCTTTAATTATTGTGGGTTCCAGTCTATGTCAAGGGGTATAAGCGCTGCGCTAATTGGGTTGTGATTTTTGTTTAATGGCATCCTATTTCCATTAAAACCCAAAAGGAAAGTAGCCAGGCTGGACTTTGCTACCAACTTGTAATCTAGAAATAAATTTAAGAATAAAGTATGAACTTAAAACAGCAAAGAAAGAAATTAGTATAAAGAATGAATGAAGTAGAAAACTAAGTAGAGAAGGCGAAGAAGAGAGCGAGAGAGAAGGAGATATGATTGTCATAATGGGCTACATCTTGCTTCACTCACTGTCACAAACTTGCAATGCTTAAGCTCTTACAAAGAGCCACAACGACAGATTGAAACCTTGCTACCCGATGTGGGACTATTCCTAGTACTACACTGTAACATGCTACTATCAGAACTATGCTTTGGTTATTTTCTTAAGCATTAACACACATATCCAACACTCTCATAATACATCATATATCCAACACTCTCATAATACATCATATATCCAACAGTCTTCCCCATCCTCCTGGAGGCTGGGTGGGGGATGAGGCATCAGGTCTTGTGTGTCTCCTTGGGTTTTGTTTTGTTTTGGGATGCGTGCTCTAGTATCTTGCTGAAGCACAAATATGTGATCTTCTCTCTCTGTTAATATTTTTTTGCATTTTACTGATCATAAAGAAAGGTAGTACCGTAGTATAGACTTCCTAACTGGGATCGTACCATATATGGTATCTATTTTAATTGTAAGTAGTTTATTTCCTAAATGCACTGAAAATAATGTACACAATGTGACAATGATGTAGCCATACATGTCACCTTCTCTCTCCTCCCGTTCTTCACTATAATGTTCTTTTGTTGCATCTTCTTTTTATTGGTTAACAGTTTAATGACATACACTATGCACAGTGAGCATCCAATGTTCTAATGCAATTTTTTGATGTGGCTAATTTTTTGCATTCAGTCATCTGTGTTATGATGCCTTGTCTTTTTTTTTTTGATTGGGTAATGCCCTGTCTCTTTAGCTACGTAGTCCTTCGTGGCATGAAAATAATATTATTAATATCATTTTGATTGTTGAAAGTGGATTTCCCTATATATATATTTAAATTTTTTTATCATTTCCATCTTAACAAATTAACAGATGAACACACAGGATTACCACTGTATATGTAATCTTACTATTTATTGCATCTCTTTCTTGCATTTTATAATGAAGCTTGGTACATGGAAGCTTAGAAACTGATGGTGTACTCATAGATAGATGCTTATACTGAAAAGTGAAACTAAAAATAAAATTATTCCTCTTCTTTGGAGGCTAAAATGTTATTGTAAACATGCTTGTGTTGTATAGGTGAGTCTTGCCCTTATTTGTGAAGATTGTGATGTCCTATATGCTGAATGACTGGCGTCTTTCTACATTTTTTTTAATGCAGGCGGCATTGTACGAGACAGATTTCCGGCCTGTTCCTTTAGAGGAATACGTTAAAGTTGGAAACACCATTTTCAACAAGAAAATGAATGTTGTTCGAATAATTCCTAAAACTGCTGATCTTGGAGGTAAAGATCCAGACCATATTGTGGAATTGTGTAATGAGGTAGGCATCATTTTTTTCAAACATAGGATATGCTGCTGTCGTAATGAAATTTTGAGTTTTTTGACAACGGGATTTGTAATGACGCAGGTTGTCCAAGAAGGTCATTCGGTGCTCGTCTTTTGTTCTAGTCGAAAAGGTTGTGAATCAACTGCAAAGCATGTCGCGAAGTTCCTCAAAAATTTTAATTTCAGCACAAGGGAAGGTTTTTGTGAATTTAGTAATACTTCTTCGGCTATTGAAGCCTTGCGGAGGTGTCCCGCTGGGCTGGACCCTGTATTAGAAGAAACTCTGCCATCTGGTGTTGCTTATCACCATGCTGGTCTCACGGTAAGGTCCTCTTATCCACTTGATATTTGGCAGCCATTCTTTCTTTTTTGATACCTGGACTTCGTTGCATGTCTTCATATGGAGGAGTTATTTCTTTTTCTTTTTGATTGTTCTTTGTATGACAATTTTTATTTTTCATGTGCAATTAGCAACTATGTTTATTATGAATGGCTATGGGACTTTAATTTGCGTTGCTTTAATTTTAAAGTATCAAGCTGTATTCTGAATTTCTAACAGCTCGAGGAAAGGGAGATTGTTGAAACTTGCTACCGTAAAGGGCTGGTTCGCGTCTTAACTGCTACTTCAACGTTAGCTGCCGGAGTTAACCTGCCTGCTAGGAGAGTTATATTTCGACAACCCAGAATTGGCCGTGATTTCCTTGATGGGACAAGATACAGGCAGATGGCTGGTCGTGCTGGTCGGACTGGTATAGACACAAGAGGGGAAAGTGTATGTTCTGCTGCTCGTTGCATGCCTTAATCATTTAGTATGATGTTCTGGGTAGCTGATACTCTGATTCCTTTGGATAAGATGTTGCATTATTCTTTTTGCTATGTTATTTTTTATTCTCACATGAATTTGAATCTGAAAAATTTAACTCTCATTTTGCTTTTTGAATTGGTTTCAAGTTGTTTGAATGTAAATATCAACCATATATCTCCTGCTATTTTATTTGATTTTTATTTTTTCACTTCAACTAGATACTAGTCTGCAAGCCGGAGGAGGTTAAAAGAATTAGCGCTGTGCTTCACGACAACTGCCCCCCGTTACAATCTTGCCTCGCTGAAGATAAAAATGGAATGACACATGCAATCCTAGAAGTTGTTGCCGGTGGGATTGTTCAAACTGCAAGTGATATCCATCGATACGTTAGGTGCACACTTCTCAATTCAACGAAACCATTTGAAGATGTTGTGAAATCAGCTCAGGATTCACTTCGGTGGCTGGGCCACAGAAAATTCCTCGAATGGAATGAAGAAACTAAGTTGTACAGCACCACACCGCTTGGACGTGCATCTTTTGGCAGTTCTCTCAGTCCTGAAGAATCACTGGTAAAGAGTTCTTGATACCCGATTCTGACACCGTGTTTGATACCTTGCCGGCATTTCTTGCTCAATTGAGCAGAATATTTTGTTGCTTCTTGTAGGTGGTGTTGGATGATCTTTCAAGGGCAAGAGAAGGGTTTGTGCTTGCATCTGATTTGCATTTAGTTTACTTGGTCACACCCATTAATGTTGATGTTGAACCGGATTGGGAATTGTACTACCAAAGGTTTATGGAATTATCTGCCCTAGAACAGGTATAAGTTTCCACATGTGTTTCTTCGCTTGGGTATGTACTCTCTGAATTAAAGTTTAGGTTCTCGCTTCAGCTAAGCCGAGCTTTCTGAAATTTAAGTGTTGGGAGTCATTAGATTGTACCTAAAAATGAGATGTACTCCTGTGCAACACGTATGCTCCCTGTACCTATGTTTGATACCCTATTTATGCCATACCCAACACAATGGATACATTTCTATTTACAGTTGTTCCATTACATGATATATATCGGGTTGATGTTATTAAGATTATATATATATATATATATATATATATATATATATATATATATACACATCATGATAATGTTCTAATAGACAATATTATAGTTGTATCTTTAAATAATATTTTTTTATATGAAAATATGTTAAATGGATTAAATTAGCTGTTCACACGTACCCTTTCTTTTAGGCGCTGTGTGACGGGGTCAATACTCGAGCTTGCAGCATGGTGCCTGGGACACGCGATGTGGTGCCAGATGAGCATGCGACATCTTGGTGCCGGGGCGGCACTGCATATGGTGCCAGCATGGCACGCCACATGGGGCCATGAAGGCCTTGCGACGTGGTCGCGTTGCGAGGATGCTACATGGTAGCATGGGAAGACGATGCGGAGAGTCATGGGCGTGTTGGTTGGGACTTGACACTGTGTGCCACGGGAGGAGGCGTGTGCCATGGGGGTATGTCAAACCAATACGTTTGAGGTCCTTTGGTTGTTTACCCATAGATGGTGTTTGGACCATCTATGTGGGAGAGGTGTTGGAGAATGCCTTTCACCCACACGGGGCCTTCCGTCACCAGAGGGGGCGTAAATTTCTCCTAGGCTTGAAAGGGTGGGCCTAGGATGTCGACGTAGCGATGCCGTGTGGCACCCAAGATGAGGTTGAAGTATGGCCCTGGACTACGCGTCGCGGTGCATACGGTCGGGCAACTTCACGAGTGCTGCGTGAGACTCAGTAGAGCATGACAGCATGAGGGTTGCGTGAGTCTCCGTTGAGCACGGTAGCATGAGATAGGCACATGACTGTGGGCTTGGTTCGGTATGCGAGCAAGACATGATGGGATGGGGAGCTGCATGCCAATACTGTTGCGAAGCGAGGTACTATTGCAGTGCATAGGGTGAAGTTTGAGCAGTCTAAGTATGGAATAGTGGTGCAATCGAGCGTGTCGAAGGGGCACGATGCATCGAAATGATAGGTCTTGAAAGAAGGTAACCATGGATGAGAAGTGCCCGTCCTCTAGGCAGGTGGTATCAGAGCTGATAGGGGAATGGTTCGCCTCGATGCGGCCCGGCAGCGAGGCACCGCGCGGGGGTCGGAGCGCCCCCCTGTGATAGATGGTATTAGAGTCAGATTCGATCTAGTAGGGATGATGCTGAATGAGTTAGTTAAAAGATGAGGGCCTTGTGACTGTGAAATCAGGTTGACCTGGCAGGGGTGACGTTGGGGAGCTAGTGGGAAGGTGTGGACCTAAAAACTAGGTTGGAAGGGAGCTAGCGGGGAGGTGCCAAACCTCGGGCTAGATATGAGATGTTAACAAGCTGAGAGGAGTTGGCGGGGTCAATTCGTTGTGATAATGCATCAACGAGGACATGGACATTATGGAGTGGTGGAGGATGTGACTGGGTCAATACTCGGGCTTGCAGCATGGTGCCTGGGGCACGCGACATCTTGATGCCGGGGCGACACATGTGGTGCCAGCAGGGCACGCCACATGGGGCCATGAAGGCCTTGCGACGTGGTCGCGCTGCGAGGACGCGACATGGTCGCATGGGAGGACGATGCGGGGAGTCATGGGCGTGCTGGTTGGGACTTGACACTGTGTGCCACGGGCAGGAGGCGTGTGCCATGGGGGTATGTCAAACCAATATGTTTGAGGTCATTTGTTTGTTTACCCATAGATGGTATTTGGACCATTTATGTGGGAGAGGTGTTGGAGAATGCCTTCCACCCACACGGGGCCTTGCGTCGCCAGAGGGGGCGCAAGTGTCCCTTAAGCCCAAAAGGGTGGGCCTAGGACGTCGACGCAGCGATGCCGTGTGACACCCAAGGTGAGGTTGAAGTATGGCCCTGGATTACGCGTCGCGGTGCATACGGCTGGGCAATTTCACGAGCACGACAGCATGAGGGCTGCGTGGGACTCCGTTGAGCACGACAACATGAGGTAGGCACACGACTGTGGGCTTGGTTCGGTATGCGAGCAAGACATGATGGCATGGGGAGCTGCATGCCAATACTTTTGTGAAGCGAGGTACTAGTGCAGTGCACAGGGTGAAGCTTGAGCAGGCCAAGTATGGAACAATGGTGCAATCGAGCGAGTCGAAGGGGCACGATGCATCGGAATGGTAGGCCTTGAAAGAAGGTAACCATGGATGAGGAGTTCCCGTCCTCTAGGCGGGTGGTATCAGAGCTGATAGGGAGAATGGTTGGCCTCGATGTGGCGCGACAACGAGGCAATCACCTGGGCCTGAAAGGCCATTCGTGATGTACCTCGCCTAAGTACTAAAGATGATCAAATGGATTGTAATACTATACCCACTGTTTCTGATGTCCAAGTACAGATGCCCTGATTATGCTTTGATAGATTCCGATAATGGTCCTGCATTTGTTAGGATTTCTAATCTATAAGAACTATGGTTCATAGAAAGTACTGTGTTCTATGACGATGGGATTTTACAAATGATTTTGGTACCTAAAAGCCGACCTATTGTACTGAGAAAATTTGACAAAGATAGGAAATCCACTTCACAGAGAGTGGGGAGGCAATTATCTTCACTTGGGCTGGACCATCCACGACTATTAATCGAGCTAGAAGTAGGTCCATCTCTAAGAGAGGTCACAAGGGGGGGGGGGAGGTCTTTAACAAGGGAGATGACAATAATAATGATGCTTTTGATATGGATCAAAACAGCAAGAAAATCCGTTTGCGGTCAAGGTCAAGGTCTATGTTACGACCGCCTGGTGAAGTTGTTCCGGGAGATTTAAGGACTCAGCACAGAAATTTAAGGCAATGAAACTTGAGAAGAAATCGGTTAAGGCTAGAAATAAGGCTGCTCGGAGGGGAGAAGCTGATAGAGTTATTCCTACCTTAAAACTAAAGCATTTGTTCTCAGGGAAGCGCTCAATAGGAAAAACTAGTATATGTTAATAAGGTACATGATATGATTGTTATTAATTTGCGTTGCTTCTTTTTAACAAATGACCTTTTTAGGATTCCTTTAATTAGTTTATTTGTTTCAACAAAAACCAGTAATTTAAACAATGCAGTTACATCACGTCACAAGTGAGCGTTATGTAGTCTTGAATTGTGTAGTTAAGTCTCAGACCCCTGTTAAAACATCTATTTACTACCATATGCATCGCCATGTATTCTTTTTAATGACTTCAAGATACTAGAGATTTTGACTTATAATGATGGATATATTTTAAAACAAGCTACTAAGAGATCATCATATAATTACTGGAAATGACAAGTCATTTAGTAGTGCAAATGGTTAACTACCAATTTAAATAATTCAATTATGTTGCATAAGAAGCAAGCCTTTCCTTGTGGTAATTATAAATCGAAAATCTATAACCTTCAACTGGAAGACCCTTTCTTAATCGAAACTCTGAAAAGTAGTCTGAACTATTGAAGCAGGACGATACCCTAAACTACGTGAATGCGATGATTAATTGCTTGCCGAAATTAAATTGAATTAAATTAAACAATAACTCCGAAAATATAACGAATACCTTAGGCGCTCGTAGTCCTCCATGTGAAGAGATCGTGTTCGGTTCGAGTAGGGTTTAACCTTTGCGCTAGATCCGTTAAAATAGCGGTGCAAATCGGCCCTAGAGATAGAACTCTAGGTCTTTCCAGATTAGGGCGCTCTCAATTCAATGATGGGATCACTGGTTTTCTCTAGGTATTTGATATGGAAGGGTTTAATAACTCTGCTGGGATCTACGGTTGTTGAATCGAATCGATTCAATGAATTAGGGAAAAGCTAGGGTTTTGGGAGTCGGGTATTTGGATGGGATATGACCGATTTGGGTTGTTTGAATTAAAGCAGGGAAGATAGATTAAAAGGAATAAAATAGACAAGGATAGATTGTGGGCTTCACACCCTTGGCTTCACACCAAACCCTTATCGGGAAGAAGATTTACTCTTCGTAGAGGCTCATCTCAAGCATACAAGCAAACGCTCTTTTCATTAATCATAAACTAATTACATTGTTTTTCTTAAGGACCTTATATGGGAGGTCTTACAATAAAAGAAAACCCTAAAAACAAATATTAATAAAAGACAAGTATGCCCCTAAAAGTTAAGTTCGAAATTAGAAAAAAAAACAAAATATAAACTGCGTGATTTCGATCGATCGAAAGTGCAATTCGATCGATCGAAAGTGAAATTCGATCGATCGAAATTTAAATTCGATAGATCAAAAGTGAAACTCGATCGATTGAAAAACATATATCCATAATTCGCCGCTGGAATTCGATCGATCGAATTTGAAACTCGATCGATCGAATTTGAAACTCGATCGATCGAATTATATACTCCAGAACTAGTGTTTTTTGTCGACATGGTTCGATCAATCGAAATTGGACTTCGATCGATTGAAATTGCAATTCGATCGATCGAATTTGTCTTATTCCTCCAATTCTCCAAAATTTCTCCAAAATCTCATCTTTCGCTTAGTCCTGACTTCTATTCCGCTTTTTTCGAAGTCGGTATACGCGAAAAGGTCCATATCCGATGTCTACGATGTCGGCGTCCCCGTCAACTATGTAGTTGCATGAATTATGGTGATGGAAATTCTGCCTTTGGCATCTCTAAATAATGTATGCAAAAATTAGGCAAATCCAACACCATTATAAAATCGTAATAATTGAACGTGCTAAAACTCTGAGATTGTTGAGTGCATTAATAAATGAACCGGATGCTAACATTTTCAAAGAGACCGTCTATATTTCTAAATTTGCAGGAATCATTACCAGGACTTAGATTAGATGTTTTGTTTTTTAGTTGCATTGGCATCTCTGAATTTTCTCGATCTAGTTCCCTTATAATTTGCTTACACATCAATATTATCGGACAGTTAATTGTTGAAAGGCCTACCCTAAAAGTTGATATGCATGAAAGGTGAAAAAAAGCTTCTAGCCTTCTACAATAGTGGAGGATGACAGAAAACAATGTTGAAGTGGTGGGGAGGGATTAATGAATAGTGAGGTAAAATCATCCCAATAAATTCATATTTCAAGGTTGTTAAATCTTCACAAACATGTGGGAAGCAAAATGATGGGTGGTTGGAAGAATTTTTGCTTCAAGTTTGGATGAGTACCTTCTGTCAATCATGCTTCCACATGTATTAACTATCATTGGATTTTTATACTAGCTAGCTGCAACCCTAATATTCTACCTCAATGACGTGCTTGATTATTTATTTATTTATTTTTGTCGTGATGGTTTCAAATACCGGTTTTAACGGCCAGTTTATACCGGTACGAGGCCTGGTCTGGTACGGTATATGCCCGGTAAATCATATTGGGTAGATACCGCCCTATATGTACCACTTACCAGATTCACTGGCTGGTTGATGCACGATTTTCCAGTACAAAATTCAGGTGTTTTTTGGTATCTATTATAGTAAAAATATTGAGATTTTCAGAGATTTTGAGTGTAATTAAGTTGTATAGGCGATATATTGAGGTATTTCTAAAATTCTTAGTATATGTGATTATTCCGAAAGGTTTTAATTTATACCACATATACCAAAATTTTTGCATTTCCAAAGGTATTTCCAAAAATCTCGTTTATCTTTAAGGGTTTAAATTTGAAACCCTTATATATGGGTTTTAAATACTTAAGCGTGAAGTCTTAGATGTATGAGTTTTTTACTTTTATACCATATATTACACTCCTATTTTTGAGGTTTGAAATTGTCGGTATATTTAGTACTGGCCATGACTGGTACCAGAACCAGGGATTTTAGCTCTTGGGTGTGACAAATCCTTATATGAGGACCCTCTTTAAGTCTATAAAGTTATGAGTTTACTACCACCCATCTTGTGCGCTTTAACAGTAATTTTGATTGTTTCATGCAATGTTTGAAAACTTGGTCTGGTTCTAAAGCAGCCAAGAACTTGTTTCTTTCATGGACCAAGTCATGTTGGCCCTCTTGACTAGATTTGTTGAAAGATTGATCTTGTCAAGTACTGAGTTGATTTCTTTTTCGTCTGAGATCGAATGTTGTGTGCAATGTCATGCACTCTAACCACAGTGGGACCTGAATTTTCTGGAGATTATATTGAAGCCATAAATTGATACTATTTTAGGTTTTCACTTCTTGTTTTTGACAAGGTATTTTTAGGATAATTGTTTTCATGAAACACTTTTTCCATGCAGTCTTTGGTTTAGTAGGATGCATGCTGTTGCTGTGTAAATAGGGCTTTCAATGGGTAGCGTCGGGCAAAAATTTTGGCTGCCCGATTGATCAAGTGTATATGCCTGACCCAACCCAACCCAACCCGATCAGATGGTGCATCCCGACCTAACCCGATGGGTTAAGGGTACATGGCCAACCTGACCCGAGAACCGACTCGACCCAGTTGAAAATCTTTCTATTTCCTCACTTTATATATAAAATGTTGGGTCACATCGGATGCTTCATGCTTGACTCAACCCAGTGGGTCAAGTTATGTGCCGGTTTTTTACTTGGTTAAAAACTTGAGTTGGGTACTTGGGTGGATAAAGTATCTGGTCAACCGTCAATGCGACCCATTGGCAGCCCTATGTGTAAAGAAATCCTCGCTGAATTTTGCCAAGGTTCTTCTGGTCTCAGGTATATGGGATTACATTACATTGCTGCCATGTACTATTTTGTGGGTGATTTGGAAAGAAAGGAATCACTGTATATTCGAAGGAAAATATAACTTTTTCTGTGGTTTCCTTAATTAAATTGCTGTCACTGTCTGTTTGCCTTTTATCTGTGGCCTCTTGGATGCTGTAATTTTGGTTTTCCCTGTCTAAGAATCTCACTTAGTTCTGATCCTGATGTAATCTTTTGATTTAATAAAATTTCATTACCGATAAAAAAAATGATATCTGGTTTCCACATGGCATTTTTTCTCCCCCTCTTTTGTCATTATGCCTTACCATTCAATAATATTTGGTTTGTTATAAAAAGATGATGATATAATTAGCCCTTTGTTCTTAATCTTGTGTAACTTAAATTTGTTCTTTGCTGTGGGCTTAATGTAGTCATGCTGTATTAGAATGATCATTCAAGCTCTGAAAATTATATATATTTATATGTATGTATGTATAACTGGATTTCTAATTAGGAGGAATATGGCAGACATGAAACTTGATAACTAGATCTAATTGGATTTTTAATTCTTTGCTGTAGGCTAGATGTAATCGTTCTGTATCTGTATAAACCACTATTCAACTTTTAAAACTGAAATGTAAATCTGAAGTTTTCTAATTAGATGGACGAATATTGCAGCCTTGATATTTATTGGAGCAAAGGACCCATTTTGCCATTTCTACAGATATAATTTACCATGACTGGAAGAATTTCCAACTTTTATATCATGGAATAAATGTCGTTGCATTTTTTATATATATATTTTATTTATTCTTTACTTTTTTTACATTGGCTATTGTCCACTGACATTTTTCTAAAACTCTCGAGGTGCAGTCAGTTGGTAATCGAGTTGGGGTAACCGAACCTTTCTTAATGCGTATGGCCCATGGTGCACCTATGCCCATTCAGGACAAACCGAGAGGGTATAACAAAGGTTTGCGAGGAGTATCTCGGAATGTTATGAATAACAATAATATTCTTTCAGATCAACAAACACTTCGTGTGTGTAAACGCTTTTATGTGGCGCTCATGTTGTCAAGACTTGTGCAGGTGCTTTCCTCCTCTTTTGGGTTATGAAGTTCTCCCATGTTTCTCACAATTTAATTCTCGGGTTTATGTTTTGCCTTTGTCTTTTTAATTTTAATTATTGAACACTTTTTCCAATTTTTGCTGGAAGAATAAAAGCTTCTATATTTTTTTAATCTGGTCTTCCAATGCTCTTGTTGCTTTATTGGAGGACAGAGTCTCTTAGTTTTTTAATAAGAAAAGAATCTGATGTTTTTTTTTTGGTATCCATTTGAGCCATTTGTTAACTGTTGTTTTTGTTGCAGTGATTATGTTTTCTACTCGGAATATGCCAGTCCAACTCAAGGCTAATATGTTGGATGGCTTGGACAATTAATAGTAATTTAATGTTGTATGGAAGCTTAACCTAGTTGACAAACGTAGTTGGAGTTGAGCACCATCCAGCCCGTATCTGTTGCTTTTATGCACAAGAATACTTCCTTTTCAGATCCAAAATGACAGTGCTATGTTTCCTGTGTGTTCCCATTGGTCTTTTGTCATCAAATATTCTCTATCTCTTCCTATGATAAGCAAATTTTTATTTATTTATTTATTATTATTTTTTTATGATAAAGAAATTTCAGATCCAAGAGGACAGTTTAATATGCATTCGAAGTGGTGTTAATTAGATTACATGTATATACAATTTTCTCATACCATAGACGAAGTTGTCACCTCTTTTTGGTTCTGGTTTGTCTGAAGTCAATGTTCATTGATCTCAAACAATCAGTATTCTACAACCTTGTAAGGAAAAGGTGCTAAAATTCTGTTATTAATAATAGCACCATAGTTGCTGGTGGCTTGTCCCTTTCCTCTGAAATCCAAAGATGCTCAAATGACTGCTGATTTGATCTTCAAGTGTGAATCTAGTTCTTTTAATAGAACTTAAATTCTGAAAATGGGATTGTAATAAGTTGAAATTTTTTGGCTGTGTGTTCATTGTGTATTTACTAGTTCAAGTAACTAATAAGTAATAAAGGTGTCATACGAAAGATAACTTCCATGGTAACAGCGATTATCAGTGCCTTGTCAAAACTAAATATATCTTTTCTGATCAAGGGAGTTTGCTTCCTGTTATATGCTAGGAGAGTTGAAATCCCTATGTCTAAGGGTATTTACCCAACATCTTTAAGGAGATCGTCGGCTTTATTACCTGTTTTCAAGCGGTCTTTACCTTCTTAGATGTATGCAGAGATGGGAAAATCATCTCTGCATATTTAGTTTTCTTCTTGTCATATCAAGAGGTTAACCACTTACATGAATAATATGAAAAACTTCCATCATCTGTTACCTATTCATTATCTTGACTAATTTATCTCAACACTCTTTTCACCTTATGTTATACTTTATTACCTATTTTTTGATTCTATTATAGCGGATAATCTTATGTATGTAGTAATATATGTCTAGTTTTTATTTTCCCCTGTTGCTTGATTGACAATGCTTATTCTGTCCATGCTGGGTGCAGGAGGTACCGGTTTCCAATGTTTGTGAAGCCTTCAAAGTGGCTAGAGGCATGATTCAAGCCTTGCAAGAGAATGCTGGCAGGTTTGCTTTGATGGTTTCTCTGTTTTGCGAGAGACTTGGTTGGCATGATTTGGAAGTCTTGGTTGCTAAGTTCCAGAATCGAGTTTCATTTGGAGTACGAGCAGAAATTGTAGAGCTTACTACTATACCATATGTTAAGGTAAATACATTTTTCTTACTTTTCCCTATTTACATATAGTGAGTGCATTTTCAGAAAAGCTAAATGACACCTTTTATTCTGGTGTTTGATATCAACTGAATCTGTAAGATGATGCCTTTCATTTTTATTTAGGGTTCTCGAGCTAGGGCACTTTATAAGGCTGGCTTGCGCACCCCTCTAACCATTGCCGAGGCATCCCTTCCTGAAATAGTCAAAGCTATTTTTGAATCTTCTTCTTGGGCTGTACAAGGTGAAAATTTGTGGGATAATTTATGTGTTTCAATCCTAGAATTCTGTATCTCATGGTAGTTATTATCTTTCGACTCAGTACTACTCTTTTGTTGTTTTGCTCTCTGCCATGGTGCCACCACATTCAAAATGTTTATTTTAATAGCGTATTTGGTTAAATAGAAAGTCACTTCCGTGAATGGTAACGTATGGGACCATATGTGAAGAAAACTTGGATCAGGACATAAATCTTTTTGCTTTTAATAACTAAAAGTTTAAAGATTTAGTTCTTATATATTATTTCTTTTTTGTTGAAATAAGTTGATCTTCCTTTACACCAAGGATTAAAATTTCGGCCGAAATGACCGAAATTTTGGTCCAAATTATCGGTTTCGGTCCTCACCGAAACGATAATTTGGACCGAAATTTTGGTCATATTTTGTATGGAACTCAAAATTTTAGTCGAAATTTCGGCCAAAGTATCGGTTTTCGGCCGAAATTTCGGTCCAAATTTTCGGTTTCGGTCATGCCCGAAACCGAAAATTTACCTGATATTTTGATCCTTGCTTTACACTAGTGGTCACTATATTAAAGTTGCATTCAGCAATCAAGTTAATATCTGTAATTTATTTATTTGTGACCCATATTTTTAAAGGTGATTAGCATGTTTGGATGCTTTTCCTGTATCAAGGTGGCCCACATTTTTGGGTTTTAAGGCATACACCTTATGTATAGATTTTTAAAATAAACCATAAAAAGGAGATATAGTATGATAAGGATAATTTCGTAAGAACAGGAAAGTTAGGAAGAATTGGTGCCTACGTGGATGCTTTTACTCGACTTGCATATCCATATTGGTTACTTCATAATTTAGTGTAGAGATATAGGTAGTACGACACCTTTGGACTCTCACATGTAGAAGTTCTTCCGTCGATATGTAGCCATTTTTAATAAGGAACCCTTTCTTACGGACTAATTGTGAAAGTTTTCGTCCTATAGGTTGCAGAATTTGACAAAGGAGTAACTTTTTAAATTCAATTAGGACCTCTGTAAGTTCCATACTACACAAGATGATCATGCATAATCTTATTTGAAATCTCAAAACTGATATGAAAGAAAAACTCCAGCATGCACAAATACCTACCATGCTCCACAAGTAATAAAAGCATATATGGTTTGAGCAGTGACAGTGATTCCTAATAGAATAGGGTGTCATATAAGAAATATTGACAGTAATAGTTATATGCTCTCTTGTAAGCCTCAATAGGGGTCATATAGATCTGGTTTAAACCATATTTATGGAAATCTGTATATGAACTTATTAGATTTAAAATTTGCAATGGAAAAGTAACATATGCTAAGATCTGTATTTGGAAACTGCTATGGTAGTGATATTTTATCACAGAAAACCAGAACAGAAAGGGGAGAGTTACAAAACAATTATCATTGAATTATTAAAAGGCTGATTTCAAGGGCAGTTAAAACAGTGGTCTTCGTAAGTACGTGATTGAGTGTACGGTTAAACAATACTATAAATTGTGTCAATCTGTTTAAATATTTCTTCTGAGAACTTTGTATGTGCAACAGTAATTGTAGTAGCATTATTATGCATAAATTTTTTATTTTAACACTACTAAATCATCATCATCGTTGTCGTCATCATCATAGCCTTATCCCATCAAATTGGGTTCGGTTTTGTCAGCCCTCTTTCTCCATTCGTTTCTGGTAAGCACCAAGCTCTTCATAACTTTGCAATCCTTCATGTCCCTTCTCACTGCTTCCCTCGAGGTCTTCATTGGTCCTCTCCTCTTACCTCATTGTGCTTCTAACGTCTCAAGATTGTTGTCAAAAGTTTAGGCGCACCCACTGCGCTTGGGCGCTGTATTTTAAGCGCAGGTGTAGAGAAGCATGTCTAGGCATACACTTTTTGTGCCTTTTGCGCCTTATATATACGAGTTTTGCAATTTATAAAATAATTTATTTAAGTTATGTAAGAGTTACTCAATTGTTAGTGTTCATGAACCTGGAACGTCAGATTGCCTCACCTTGCACCTTTCGTTGAGCTACAGGCCCAATCCAACTTGTTAGTTGTGACCCATTTACTTGTTAGTTCATTAGTTGTTCTTAGATAGTTTTACTACTTGCTACTTGCTAGTTTGTTAAACTGTATTTTTTTGGACACATAATGTTTAATTCTTTATGATATATTTTTTGGACACATAATGTTTCTTTTATTTCGTATTTGTTGAATGTTACTGTTCATATACATGTTATTGTTTAAAAATTAAAATTTTTTGATTTATAAATATATTTAAATATTTACATGTCATAAATTGTTACTAGAAAAATAAAATACAATGAGATATATCATTTTATGTTAATATATAAATATATAAATATAATTAATGTATAGTAAAATATATAAAAAATGCAGCTCAGAAAAAAACGCAACGCTCCTTCGCGCCTAGGCCTCAGGAACCCTTGTCGCCTCCGGTGTGCCTATCACCTTTAACAACACTTCGTCTTAATTCTTCATATAGGTTCTTCATCTAAGCTTCAATGGACATGTCCAAGCCACCTCAAGCAATGCTCTGTTGAGGGTGAAATAAAATGTAGATCTGTTACTTAAAAATAGGGTTGTTAGGTTCCACATTCGATGAATTTTGTTAGACATATTCATCGGTACCACAGTGGAGGTGGCCAAGGGCACCCCGAAGGAAGTGATACAACACTTAATCCTTGGAGGTGGTCAAGTGGCACTGTGGAAGAGGTGATACACGATTTAGCCCTTGAAGGTGATTAAGGGCCACTATCAAGATGTGATACAAGACCTTGCTCTAGAAGGTGGCCAAGGGTCACAATAAAAAAGGAAGTAAACATAGATAGAGAGAAAAAGCAGCATAATTGATATTTTCAAAATAGTTAAGGGCAAAATTAAAATTTTATTCTAAGGATGAGGATATGGGTAGCAAATACAATTATACAAATAAAGGATGAGGATAATGGTAATAATAAAATTTGATACATAGGGCGAAATTATATTTTTATATAAAGGGCTAGACTTTTTACATTTCTGCCCAATGTGAGACTAAAATCCACTATTCATACCCCTCATACTAGTGTATTTGTGTGCGGGACACACAGGGTTGTAGGCTGTAGCAGCTTTCTTTAGTTTTGTAATACCTACTTATGTAGGGTTACTACAAGGTAGTATAGTGTGTTAGTTTGTAATTTCTAAAAAGAGGGGTTATTTAGAAATTTAGTATTTGCACTAGTTTAGGATTTGATCTAAATTTAGAAAGTTTGTTTTAGTGTGTGGTTAGCAGTTAACACATAGTTGTAGGATATATTAGAGTGTCATTTAGAATAAGTTTCATTTGAAGTAGAAGTTTGTAATAGCTTAGATTTCCTTATTTAATTAATGTTAAGGCCATATAAAGCCCTTTGGTTGTTGTAAATTTCAGTTAATGTTTAATGAAAGTTATTTGATTTGAGTGAGTTCTTTTTTGAACCATCCCTAGAACGGCAAGGTCTCCCAGTTGACTGTCATAGTCAATGGCTAGTGAGTAGCCCCTTTTTCCCATTAGTTTTTGGTGACAAAGCAAACTCCTTTGAAGCCACCATCTCCCCATCTATTATAGTATGTCCATAGGGACCTAAGGGAAGTTAATATTTGTAGTCTTTAGCATAAAAAATAATTTTTTTACACATTTTAAAACCGACTATTTTGAGGTTCGTTGAGGTTTGACTGCCTGGTGGCATATAATTCCAATGCGTTATAATATCTTTGTTTTTACTTTGTTTTACATAGAAGGTTGATGTAGACAAACCTGCATGTTAGCTTGTATAATATCTGATTATAATATGGAAAAGATTTATATCAAGAATCCCACTGTAGTTATTCCACATCATTTTTAAGTCGGGATGTGCCTAATTTTCATAGAAGTATGTTTTATAGAATGGTTAGTTGTAGTTTATGCTCATTGTATTTGGAGGAGCTACACTGATGTTCCTGGCAAAAAATTGTAAATGCCAACTCTCTAGTTGTGATATTAAGGCCCATCAACAATTGAGGGACATGAAATCTCTGTTTTAGAGATCAAGGATATTATTGTTTGGGTGATTGAGTTCTTTGGATGGTCCAAGTGAAATGTAAACAGAGAGTGGAGTGAATTGATTATCACAAACATTTACTTGGACATGTAGCTGGGTTGATCAATGACCTTCTTCTCAGCTTGAATCTTGCTACAATGTGACATTTGATTGATATTACTAGTTTGTTCTCTTGAGTTATGGTTGGTTTGGCATAATCTTATCTCGATTTGTTTTCATTGGATGAGGTTCCAATAATCTTTTGATATTCTTCCAACTTTAGCCTTTCTTGTCAATATCATTATGGTTTGAATTTAACATATGGAGTTATGGTGGCTTCAAATTCAAGTAAAATCGTTTGTTGTGGTTGTTGTTCTTCCTTTTCTTCTGTAAATGCAGGTTATTGTTTGATTTATTATCTGATGATTTATTTGATCATTGAATATTTAGAGGGTTCAGCAATGCGACGAGTACAATTGGGTGTGGCCAAGAAGATAAAAAATGGTGCACGTAAACTTGTTCTTGACCAAGCTGAAGAGGCAAGAGTGGCGGCATTTACTACATTCAAATCACTTGGAGTGTTAGTTCCTCAGTTTTCTGGATCCTCACTTTCCACAGCCATTAGGGATTTCAGCATGCAAGAAGTTGTTCAGTCCTCATCTGGTGGGGATACTCCTAGCAATTGTGATGCTAAGCAACCGAACAAGGATACTCAACTTCCTGCTAAGCTATCTGTAGATGACACAGATAAGAAGCGTAAGGATTTTTCACTTGATGTTGAAGGAGAAAAGGCAGATAAATCATCAGATAATAGTGGTGGCGCTGGAGGTGTGAACTCAATTAAGGCAATGCATTATAACTGTAATGCTGGAAACTCTTTAATTTCCGTTGGAGGGTCTGCTCTTACCCATGGCCCCAATGTTAAATTAATCGCCAATAATACAGAAAATTTGGGGGAAACCCCCTTCTTGAAGTCAGGAAACACAGAAATTGTTAATAATAGGCTTGGTGGTGTTCCTGATCATGAGCATGGTGAGGGGTGCGGTAGAGAAAACAATATGTTGAATTCCAGTAATGTCAGTATCTCTGAGAACGGTCCTATTAATGCAAGTAGTACACCAGGCGGATTTGATTCTTTCTTGGATCTGTGGGATGCAATCAATGAGTTCTACTTTGATGTTCACTTCACTAAAAGGTCTGAATGGAAGTCTCCCATGCTGTTTGAAATTCATGGAATGGCCCTTTGTTGGGAGAATTCTCCTGTTTACTATATAAATTTTTCAAAGGATCTGGTGTCCTCTGAAAAGATAAATTTAACTAGTAAATATAATAATTTTTCTGGAACTTCTGGTAACATAACCAAAGTTGTTGCTCCAAATCAATGGTGGGAGATTGCTAAGCGTAGATGGAACAGGATAGCTATGATTATGGGACGGACTGATGTCAGGAAAATCACTTGGAACTTAAAAACTCAGATTCAGGTCTTTAAAAATCCAGGGTTTTCCATTCAGAGGTTTGGTGGGCGCAGCTTTGAACAGAAGGAAATGAGCGATATTGAATTGATAAACAGCTCGTTTTTATTGCTACCATCTATTTCTGTGCAAGATGGAATTGACATATGCATTGCTGCATGGATGCTATGGCCCGATGAGGAGAGTCGCTCCAATCCAAATATTGAGAAGGTAGTTCTGAACACCAGATTGGGCTCCCAAAGTAAATTCCATTATTTAAACAATAACAGATATTGGGAAACTTTCTTTTGATGTCCCTAAATGCTTTTATGCTAATCTTTACTCCACCCCTGTTTTTGAAATGTAATGCGTGCAGGAAGTTAAAAAACGGTTATCGAGTGACACTGCTGCAGCTGCTAATCGGGATGGTAGGTGGAGAAATCAGATGCGAAGAGCAGCACATAATGGCTGTTGCCGTCGTGTTGCACAAACACGGGCTCTGGGTTGTGTTTTGTGGAAGTTACTTATTTCTGAAGACCTCATAGATGCACTTACTAGGATCGAGAATCCTTTGGTAAGTGACCCTATGGTTCCTATAATATTTTATGAATTCTAGTATTCTCAATTGAGTTCTGTTAGAGTTGTTGTAAGATTCATAAGATTAATGAATGTTTTAGTATATATTGCTTACATGTTTTGCTTCTACGGTAGGTTAAAGTTCTTGCAGATATGGAGCTCTGGGGCATAGGTGTTGATATGGAAGCATGTCTTCGGGCAAGACATATATTAGGGAAAAAACTGAAGGGGCTAGAGAAGGAAGCTTACAATCTTGCTGGAATGACATTTTCTCTTTATGCAGCCGCAGATATTGCGAATGTGCTTTACAGACATTTAAAGCTGCCCATACCTGATGGCTGCAATAAAGGAAAACAACACCCAAGCACAGATAAGCATTCATTGGATCTACTGAGGTATTGAATTATTGTATATTTTTTCTTGTTCTGTTCATCTTATTCTCAAAATCTAAACTAAAACTAGTTACCTGTCAAAAAGTTTAATTTTCTTCCTTTCAAACGTTACTACTGAAAATGTGATGAGTATAATTCAACATGAAAGTTTCTACTATTCTAGTAAACCTGAATATTTTTATTCATACTGTTGCGGATATTCAATTCCCCTTTTGCCTTGATGAATTACTAGATTAGATAATTTATTTTTGGGATGAAAAAGAATATCCCCGTACCTCTTGGCTTATGCCCTCATAGCCAAATTATATTTTGGGAAGATGACGAATATCCCCTTGACTTTTGGGAAGATTCCAAATGCTCTGTATCTTTATTAAAATGTCTCTTAAAAGCCTTATTCAAATCCATATTTTATGTCTTCTTATCTTATCTTTTCCTTTTCTGTGTTCTATAAAAGAAAAACAAACACTCATTTTAAATATGGATAAATTATCGAAACTTACATGTCAAAATTACCTCAAACTTGAGAAATTACTGGAAACTACCCTTTTTAACATAATTAATAACACCTACCTAAAACTAACTTCCATCTATTAAACCCTTCATTATTCCCAATTTTCCCTCCATTTTCAGTACACCGTTACGTTTCACGCAATGGTGGCTATTTATTGCATGCTAATAACTGTTTAATCAAGCTCATATCTGGGCTAAAGCAAATCCACGTGATTAGTTACCACATGAACGAACATTCTTGATTTGCTTTTGCATAATTTACTCGTGTGTTAAAAAGATTTACTGAGTTCCTGTATATAGTGGAATATGGCGGACATTGACAGAAATAATCGATGCAATGATGAGCAAAAATTTTACATAGATTTAGGAGATTGGGCTCCTCACGGTTGTGCTAGTTGTTTTAAAACTTCAAAATTTAAATATGATACGGGACATGGTTTGACCCCTCATAAATCGCCTAAAGAGTGTAGTTTGAGTATGTGAAGTATGAGAACAGATAAAAAAGTTGTCTTGACAAGTTTATGGATGTCCTTCGATTTTTTATATATCCCTTGGTACAAGAACTTGTGTTGGGCGTCAGAATTAGAGAAGCTATAGTCTGTTTAATAGTAACTCGAGCACAGAAACCATAGGTTGGAAAGGGTTAATAGAGTAGTTCCAATACATGTTAGAGGCTGAAAGACAGGCAGACGCACTACATGTTTACTGATTATGAAGCGTATTTGTTAAGACCGTGACAGGGTCGCTAGTCAGAGTCATCCACGTTGCAAAGTCGCTATTGAATGAAGTGGCTAAGTGACGTATGGCTATCTTAGTTCACGTGTTAGCGGATAAAAATTTCACCTTTGATATTGTGAAGAGCTGTTGGCTGCCTTCAGTAACAGCGTGTGTATAGTTAGAAACAGTTGGCAACTTATTGTTAGAAGTCATTAGAAGAATCTATCCATGTGGCTGGCCATTCTTGGTTATGATTTCCTGCATGTATTTGACGGGGACGCCGACATCGTAGACATTGAATATGGATCGTTTTGTGTATACTGACGCCGGAAGAAGCAGAATGGAAATCAGAACTAGGCGAAAGAAGAAAATTTTGGAGAACGGAGGAACACAGCAACTTCGATCGATCGAATTTGAATTTCGATCGATCGAAATTCTCGATCGATCGAGGTCCTATTTCGACCGATCGAACATCAGCGAGTGGAAAAACACATGTTCTAGAGTATATAATTCGATCGATCGAATTATATACTCGATTGATCGAATTTCCGTTCGATCGATCGAATTATATACTCGATTGATCGAATTTCCGTTCGATCGATCGAATTTGAAATTCGATCGATCGAATTTGCAGTGGCGAGTTTTGGATTTATGTTTTTCGATCGATCGAATTTCCCTTTCGATCGATCAAATTTAAATTTCGATCGATCGAATATCATTTTCGATCGATCTAAATCGCGCAGTTTTTTTTTTTTTTTTTTTTAAATTTTGGTATTTTTTAAATTTCAAACTTAATTCTTAGGGGCATACTTGTCCTTTTGGTATTTGTTTTAAGGTTTTATTTTCGTTTTAAAGGACTCTTATATAAGGTCCTTAAGTTAAACAATGTAATTAGTTATTGATTATTGAATAAATGAGCATTTGCTTTTGAGACTTGAGATGCGTTTCTCCGAAGAATGATTCTTCTTCCTGAGAAGGGTTTGGTGTGAAGCCAAGGGTGCGAAGCCCGCAAAATCTATCTTCTATCTATCTATCGCTTATTTTCTCTGCTTGTGCGATCCCACAACCCTAACTCCGCCATCATCCTTTTGAAATCCTAAAACCCTAGCTTTTCTCAAAGCCATTGAATCGATCTGATTCAACAACCGTAGCCTCCATCCGACCATTAAGCTTAGCCATATGAAATAATGAGAAAACCAGTGATCCCATCATTGAATTGTGAGCGCCCTAATATGGAAATCTAGAGTTCTATCTCTAGGAACGATCCGCGCTGCAACCCAACAAATTTAGCGCAAAGGCTGAACCCTACTTGAACCAAACAAGAACTTTTCACATGGTGGACTATGAACGCCTAAGGTATCTGTTATATTTTCAGATTTATTGCTTAATTTAATCCACTTTAATTTCTGCAAGCAATTAATCATCGCATTCATGTAGTCTAGTATTTGTCCTGCATTAGTTTTGGTTGGTATTAGAGCCCTAGGTTCTAGGTTAGGGCATACTGCGTGACATTGCATTCATTGCACTTTAATTTTAATCGCATATTATTCCTGTTTTGGCCAAAGTGTGCTCATCACGTATTTGTCAAAAGTCCCCCTTCATTGTCAGTTCATTTTACATTCCATTCTAGAACCCGTCATTAGTGACCCGTATCACCATGGATATGAGTGGGATTGCCGAGGCTCTTAACGGCATGAGGGTTGATCTAAAATCGATCAATGATTGAATGGCTGCCATGGAGACAACCCAAAGGACTCTCGAAATGTCCAATGAGAGTCAATCGGTTAGACAAGGGTGATGAGTATCTCGAACCACCCCATGAGCGTAATGGTCCACGTTACGAGCGAAATGGCTACCAACATAATCGAAATCGGAACCATAGGATAGATCATCATGGAGATGACTACGAGCCGGAAGGGAGACTCCTCAAAAATGTCTGAGTTGAGTTCCCAACTTTCGATGGAAGATTAGACCCTCAAGTTTTCCTCGATTGGTTATTCGATATGGACCAGCACTTTGAGTGGTTTGGCATGAGCGATGAAAGATGTGTTAGACTCGCTAAAATGAAGCTCATAGGCCAAGCCCGACTCTTTTGGGTCAATGTTGAATGCATCAGAACGAATGCGGGTTGTACTCCCATTACCCGTTGGGAGGACATGAAGGAACGACTTACAGAGAAGTACGTTCCTCCTTCATACTAACATCGTCTCCTCGACCAATGGCAAAGTCTGCGCTAAGGTACTATGCCTGTATTGGACTACATTGGCAAATTTGAAGAATTCATGATGAGAGCCAAGGTATTCGAAGACCATCAGGTCACTCTATCCAGATTTCGCACCGGATTGAGACTTGACCTGCAGAAAGAGTTAGTCTCCCACCCTGTTGAGACTCGCCGATTGTTACATTGTCGTTCAAGACCTTGAACGATATTTGAAAATGACGGTGACTAGGTGATCTGATTTTCACCCCGGTCAACTCCGTACCGGCGAAGTGAGATCTAGTGCTGGAAACCCGCCTACCAAACCCACATAACCCACATCTACCAATGTGAGGTTTGACAAAGGATGTAGCCGGAGAATCCTCGAAGAGTGGGTCTCATGTAAAGTGTAATAAATGTCAAGGATTGGGACACTTTGCCGCCTAATGCCCCACAAGGGACCCACAAAGGAATCTTTTCATCGACAGAGGAGGAGAAGAAAGTGAAGGAGTTTATGAGGAAGAGGTCTTTGAGCTGAATGCCACACCTAGTGACGAGGAAGGTGATGACATGGGTCACGCTCTAGTTGTGAGGTGTGCCTTTGCACAGCCTCAACGAGATGTAAAGGAGGATTGGCGAAGGGAGAACATCTTCCATACCTTTGCCACATGTGGGACAAAGAGTTGTAGGGTTATTGTGGATAGTGGAAGCTGCACCAATGTGGTGTCAGAACATACCGTCACCCGCTTAGGGCTTACACCTGAAGCCCACCCGAGACCTTACAAAGTCGCATGGGCTGACTCCTCATCCATTCCCGTATCTCAGAGGTGTCGCGTACCCATACAGTTGGGTTCGTACTCAGACACCTTATGGTGCGATGTGGTGCCGATGGATGTGGGCCACATTATCGTAGGGACGCCACGGCTCTATGATTTGAACGTGATCATTTTTGGTCGATCTAACATTTGCACGTTCAATTACAAGGGCAAGAAAATCACTCTTAACCCTTTGGCTCCCAAAGCACCATCGGTCAATAGAGTTGAAGGGAGGCCAATCCAAGGCCATCAACATTGTGAGCCCTTCAGAGTTTGAGAAGGAATCGTTAGATGAGAGCGTCGTGTATGTCATTGTCACTGTTGAAAGTACTTTTGAGTAAGTCTGTGAGTACCCCAAGGAGGTAGAACCCATCCTGAATGAATTTGCGGATGTCTTCTCCGAAGACTTACCTAATGAGCTCCCTCCCATGCGTGACATTCAACACGCAATCGACTTGGTTCCCGGATTTACATTACCGAACCTGCCCCACTACAAGTTGAATCTGGTTGAGCACGCCGAGTTGACTCGGCAAGTCAGTGAGCTCCTTCAAAAGGGGTTCATACAAGAGAGTCTGAGCCCGTGTGCTGTACCAACATTACTCATGCCTAATGAAAGATGGTACATGACACATGTATGTGGATAGCCGAGCAATTAATAAGATCACTGTTAAATATCGGTTTCCCATACCGCGACCTGATGACATGCTTGACATGATAGTTGGAGCCACTATCTTTTCTAAGATAGACCTTAAAAGTGACTACCATCAGGTGCGTATTCGCCCTGGTGATGAATGGAAAATCGCCTTTAAGACCAAAGACGGTCTTTATGAGTGGATGGTCATGCCTTTTGGGCTTTCCAATGCCTTGAGTATATTGATGAGGCTTATGACCCAAGTGTTGAGGCCATTCCTTGTATATTTTGATGATATCTTAATTTACATCTCGGACAAGGAACAACACATTATCCACTTAAGGTTGGTTTGCGAAACCTTGAGGGGAGAGAGGTTATACGCGAATCTCAAGAAGTGCACCTTCATGCAGCACTCTGTTGTATTCTTCAGATTCATTCTCAGTAGACGGGATGGTTGCGGACCTTGCGAAGGTTAAGGTCATTGTGGAGTGGCTCGAACCTCGGAATATTCATGAAGTCCGTAGCTTCCACGGTTAGGCCATGTTTTATCATCGCTTCATCTGAAATTTCAGCACCATCATAGCCCCCATTACCGATTGCATGAGAAAATGAGAGTTCCTGTGGAGCAAAGCCACGACGAGGGCCTTTGCCGAGATAAAAGAGAAAATGATTACTGCACCCGTTATGCGCCTACACCCGAAGCGTTACAAGTTACTTCAAAGAATTTAGAAAAGTTCGATAGGCGCATCGAACCATTTCTCTTTATCTCAAGAAAGGCCCTCGTCAGGCTTTCTCCACAGAACTCTCATTTTCATGCAATAATGGGGGCATGTAACTGTGACGCTTGTGTAGGCATAAGTGTTCTTGTTGCCTATGTTAGTGAGAAGCTTAATGAGGCAAAGCAGAAATACTCCACCTATGACAAGGAGTTTTATGCGGTCGTCCGATCTTTGTGGTATTGGAAACATTACCTGAGACCGTAGAAATTTGTGTTGTTTTCTGACCACGAAGCCTTACGTTTCCTTGCTTCCCAGAAAAAGTTGAACCCGAGGCACGTGAAGTGGGTCGAGTACCTGCAAGGGTTCACATTCGTATTGAAGCATAAGGCCGGTGCCGAGAACAAGGCCAGTGATGCGCTTAGTCGTCGTGTGGCGACTTTGCAGTCTATGAGCACCGAGGTCATCAGATTTGAGCAGTTGAAACAAAATTATCCTGATTGCCCAGATTTCGGGGCAGAATACACTGTTTTCCTTGAAAATTCAAGCAACATTAACTCCGAATATACCCTGCTGGATGGGTATTTGTTCAAAGGAAATCGTTTGTGTATCCTTCGTACTTTATTGCGTGACTTCCTCATTTGGGAGTTACATGCCGGAGGGGTTGCCGGACATTTTGGCCGTGATAAAACCAGTGCGCTCGTTGAAGATATGTTTTATTGGCCTAGCCTTGTGAGGGATGTCTCTAGGGTCGTAAAACAATGTCATACATGCCAAGTTGCGAAGCAGATCAAATAGAATACCAGCTTGTACACCCCTTTACCCCTGCCGCACACCCCATGACAAGACATCTCTATGGATTTCATGCTCGGACTTCCAAAGACCCAACGGAAGCACGATTCCATTTTTGTGGTAGTGGGCCGCTTTTCCAAGATGGCTCACTTCATACCCTGCTCTAAAACCTCCGATGCGGCTCACATAGTCACATTATTTTTCGGGGAGGTTGTGCGTTTACATGGGTTGCCCCAAACGATTGTGTCGGATCGGGATGTGAAGTTTACCAGTTATTTTTGAAAAACTTTATGGTACATGATGGGTACCATGCTCCAGTTTTCTTCGGCCTATCATCCTCAAACAGATGGCCAAACGGAGTCCAATAGGAGCTTAGGTAATCTTTTCCGTTGTCTTGTTGGTGATCACCCTAGGACTTGGGAATCTACTTTGCCTTTAGCCGAGTTTGCATACAACGATTCAATCAATAGGTCTCTAGGTATGAGTCCTTTTGAGGTCGTCCTTGGTCATAGGCCTAGAACACCCATTGATCTAATTCCCATGTCTGCATCCCATCGAGTTTTCGGGTCAGCCGATTCATTTGCACAACATATACATCAATTGCATGCCGAAATTAGAAAAAGAATTAATGCAAGCAATGAACAATACAAAATATCTGCGGATGCGCATAGGCGCTTCAAGGAATTCCAGGTTGGAGATTACGTAATGGTTCGGGTTAGGCCTGAGCGGTTCCCATTGGGAGCCACAAAGAAACTTCAAGCACGCGGCGCTGGACCTTTTAGAATTGTGGCAAGGAGCGGGCCTAATGCATATGTTCTCGAGTTTCCACCGAATATAGGGGTCAGCTCTACATCCAATGTGGAGGACCTGGTTCCTTCTTTGGCCCCAGCCCCACCCCCTCACAACCGCTTCCAAGCAGCCCCGAGCCCGAATGCCAGCCCCACCCTACAATCCCTACCCTTCTCTTCCCCACGCAAGCAGCGCAGAGATGAGATCGAAGGGATATTAGATGATTTGGCGATATCCACCCATGGGGGCGGAATTCAAAAGTACATGGTTAAGAGGTTGGGAAAGCCGGACTCCGAGAACTCATGGTTAACTGAAGACGAAGTGCGACGCCTGGACCCCGACATGCTTGAGCGCTATCACGACGCCGCTTCATCGGTGATGAAGCCTTTTCGGCCCGGGATAATTGACGGGGACGTCGACATCGTAGACATTGGATATGGACCGTTTTGTGTATACCGACGCCGGAAGAAGTGGAATGGAAATCAGAACTAGGTGAAAGAGGCGAAAGAAGGAAATTCTGGAGAACTGGAGGAACACAGCAAATTCGATCGATCGAGGTCCTATTTCGATCGATCGAACATCAACGAGTGGAAAAACACATGTTCTGGAATATATAATTCGATCGATCGAATTATATACTCAATCGATCGGATTTTCGTTCGATCGAATTTCAAATTCGATCGATCGAATTTGCAGCGGCGAGTTTTGGATTTATGTTTTTCGATCGATCAAATTTCACTTTCGATCGATCAAATTTAAATTTCTTTTTTTTTTCTTTTGGTATTTTTTAAATTTCGAACTTAATTCTTAGGGGCATACTTGTCCTTTTGGTATTTGTTTTAGGGTTTTATTTTCGTTTGAAATGACTCCTATATAAGGTCCTTAAGTTAAACAATGTAATTAGTTATTAATTATTGAATGAATGAGCGTTTGCTTTTGAGACTTGAGATGAGTTTCTCCGAAGAGTGATTCTTCTTCCCGAGAAGGGTTGGCCTGAGGCCAAGGGTGCGAAGCCCGCAAAATCTATCTTCTATCTATCTATCGCTTATTTTCTCTGCTTGTGTGATCCCACAACCCTAACTCCGCCATCATCCTTTTGAAATCCTAAAACCCTAGCTTTTCTCAAAGCCATTGAATCGATCCGATTCAACAACCGTAGCCTCTATCAGACCATTAAGCCCAGCCATACCAAATAACGAGAAAACCAGTGATCCCATCATTGAATTGTGAGCGCCCTAATATGGAAATCTAGAGTTCTATCTCTAGGAACGATCCGCACTGTAACCTAACAGATCCAGCGCAAAGGCTGAACCCTACTCGAACCAAACAGGAACTTTTCACATGGTGGACCACGAACGCCTAAGGTATCTGTTATATTTTCAGATTTATTGCTTAATTTAATTCACTTTAATTTCGGCAAACAATTAAATATCGCATTCACGTAGTCTAGGGTTTGTCCTGCGTCAGTATTGGAGACATATTGAGCTGCAATTGGTTTGAACCAAACCCAAGTTTAGGAAGGCATCTTCGGGATTGGTGAGAAAATTAAAAAGGAAAAGAAAACACAATTATTACCAGATGTTGACTGCAGATAATTTTTGACGGAAGATTGATGATTGATACGAGTGTACCACAGATCAGGGCAATCAGTGTTTGACATGTGTAGTTGTGTACTTGCTGATTAGGCAGGAATTCAGTTATGAACCCATACAAATAATTATAGTTGCTGAAGCTGCAACAACCAGGAAGAGGATGTAAAAGTGAGATCTAAGGTCAAGAATGAAGGTAAGTTGCAGAAGATTTTCGAGCTCAGGTGAATGCCTCTACTGTGTCTTTTTTCAAAATTATATTTCGCCAAAGATGATTGAAAGTAGTTTGATGAAGTTTTTTCATGTCATATATAAATATGTGTATCTGTGTGTGTGTGTGTATAGGTAATGGTCCTCTTACTTGAGTCATGGAACATAAGCCCATGACTCAAATCTCCTAGTGGCTGGATGTCATTTTAGTTGACTTTTCAATGGCAGCTCCTCGCTTTTGCATTTGTAACCTTTACCTATATCATATTTGGTATCCATAGAAAAATCTGTCGCCTATTTCTTTTCTGTATATATTTTCATATTAGTGACTCAAGTTAAAAAAATTATTCTTGTTTTTCAGGGATCAACATCCTATTGTTTCAGTAATTAAAGAGCATAGGACTTTGGCAAAGCTCTTGAACAGTACATTGGGGTCTATATGTTCACAGGCTAAGCTATGTGTGAGGACACAAAAGTATAAAATACAGGGCCATTGGCTGCAGACATCAACGGCAACAGGAAGAATTTCAATGGAGGAACCAAATCTTCAGGTTGTCTTTTTTCTTTTTATCTGTTTCTTATACTTGATTCAATTAATTTTATGATTTATAGATTTTCTTTGATGTTTATAGTGTGTTGAGCATACGGTTGATCTCACAATTCATCATATTGACAAAAACAACTCAAGTTCTTCCGATACTGAACATCATCAAATCAATGCTCGTGATTTGTTTATTCCTACACAGGTCTTTGTTTCACGTTTTTAGTCAAATTTTGGCTCAACATTTGCAATGCGAATTACCTCACTTTTTGATAATTTCATGGCAGGACAACTGGTTGCTACTCACAGCCGACTATTCTCAGATAGAACTTCGGCTCATGGCTCATTTCTCTAAAGATTCTTCATTAATTGAACTTCTTAGTAAGCCAAATGGTGATGTTTTTACCATGATAGCTGCCAGATGGACTGGGCAGTTAGAATCTGCCATAAATTCCAAGGAAAGAGATCAAACAAAAAGGCTAGTGTATGGCATCCTCTATGGAATGGGTGTCAGTACCCTCGCAGAACAACTGGACTGCAGTTCAGATGAAGCTAGAGAAAAAATGCAAAGCTTTATAAGTTCTTTTCCTGGAGTTTCTGTCTGGCTGAATGAAGCAGTTGAATCTTGCCGCCACAAAGGGTTAGTTCAGTCGTTCATTTTATTTGGTTCTAATAATCAGTTTATCTTGGACTTTTATTGCATTTGTAACTAGGTTAGCTTTATTAACACCCACAAAATCTCTGAGGGAACCTAGATAAGTGGGTGCTCCACTAATGCAATAGAAAATTTGGGGATAGCCACTTAATGGCTCTCTTAAAAAAAACCACCACCAAAATAACACTCACTCTATCACACTCTCCATCTTCTCTGGCAACAGCTCTCTTCTCTAGGAACATCTTTGACAAGCTCACAAAGAAATAGAGAAGCACACGAAACCCTTGAAACAGTCTTGAAATCCATGAAACCCTTAAAGAGGGTTTCAATCTCCTTTTCTTCTACTTTTTACTTTCTTAGGGTTTCAAAATATTTTTGAGTTTAAAGAGGGTTTCATTCTAGAAGAAGAAGTGGGTTTCATTTAGAAGAAGAGGAGGAAGAAGATCTTTTGTTTCTTTTCTTCTTCTTTTGCCTGGTAGTCTTTAATTTAATTTTGGAGCATTTGATAATGTTATTTGATGATTTTAGCCAAAGAAATGGATTCAAATAGGGTAAAATTGGCTTTTTGATATTTAGCCAAAGAACAATTTTAGGTGCCAAGTTTTATCAATGGGTTTTTGAGTCCCCAGATCTACTCATAAACCATATAACATAATCAATTTTATTAACTATTATAAAATTAAAATTTGGAAATTTGTTTCTAATTGAAAAATTGCTTAAATAAAAATAGTGCCCTCGAAACATTAATTAATCGATGCGTACATTTTGATATTGAAAAATTAACATTGGTTTTTGACGGTGTTTGATGTTAATGAAGAGGCTGCTGTGCTCTCCTCTGTTAGGCTCATTCTCTCTTTATTGTTCTTTTTCTTTTTAAAGGTAATCATGACAGATTGTGGCACTTAAGGATTATTTAAAGAAAACTGCAAACCTAATAGGATTTAAAAACCCTAATGAGATGTATTCAAGTGTATAAATAATACACTTTATGAATCATAGTTGGACTAGGGTCTAGCCTGATGACTTGTGTGACCCTGACCATTGTGATAAAAGAGGCTGGTGTTACTACGACAACACTTTATGTTACAGCCACCTCACTTAAATAGAGGAAAAATCAGTTGGCTGTTTTGAATCAGAGGCTGGAGGTCGTTTTTCCTCCCAATCTTCCACACAAATGATCTTGAGATCCTACGTCTACCATCAGATGGTCAAATGTTGAGTCCATGTGCCACACATCCCCAAAAGTGAATGTGATCATAGCATACCATCAAATGTGGTTCACGCTCACTTTTGGGATGTGTGCCACGTGGGATCAACATCTGACCTTTGCGATAAAAGAGGTTGGTGTTACTACGAATACATTTGACTATTGCGATAAAAGAGGCCGGCGTTACTATGACAAACTTTATGTTATAGTCACTTTGCTTAAACAAAGGAAAAATCGGTTGGCTGTTTTGAATCAGACGTTGGAGATTGTTTTTCGTCCCAATCTTCCAGCCAAATGATATTCAGATCATACGTCTACCATTAGATGGTCAAATGTTGAGTCCACGTGGCACACATCCCCCAAAAGTGAACGTGATCATAGCATACCATCAACTGTGGTTCACACTCACTTTTGGGATGTGTGCCACGTGGGATCAACATCCGACCGGCTGATAGTAGGCCTATGATCTCAAGATCTATTGTGTGGAAATCGAAAAATGATCTCCATTGTCTGATATAAAGCAGTCAACGGTAGGGCTCTAAATGGGCCGAATTAGGCCGGGTTGGGGTTCAATCTGGCCCTCACCTACCCGGGCCGGGTCCCAAAATTTTCAGCCCGGCTTTAACCCGGGCTACAATGTACTCAACCCAAGCCCGGCCCCTACCCAGCCGGGCTGGGCTTGGGAGTTTTTCCGGGCCTATTTCCGACTGTTTTTTTCTAATAAAATTTGGTTGGGCTGTTTTTTTGTTTGGCTGTTTCTTTATAACAAAAGTTTGAAGAAGGTTAAAAATTTAATTAAATAATTATATCAACATTATAGAGGCTCAGGGACATCCTTTTAATCAAATATTTCATTTTAGTGGGAGGCAGAGAGGGGTTTGTGGGAGGCCGTCAACTGTCGACCCAACCGGACGCTGGGGTTTTGCTCCTATACTAGCGAGAGAGAGAGAGAGAGAGAGAGAGAGAGAGAGAGAGAGAGGGAGAGAGTTGTCCACTTGTGCGGGTCTGCGAGCCTGCGGCGCCGAGGATAGATAGAGATTGAGATTGAGGATATGAAAGAGAAGGCGTAGGTAGCTTAGTTCTTAAGAGAGTAGAGAGAGACTTGAGAACCCTAACTTAAACCACTATTTATTGAATGAATTTGCAAGTGCCTTTTTTACTTAAATGCCCCTAAGTTTAAACCGTTCAACGGTTTAATTTCAGGGCATTTAAGTAAATAATATTTAATTAAAAGAATTTTTTTCTGACTTTAAAAGGATATATATATATATATATATATATATATATATATATATATATATATATTACATCTGGGCTGGGTGTTGGAACACTCAACCCAACTCCTACCCGGATTGATCCGGGTTGCAACATGTTTAGCCCAGTCCGGATACCGGGCCGAGTTTGCTTGATAGAAAGTACCACTTTTCCGAGCCGGGTGCGGGACAAAATCTGGGCTGGCCCAGCCCATTGCGAGCCCTAGTCAATGGATTGTTTCCTTTGCTTAAGTGAGGTGGCTGTAACATAAAGTGGTGTGGTAGTAACACCAGCCTTAAAAAACTTGCCATTGTACTAAGAGTGTACACTGGTCCACGTCAGCGACATTTCTGGCAACTTGTTACAATATAAGCCACCACACTTTGCAGTTACAAATTATCAACAAACTAGAGCCCTATAATATATGATAACATTGTTTGTGGCTTCGCGCATGTGACTTCAGGCATGCATTTGATTGATCATCCATAAATTGAAAACATTAAAATAATTAAAGTTAATTATTCTCACCTAATAAAATAAGATCATTTGTAATATTTAAATTTTTATGCTTCATTAAAAATATAATTAATTGAGAAAAATTATTTTGATAAATCAAAATAACTTTGTTAAAGATATTTGACACACCCAACATTATGCTGTGCAATTTGAATTACTACAATACCGTTTTTTTATTGAAATTTTTTTTTGGTTTTTGAAAATTCATTTAATTTCCAAAAAATAAAAAATAAGTCTTACAAACCATGAATGTTAGTAGGCATAATGAAAATTAATGTGTGCTATGAGACATAAATATAATATTTCACTGATCAGTTAAGACCACACATTAATTTCCTAAGTAGATGGAACCATAAACTGGTCTATTTATAAGTAGCAGGTATAAGGTTTTCAATGGGCCTAGTTAGGGTTGTTAGGGTAAATATCAGCCCAGCCCTTGTCCTGGCCTAGATGTACTTGGCCGGCCCTGAGTAGGGCCAGGTTGGATACCGGCTAGGTTGTGGGCTTTTAAAAAAAACCATATTTTGGCTTTATTATTATTAATATTATTTTTTATTAAAAAAAAAATAATGAATGTAAGAGAGACAAAGGGAGAAGAATGACAGAATACAGGAGATCACTCAAGAGTTGAGAGTTTTGATTCTTGTCAAATATTAGGGTTTTGATCAAGTGGGTTAGGTTTTAGTAGGCTCGTGGGTGGCGTTGTACAACAATGCCCCACAAATTAAACCATTCAATGATTAAATTCGTGTCTGTTCTTGTAAAATGCCAAACATCAAGTATTTAAGTGATGAAAGTTAGAGTTTATTACTGTGTGTGCGTGCGTGTGTGTGTGTGTATAGTGGAGGGGAGATGTACTCGGACGCAGCCCAAAATCGCTGCATTCGGGTGCCAAGTCACATGGCACCATCAACCCAAGACAATACCCGTTTTGGGTTGATCAACCATGAGACACATGATTTAAAAAACAAATCCATTTTTTCGGACTCTTTTGACCTTCATTTGATGGGTCAAAGATAGGGTAACACCCACCCAACTTGGTGCATTGAATTTGGGCACCTTTGACCACATTTTCAACGGTGGATATGTATCAGATCATGCCCATATTTTTTGGGTGGTACCTGATTAGTCTTAACCTAGTTGTGGTGGCACCCGATCCTTGTGATGGGTGCCACATGATGCCCAGCTGGACTCAGCCTTAGGGGCTTCCTCCAGACACGACCTCAGATCCCATTTGGCACGTGATTTGCATTTTACACCCACTGTATATGAGTTCACCCAAATCCTTCAGGTTCTAGGGTTTTTTTAAAAAAACATTTCTGATATTTTTGCACTTTAAGTCACAAGTCAAAACTTTCCATCTGCCGCTGAAAATTTTTCTAGACATTTTTGCACTTCAAGTCAGAAGTCAAAATACCCGTTTTTTAGTCTTTTTTGGGTGTGGTACCTGACCAATCTTGACCAAGCTTCCGAGGCAGACAATCCTCCAGTTGTGCACCACGTGCTGTGCAGCTGGCTGCACTCGAGCACACACTCTAGGGATTCAAACACACCCCCCTTCCCCCCAACCACACACACACACACACACACACACACACACACACACACACACATATATATATATATATATATATATATATATATATATAAGCTGGGATGGGTTTATGGTATCTAGTCCAAGTTCCGCTTGGGTGCCAGGCCGGATCATGCTTAGCCCAGGACCGGATTACACTCCTAAAGTACCCTTTTTTCTGGGCCGGGTCCTTGTCGGACTCTGGGCCAGCTCAGACCATTGAGAGCCCTAAATAGGTATCCTGGTAACATCTCCATGCTACCCAAAACATGTGACTGTTGCACTTATCACCATGTACCAACCTGCCCACAAGGTTAAAAGCAACTTTGACTTTCTAGTCAAACTCAAAGACTCAGAGTTATAAGATTATAATGACATATGGTATCCGAATGGTCGAGGCTGAGAAATGAAGTTGGATGCAAACTTCATGTGAGAGATTTACCTTGCCCCCTTGTTGCCCAAGCATCGGTTTTGGTTTTTGAGTTAAGCCGTGGGAAGCTGACAACCATAATGCCCTCAACAACCCAAGAGAATGTTCTAGTGCCGATATGGATTCAACCAATCCCTATGATCCTACAGTATGAAACCGAGATTCGAACTAGCACAAGATATTCCGAATAAGGCATGAATCAGAACACTCCTAGAGTATTACTGCATGTAATGTTCACTAGAGATGAAGTAGATACACAGAATCAATGATCACTAAGGCAGTGAAATTGTCAAAATTAAAGGTCTTTAATTTTAGTAATCAATGTAAGGTCAAATACATCTGAGCAGATAAAAAACCAAGCTAGAAATGACCTTTTGAACGCCACGGAATCCAACATTGTAATCAATATATACTGTCTGTTGTGCTTGGGGATCTCTGTTTATTTAGAGTTTCCCTAGAGTTGTATAAATACAAATACAAAATATCTTTCTTCTTCCATTGGTGCTATCATTTTTTTTTTTTTTAAATGTTCAAGATTTAGATTTCTCATATTTCGTATTTTATGTTCTTTACAAAGATGTTCTCTTCCCCATGGTTGTAAAGGCGAGGCCATGGTGAATGGAGAGAGAATTCGCCATACGAACTGAAATGACGAAAATTGTGAGATGGCGACGCCATGGGCGCTATTTATAAATTCGTTTATAACTAATATTATTATAAGTTATAAAATTATAAGTATATTATAATAAGTTTTAACTTATAAGTTATAGCGTATAAGGTATAAGTTACAACTTCTATAAAGTTATTTATGGTTTAGCGTCCAAATCCCCTCTATCGCAGCTCCTCTCTCTCATGTGCCTCTCTCATGCGGCTCTTTCTCTCATATCTTTTAATATTTCTATATTTGTTGATGTTTCATATTTATATTTTATTTATACTTGCTCATGTTGTAGATTTATTGATATTTCATATTTGATAATTAATATTTTCTTTTATTTATTGATATTTGTTTATGTCTGATCCTCTATAAAAATTTAACAAATAGTAAAAAATAAAAAAATAAAATATTAATGATTAGTAAATAAATATAAAAAATTATCAAAAAGTTAAAAATAATAAATGGCCTCGCCATGGAGTGGCGAACCTCTTCGCCATGACCTTGCAACAACACCTTAACTACCTTGTTCTTCCTTAACTGGGTAATGATGCAGATATGTGGAGACTCTTAAGGGGAGGAAGCGTTTCCTATCAAAAATAAAGCTTGGAAACAGCAAAGAGAAAGCTAAAGCTCAGAGACAGGCTGTGAATTCTATTTGCCAGGTAGTGGAATACACACACACACACACACACACACACACACACACATATATATATATATATATATATATATATATATATATATATATATATATATATATATATATATATATATATATATATATATATATATATATATATATAGTCTGTATTAGTCTATGGATATCTTGGTATTAATGAGCTGCAAGACTGCTCTACCAGGGCTCTGCTGCAGATATAATCAAGATTGCGATGGTAAATCTACACACTGTCATTGTTGAGGGATGTGAGGCACCAAATTCAAGCACATCACTAGCAACACAATTTTCCATGCTTAAAGGCCGTTGCCGAATTCTTCTGCAGGTTTTTATACACCGACCCTAGACACGTTTCTTATCATTTTCTTATAACTTGACCTTCCTAGCCTAAGTAAAAAATGGAAAATTTTTAAAGGTATTAATGGGCTTTCTCAGGCCTTAAAATTATCTAATTTTTATTGGGTCTAGAAACTGGACCCGAATCCTGCTAGGTACTAATTTGGCCTGGCTCAGCTGGCTCAGGTCTGATTACCCAACTACCTGAGCCCATGCCCAGCTCAAATCACGTTCTAGCCAGCCCTGTTCATTTATTGTCATTTAGCTTGGTTTGGTCCAGCTGGGCTTGAAAGACTCTCCTGTCCAGTTACTAATCAAGGCTACTACCGGAGCCCAAAGCCAGCCTAAACTGGGCCGAGCCAGGTAGCAGGCCAATCCGGTCCATTGACACCCCTGGAAATTGTACAGAGGATATGATTCTGAGTTTTCTTATTTTCAATTCGGTTCGATCTCTTGGAAAGATGAGGCATGTTTAGTTTCAGATTTGATGCAAGTATTTGCAATCAATGTTTGGATTGCTACTGGTAATAATTTTTTCAGGTACATGATGAACTATTGCTGGAAGTCGATTCTTCAGTGGTCAGGGAGGCTGCATTATTGCTGCAAATGAGTATGGAAAATGCCGTCTCACTTCGTGGTATGTGCAAGTCAAAATCAACTTATTTACTCATTTTTATTCCATAATGTCTTTGAGTATGAATGATGCTCTTTTTTTCTTTCAGTTCCCCTGCTTGCTAAATTGAAGATTGGAAGAACGTGGGGCTCTTTGGAGCTTTTCCATGCAGAATCATATGCAGAAAAAGTCCCCGTGCATCACACTTAATTACTAAAATTTGCCTCTTTGCATGCGTATGGGAACAAGTTGCATTCACTTGCAATTTGATTCCATTTAAGATCAACGGTTGGTTCCAGATCCTGGTAAGATATCATCACATTCACGAGGTGGTAATTTTTTTGATGCTTGATTGATGCATATACTTAGTCTCATGCACATCCACATGCATATGAATGGTGTTATATATGCACGTGTGAATATGCATGTTTAGTTTGTGTGGCGTGGACACATTTTTCAGTAATGGTGTTCCAAATCGTGCATTTCCTGAATTTTCCTTATTTGTGTCATCTTAAAGAACGAGTCTCTGACTTTCTGACTTCTAAAAATAATTTATAGATGCAGAGGAACCTGTTCAGCTGGGGAAACGAACCAATAGCTTTTAGTGGAGCTATTGGATGCAACCACCCAATTTGTCGCTATGACGCTAGATGCTTACCAAACCCCCCAATTTGATGGGATATAGCTATGATGATGATGATGACGACTCTTGATGGAAATGAACATTATTTGGGTTATGGGCCATTCTCGAAGGAAAAAATTGTAAATGTAGCACGGGATTGGTTGGCCGAAGTGGTCATGCCGAGCTGAAACGCAGGATCAGACACATTGTTTCAGGTGACCGAACTTGCTTGCAGGCCTTTTTTGTGATGCAATTGGCCCCTTCAATGTGGCTCCACTGCATGCTGGGAGTGGTTTTGTCCCTCAGTTTTTTATGCGAGTCCATTTGTTAGGATTTACTTTCTGGGCACTGCAAGTGGGGAAGAAGGAAGTTTGATTGAGAAGTGGAAGGACTAAAGGAGTCTCCGACCTTCACATAAAAGGCTATAGGGAGTCCAAAATCTCACTTTACTTCTGGGCTATGGAACTTGGAGACAATAGGTGAAGGGTCTACAAAAAAAAGCACATCGGATGAACACTAGATTTATCTGAAATGGGTGGCTAGCTAGATCCAGGCTAGGGGCATTTGGTGTGGAGGAGGTAGACAGAGATCATTTTGAAGTTTCAGCTTAAAGCCACCTAAGCTGGTAGATTTCCTGTCGTCTGAGTGTAACTAAGAACGTGGTGCTTATCCATTTGTTTGAAACAACATGCAAGAGCAAATTGATATAAGTCATTTCCGGAGTCGATGACTGGAGGTTTTCAAGTGCCCGGGTTATACCGGTTGGGGGGACTGTTTAGAACTTCATAATAAGTGTGGAAAGTTCCTTCTTTGTGGATCCCGAAGCCATCTCTCAGAGCATTATTTTACAGTTGTGCATAAGGATTTCTTATGCAGAGTCTTACATTTAGAACCCCTGGTAGATGAACTGAAGTTAGCTATATCAGGCGAGCTATATAGAATTGTTTTATAAATTATCTTGTTATCTCCCTTCAAATCATATTTGACGAAATTAAAAAGAGAAGGCGATTGAACAATTATAACGGGTGGGCATAAAATGTTACTGCTCCGACCGTATGGTTCTGGAAGAGGGGGTTGCAGTTTTGGTTTCTACTAGTAGTTTGTAATTTGAAAACTAGTCGAGTAAATGTATGGAGCAAACAACACATTACAGTTGTATTCTACCATCCTCATACAAAGATGTTGAAATTGCCTGTAACCTTAGCTTTTTCATGATATATTATGTCTCTGGAGTGCTTACTCTACTGATAGATTTGTTTTTATTGATTGATTCTTAGTAAAGACATAATTAAGATCCTGTTAACCCAGTTTCTAGGCTATGTGGATGCTGTTTATCTTTGTTCTTGATAAGGGATAAGATCTGGCAACTGTTAAAAATTTAATATATATGAACCTCTATTTTGACCTGCTCTCGGCACACATGCCGATCATTCAGAACCGACCATTCGATTGGCTACCTCTTGGATAGACCACGTTTGGGTGTCATGTGGACGTGCATATTTGAGACAAATTTGTCTCTATTATTAAACTTCACATCGCGCCACTCGATCACCCCACCACCACCATTATTAAGAAATTTCCAAGTGGAAAAACTGATGCAAATTTTGAAGTAGAGTTATCCTTTAATAGGTGGCTTTGTTTATAACTCTATATGAAAAAATGTTTCAAATACTTTTGAAAGCGTCTCTTTGGATGAATTCGACTAAATTGATGTGTTTTCCCTTTAAAGAGAGTATTCAAAGTGGAGACCCTTTGTATGAACTTTTAATGGCCAAATTTAACCTACTTTTTCTTGTGTTTCGTTGATGGAAAATGGGTCTGTTCGGACCGGGTCAGGGATGAACCGAACCTTATCCATTTGAAACAATAAGGTAGAACCTATAGAAAATGGATCATTAAGGAGAGGAAAATGAGCAAAATATGAGAAGGAAAGGAAAAGAGAGTCTTAGAAACATGTGAAGGTTAAAATTGGGCATGAGAGGAGATTAGTTACTATGCATGTGAGTCGAGAAGTGTAACAGCCTGTTTTGATCCATGCGGTCAAATGGTATGTAGGTGTTTTAGCAAGAAGAGATTGACCATGTGAGGAGAAGACAGGAGGGAATGGAGATTGTTTTGGCCGTTTGATGAATATTTACCGTCTATTTGGATCCATAATCTCAAATAAAATAAAAACTGCAAATTTGTTAAATGTCATTTATGTTGCTAAAAAAAGAACTAAAATAATCAAACACAGAATAAACGATGCCAATTTTTTTTATTCTTTGAAATCAAGCAAGGTTTTCATTAATGGAGAAAGAGAATAAAATACAACAAACTTTCTTATCATTATTTTGCACAAGTAAAAAGCAATTGTAATTTGGATTTTTTTGTATCTACCATTATTTCTTTAATATTAGATCTCCCCATTCAAGAAAAAGGGAAATTCCACTTGGGTATTTCCATCTCATCCTATAGGAGCCATCTACAAGCTGAAATGATCTCTCATCGACTTTTGCGTCGGTTGCATAAAAAATGGAGTAAAAATTTATGTATAAAATCAGAGAAAAGAACCAATGCGCCATTAACAAACATTATGAATGAAAACTGGTGGCGTGGATTATTCAAAACAAAATAAAAATCAAGGAATTAGATAGCATGGAGACCAAAATCACCAAAATGGGAAGGAGGAGATGCAAGAAAATTAGAAAAGTCACCTTAAAGAGAGTAGGGTTCCTATATTGCACTTGGGTCTATGCAATTTCCATAGAAGAAATCCGACGGTGTTTTTTAGATTTAGTTTGATCTTATAGTTGAACAGTCCCCCAGAAGTAATTTTAAGGTACGTTCGGTTCAATGTAATAGGTTCCTCGTAAAAATCACTTTTCCTGTAAAATATAGCTGACAAAATTACATGTAAATTTTTTTTTTCGCGCGTAAAAAATATGTTTGTTTCTCCGTAAAATAAGCTCGTAAAATTCACTTTTTGTAAAGATTAGAGCCGTTATACTTTTTGCAAGCAATATTTCAACATTACGTCATACCCCTCATAAGTAAAAAAATTACAAGTAATTTTTATGGCACAATCCACGAGAAATTATGATGAAACGAACAACTTTTAGTATAAAAAATAGAGCCATTGAGATGATATTATAAGCTTTCTATGTAATATCTCCCTTTTACAATGAAACGAACGTAAGATTCAATTAAAACTTATTGTTGAACGGTCCAGCGATAAGTTTAAACATGTCGTTAAATGGTCCCTCAAGAAGCTATTTTAGATTTTAGTTTAAATTTATCGTTGAACGGTCCCACGATATGTTATTTAAACTCTAATGCCCAACACTTAACAAATTCGCGCTTCTCATTTTACGAAAGCGAAGTTTTAAATTGGAAGGACCGAAGATTATAAATATGTTTTTTCAAGTCTTGACAAGGTTGCTACAGGCACCACACTTTTTTTCTTCCTGCGTTCTTTCTATTCTCACACCATGTTCTGCAATTCACACACCAATTAATGAAAAACATAACAATAAATTTTCTGTTGCTACCATAACAAAATAAATACCACTTAACAAAAAGTGTTTTCATCGCATCGTTTGGTTGCACATAAGCAGTTCTTAATATAATTTTTTTTTTCTTTTTGTTAAAAGTTATTCTAACGCACAACTTTTACTATCTGCACACCACTTTAATCTTTTATTTTTTTTCTAGCTGTTTTCTGCAAGAAAAAAATGCTGGGTGTGCAGCAGCCCTCTTCATGAAAACTCATCCTGGGCCCAAGTTCAAAGTGAACTCGGAACATATTTTCAAATGTTTTCCATTGGGAATCGTCATGTTTGCCATCAGATTAGTGATTGGTGTGCCATGATCTAAAGATTTTGGGTGGTCAAGATTTTGATGGAAAGTGATTTCCGTCATATCATTCAAAGTATAGTGACCAAGTCGGGGTTCAGGAATAAATCTGAAAAAATTTGTTAGATTTGGTAAAAAGGTCAAAATTCGGAAAAAATAAGAAAGAAAAGTGTCAAATATATTAATTAAAAGCTATAAAACTTATAAAAGAAAATTGAAGAACAAAAGTTTTTTACCAAAATTGGGAAAAATCCGGGGAAAATTCAGAAAATTCTCTTATAATTTGCAAAATTCCCTGATTTATTCAAAAACATAAAATTCTGTGAAAAAGTCACAAATAATTATAATTTTATTCTTTTTTCTAAAAAATCCTAAAGTATTCGCGACCTTTTCAAAAAGTCAAAGAATTTGGTTACTATGATTCAAAGCAATCTAAGACCATCTTTTAGATGGCGTTTACCTGCTTTGAATCAACGGTAGAAATTATTTTTCATCAAAATATTTTTTGACAATAATCTTTCGAACATAATGCACCTAATTCATCAAAAAACCAGAGAACATAATGCACCTGTCACATGGCATGGAAAATTGTTATACTTGATACAGATTTCAGACAGTGACCTCAAGACCAAGTCGACCAAGTCAACCACCTACCTACTAACTTCAACGCTACATGCTTCAGGGTAATGGCTCCTGACCGACATTTAAACACTAAATGATGTTTAAATGATCTTATACCATTAAAATTAGACTTGATTTATCATCATGCCATATGGAGAATTTCTCAGCCCAATGAAATATGCCCATAAGTGGATTGATGAACTTAGTATCAGCCATTAAAACTAAAACAATTGTTACTTAATTTACAATCCACAGATCGGATGATTTTAAATCATCCCTAAAACACCATTTTTGGGCTCGTTGCACTTCAATCTAATGATCTATCACTTTGACGGTTCAGATCACCCACATCTTGAACTATTGATGGTATAGGATCATTTTAACACCATTTTGATGTTTAAATGAAGGTTAGGAGAGTCGGTTCTTTTCTTTTAGGGTTAATGGCTCCTTACCAACATTTGAACACTAGAATGGTGCTTAAATGATCATGTACCATTAAAGTTAAGACTTTTAATCTCTCACCATTAAAATGTGATTTTCATTATACCATGTGGTGAACATCATCAATCTAAAATGTCTAGGTGGCAATCTATCATTAGAACATGTCTCTGCCCGACCAAACATGCTATAAGGTAACCTATTGGCATATTGGATTTTACATGGTAGCCATTAGTTTTAGATGGCATTAGACTTTGATATTTAAATCAATGCCCCTAGCTAGTAGTTGGAACACATGATGATTTCATGTGGTACACATCTTAAAGAGTGAATTGAGTACAAGACCCTCTTCGGCAAAGTTGCTTCCCAAAAGCACTATCAATTTAAAATATTAGGTGAAAATTAAGCACTTTTCACCTAAGAACATAGGCACCTCTAGCTAAAAATGGTGTGTTTGGAGAAACAACCTAGGGCAAGTTATGATTTTCAGCTAGAGATGGCCAAGGCTTGCTGTATGGAAAGTGTTTTTCACCCAAAATTTTACCGTGAAAAAGTGTTCTCGAGCATAGTCACAAAATCGGGATTCAACAATAATTCGACAATGTTAAAATTTGGAAAAATCTGGCAAAATCTAGCAAGTTCGGGGAAATATTTGGAGAGAAAAATAAAAAATAAAAAAATTTAAAACTATAACATTTTAAAAATATTAAAAAATACAATTTTTTTGAAAAATTTGGAAATTATTCGTGAATTTCTGTGAACACGCGAATTTTAAAAAAAATTGAGAATAATTCAGGATTAAGTTGGAGAACCTTAAATTTGCGAATTATTAAAATTTCGGCGATTTTTGTGGCTATGTTCTTGAGAAGCAACTTTGCCAAACAGGGCCCAAGTCTCTTTACACTCGGGCTGCTTACCTAATGCTAACACTTTTTTTTTTTTTTTTTTCGATAATGAATCTAATGCTAACTTTCTTGACAACCAATGTGGCTCTTTATCTAGTTGATCAAGCCATTTTCATTTTGCAGTCTTTATCGTGCATTTGCAAAGTCAAATATATAGATGAGTTGGTAGTGGAAACCCTAGTGACCAAATTCTCCAACTTTAAAAAAAAATTGTGGATAATTCACGATTTTTTGGAAAAATAAATAATTTTATAATTATTTGCTACTTTTTCAAAAAAATCATAGACTGTAAGAATTATTCATGAATTTCACGAATTTACAAAAAAATTCATAATTTTGTTTGAAGTCTTTTATCTTTCAGAATTCATAATATTATAATTTATAATTAATATATTTTTATAATTATTTTTTCTTACCCAAAATTTGACCCTTTTTTTTCCGAACTACACGAATTTTGCTGGATTTTATCAATTTTTTTCCAAGCTGTTTTATTTCCGAATTCGACTTGATCACTATGGTAGGAACTGGAGCTGAGTGCCAATAGTTGATTCACATGTCACTATTTGGTAGATGTAGCATGTAATTTTATCAAGTGTATCATATGATTTGAAAACCATCATCAAGACTTAAGTTGTTGAAGCTTGAAATGAAAACACTATCCCTATTCCCTATTCCCTATAATATGATTCAAAGCAGTGGACATCTTTTAAAGATAAATGGTGTCCCGGACTTACATGGTCGCTGTTAATGTTAAAAGCAGTCAATCACATTAAAACGATCTGCTAAAACTATTAGGGTATCATTATTCCCACTCTATTTTACTTATTTATTTATTTTTATATGCTTTTTGATGAGATCTTTAATGCTGTTATAAGTTTTTAATGAGATCTTTAATGCAGTGGGAGAAACATTCTTATTATTTATTCAAAAATTTAACAATTAATAAGAGCATATTATATAATTAGTCATTCATTATGATCCTTGATTAAAACATTGAAATTCTTAGATAGCTGAGATGAATTCGGATCACCTCATTTCCTCATTTTGACCTTTCCCAGCCCAAATTAGTGTATTTCAAGCTTATGTTTGAACTAATCTCTAAGGGATGCGCCCTCGCCTCACTATGCCCCTAATAATTCGCATATTACACACCTTATATATAGGGCACCTCCCACAATTTTTATGTGATGTTATCAAACATCCATATGAGGTGATAGTGCTCCCAAGGTGTCAAAGTCGGTATCGGTATCGGGTATCAGGTATTGGTCCATTGGAGACCGATACGAATCGGCCCTTTTATAAAATAAAAAAAAAAACTCAAAAGTCTCGACTCAAACCGATACGTATCGGCCGATATAGGCCCGTATCGGCCAATACCGATACCGAATTATAAGACCGATATGTATCGCCTATACGTATCTGTATCGGCCGATTTTGATACCATGAGTTCTCTTATCTCTGGAAGTAATTAGTTTATTATAAAGATTGAGGGGATACAAAAATCTTGATTTTTGGTATGTATCGGCTAACTCCAAAACTGATACGTAACGATTTTGGATGATACACTGGTGTGTATCGGTTGATACTACCAATATATGGGTCGTACATTCTATGTAGCGACCCCAACAACTACGAAATCGTTTGATCAATGTGACGACTCAAACCCACATGACATAATATTGTCCGAGTCTAGTCTTAGGTCTCCGCCCCGATTTTATTTCAAGCATGGGCTAAAATCCTCACCCAAAATGTGTCATGACATGTAGTATGCCCAATAGGGTCAAGACTTTTCTCAACCCACTGTGGGACCATTACAATCAATGATATAGATCCTAAGCACTTTTTTTTATTGACATGCAAACAAAATAAATAAATAAATAAATAAAAATCCTGTTATTTTCTTTGTGAAAAAAATGTGTTTTAAACAGTTTTTTTTTTTTTTTTTGCATTTAATTTTCGTGTTTGGTCACAACATATATTATATACATTTTTTATAATTATAATTTTTTTATAATTTTCAAAAAATTTCTATTTTCTACCTCCAAATTACTGAAATTTACCTTTTTTTTTTTTTTTCGTGTCAGAGTTGTTTTATTCCCGTACCTACACTTGGTCATTGTGGTGCTAGGCATCAGTAAAATACTCAATTATGTAAATTTTTTTTTCTCTAAATATAAAAGAAAATCTATTAGCTGAAAAAATCAGGAATAGTATAAGTTCTTTTTTTTATCATTATTTATTATTTTATTTTTTTTGAAAGGAAATAAAACACTTATATTGAAAGATCCGCAACAATTACATTATAAATCATGATGGTGTTTCACGGGAAACAATGTGTGTATCTCTACGCACAATTATTATATATTTCATTCAACCCAAATCATCAAATTGATGCACGCCATGACACACATCACCATCAAACGATAGACTATCTATTGGATTAGCATGCTGGACGCCAAACACTTATTGTATGCGCACTACAAAAATAAGGTGTTTAAACGGCACATGTTATTAAGGTCTGTAGCGGCAATTTTTGGTAGTGAAAGGACTAGTAGCGGCAGTTTTTGGTTAATAGCAGTAGTTTTTGGTTGCCGCTAATAGTCTTATTTTTTGTAGTGGTGGTATATATAAGGGTGCAAATTTAAACCGAAAACCTACAAGAAATCAAGCCTGTCGAACTGGACCAAAACCGAACTGAACCGATTCGGTTTTGGTGGCCGATAATCGAAATTGCTCGGATAAGGTGAGAAACCCGACTAAAAACCAAAAAACTAGAAAATTAAAAAAATATGAAGAAAAATTGAAAACCGAAGCCGAACCAATCGAAACCATAATTGAATCGGTTTGGTTCGATTTTGGGGTTGAAAAGTCTGGTTAACCGAAACTGAAATGTTTCGATTAGGGTTCAATTTTACAGAAACTAAAATTTCGATTTCGGTTAGGTTCGGTTAACTAAATTTGCACCCCTAGGTATATATAGTAAAAAAATTACCTTGAGATCACCACATGATATGCTGAATCGTGATTGAATAATTCATAATATTGCATATAAACAAATCTAAGTTATATATACAAAACTAATGTCATCAAACTAATAATCGGAAGGTATTAAATCAATTATGATAATTTGATCAAGTTATCATTTCTTTTATAATGTGCATGTATCACACATGCCATGCTGACGTGGATTCTACTAAAAATAATAATGGGGGCTTGCTTGGAGCAATGGTTGCCAAGCGTGTAGACGCAGGATCAAGTCTGAAAAGCACTAACTTTGTGTATAAAAGGCCAGAGGTTAGGTTTGTATATCCCTTTTACATAGTTATTTATTTTTACATAGTAATAATAATAATAATAATAATAATAATAACAAAACCCTTGTATGAGATGAATTTCATTATTTATCAACAACAAAAGCCACAACTATAAAGAGGAGAGGCAAAATGTTGTACACTTGAGTGCACAACAACAACCATGCTCAAATAAAGCTATCACTATTCGAAATTATTTATATTACTATTATTTATTCATACGGCCATTAGGCCGAGACAGCCTCAAGAACCGAAGAGCAGGCACACATACATGTGTGGCAGTTGCATAGCAACATATATAACGGAGCACCAACTATTGTGGTGAGGGATAACAATTATACCTCAAGCTGATTTATGTTTAAAAAAAAAAAAACGCAAAGGCCACAAGGTCCACAAATATCTATACCTACTAACTTTATTATTCTCATAAAAAGTAGGGACACGTATATATCATACATAATAGAGGTTCCACCAAACACATGAACCTTCAACAACACAATAAACCTCACCGTATCAAACAAAGCCAAAAATAAGTAAAAGAACAACCTACAGTAAAGCTCCATGAGTCTCTTAGTTGGAAAGCCACACAATGTGATCTTGAGGAAGGAAGTGGCAAATTGGAACAGTCCCTGGTTTCACATTGAGTGCTTGGAAGGCCAAGTGTTTCGGGTTCCACGCCGAAGTGTCCAAGTGGCACACGGCGACGGCCTCAGCTTTCGTTCCATCTTCTCCTACCAGTGGCACCACATAAGCCGTAGTGGCACTTGTAGTGTGACAGTAGAACACTGCATAAGCATAATTCTGTGCATGACACACTACAGATTTTGGAGACCCCAATTTATGCACAGCCGACTCGATCACATACTTCTGCTTCACCGTGTCCTTCCCAACCGTCGTCGCGATCACCTTAACGTGGGTCCCAAGCTTCGACGTGCTATAGTCAACCATTGACTCCAATGAGGTGGCACAATACTTGTCCTCTCTCTTGGTGGCTGGCTCCTCACACTCGTGGACTGTTTTTTCAATCTCCTTTGCTTCCAAAGACTCCGGCTTTAGTGAGTAGTACTGTAAGATTTCGGGCAACTTGGAAGAAGAGAAGGGTAGTGCTTTGGCTTCTTTGCGGGGTAAGAATGCGTTACCAGAGGTTGTTTTAGTAAATTGCAACATCATTTCGGTCCCCTTGTGCAGGTCCTTCTCTAGGAAGAACAAGGCAGCCGTGGGGTCGTCGTGGATTTGGTCTTCGGTTGCGGCATATATGTAGATAAATGGTCTTTGAGCAAGCACATTAATGATAACGGGCTTCCCCTCCCCCCTTCTTGTGCTAACTCCTACTCCTCCCTTGCCTACATTGACTCGGGTGTTTCCACCTCCGGTAGATACTCCCACTCCCCCTTTGCGTCCAACGTCTACGGTGGTGCCACCTTTTTGTTTCCCCTTTCCGGCAACCACATGGACTCCAGTACCCTTCCCTACATTGACAGAAGTGCCTGTTTTCTCATCACTAATATCTGCAGTGTGAACAACCAAAACAAGGAGATTGTTAAGTACAAGTAGGACAAAAGAAAGTAAAAGCCAAAAGCAGAAATAATCATTTTCAGTTAGAGGTGGTCATGTACTTGGATAGAAAGTGCTCCTCACCCAATACTTCAGTTAGAGGTGGTCATGTACTTGGATAAAAAGTGCTCCTCACCCAATACTTCTAGCCCTCGTACTACAAGTGTTTTACTCTCTCTGGACCATAGGTACGTAGCTCATGAAGATTTGAACTCTCACCGGAACTCATTTATAGGATCCATGAATGCTATATTATATGCAGCATGTAGATTTCCAAGGAAGTAAAGTGGTAATCGGGTGTCTGTGGCCATACGTATATATCTGAAACTTCCTCAACCAGAAAATAAGAAGTTTGTATACCATATGGGACAGTGTTATATGGAGGACAGTTTTTATGCAGAAAAAGTACAAGCAACTGATATGGCGTGAAGCAATTGGTTACAAGTGCGGTGAGGCTCAATTAATGCATGTTGGTGCAGTTAGTCAAGTCACGCCACGCCAGCCGCTTGCACTCAGTTCTCAGCAAATCGTACCAATCAATATGGTTCAAAATTTTGGTCGAAATCTAAAGATTTCAGCCGAAATGTTTCTATTTTGGTCCCCACCGAAATCGAAATGAAAACTCAAAATCTCGGCATTTTATGTACTGTGGGGAAGATTTTGGCTGAAATTTTAAATTTCGATTCAAAAAATCGGTTTCAGTCCCTACTGAAATCAAAACGAAATTCGATTTTTTGATCGTTGGAACCAACCCATGCTCCAAAGCAGGCCTTTCTCTACTCCACGTAACCCTGTTAATTTCTCCACGTGGTTAACAAGTGTGATAGCACATTGAGTTTAGTCATTTTTCCTCTTATAAGATCCCGGGCTCCTCCCCTCATTGCCAACTGATTTTGAGTTGGATGTCCAAATTTATCAATTATTATACAAATTTGTGAGACTAGGTTTTTCAATGTTTCACCTATTAGCTGCTGGTAACTCAAAATAGAATTGAAGGCCTAAGGAGATGCGTTGCTGAGGATGTTAAAGAAGATGGCTAGTTGACTTAGATTTGACTCGTTCCTTAAACTAGACGTAAAGTTAGGGTCGTTGCATGGTGCCAAGGTAAAAGGCTTTTTAGGTGGTCAAGTGTGAAGATGAGGGTTTGAGTGAGTTGAGTTTCCAAATTAAGCGGCCACTTTGTGCCTTAAAAACTAAAGGTCAGGCATGTATCTCGTCCCCTCCTCCCAGCATCCTGTAAGTAGGGATTAGCTGTAATAGCCCTAAAATTCTAAATAGAACCTGACTGCTTCGATATGCGTATCCGATACGGAAATCGAGACAGATTAAAAAAATTTGAAATAACTATTAATCGAAATAATATTAACTCGTGGTAAGGTGAAGCCGTGTGTGACTTCGTGTGTGAGTCCGAGCCGTGTTAGTCTTTGGTGAGGCGTAGTACGCCGTAGAAGTTGTGTGAGTACTCTACACCGGAGCTTAAATTTAGGAGAAAATGAAAATATCAAAGATATTTCATTTTTTCTTAGCTTATAAGAGAAGGAAGGAGGTAGGGATGCCTATCTTGCGTTTTCTTCTTTTTATTTTTCCTAAGAATTAACTTCTAAGTACTCATTTTGGGTGGTTACTTGAAGAACCATAGTTGAGTGAGAGATCTAAGTTAGAGATTCCTCGATTTAAGAGCGTATAATCGACGACGATTCGTCGAGTGTCTTACGAGAGCGTGATTTAGTGCTAGGAGTTGAGACAAAGCCAAGCATCAACTATTCTGGGTCGCGTTGGCGACAAAGCTGGGATTTTAGATCCGAAATCTCTTCGGATTTCATTTGTTGAGACCCCGAAAGGGCCCAATTGGAGGTGAGCTTTTATGTTTAATAAAGGTAAAGTTAAAGCCTCATGTGTGTGTGTGTATAAGTGTGTGTGAGTGGTTGTTAGAAACCATAAATGATAAGGGGTTAAAATGGGTTAAATGGGTGACCGCCATTAATGACAGAGAACTGTTATTATTGATCAATCAATTCTGAAGATTGATCCATCAATACTTTGTATAAGCATTAAGTGGGAACAATAGAGACATCTTTATGAAAGTTCAGTGTCCGATAGGCATTGATTGATCAATTTGTTAATTAATCGATCAATTCTGAAGATTGATAGATCACAATGAGGTGATCGATCAATGACAAAGATTGATCGATCAATAAGGGCATTGATCGATCAATGACAAAGATTGATCGATCAATAAGAGCATTGATCGATCAATCTATATAAAGTTAGTGTGAGAACAGGAAGAGAAAAATTTTAAATTTAGGCTAGTGATCGATCAATGAGGTTATTGATCGATCAACTAAGCTAGTGATTAATCAATTTTCCTCTGTTGAATGTGAAGAATAAGAGACTATTGATTGATCAATTGAAGTATTGATCGATAAATGAGATGGATTGATCAATCAATCAGGGCTGTTGATCGATCAATTAACCCTTGTCACCTGTGAGTTATGTGAAGGGTTGATCGATCAATGAGGTCATTGATTGATCAATGAAATGGATTGATCAATCAATGAAGGATATTGATCGATCAATCACCCATGTTTTTGACTTGTTTTGATTTTGTAAATTACGTGCTACTGAACACCGTGACAGTTAATGTTCTGATATCCCTGACACCTAGTGTACTGTATTTATGATCTAGGATCAGACCATGACGCTCTGAAAAGCTTTGGATTTGCTTAGAAAGAGGTCTGATCTAAGGTAGGAAAAATTTAACTTAAATTATTTTTTACTATGATTTTATGATTCTTTCATATCTGCACCATGATTTCTGTTTTAACAAGCATGTTTACATATCATAAATCTCTGATTTCTGTTTCTTGTTTTGATATTCTGAAACCTGCTCATGATTTCTGTTATCTGATTCGTGAGGTCTATGTGTGTATGTGATTTAATGATTTAATCAAATGATCCCCACTGACTTGGCGGTATATCCATGCCTAGCACACTTGTGCATCTGCTTTGTTAATCCCTCAACACAATTGCACTCCATAGATGAGGTATTGTAGCACACCGAAATTGTTCATATGAACGACGATCGGTTGAGATTTCCTATCGGTAAATTCATGATTACTCCTTATATATTTACGGGAGTTTCTTAAGTTAGAAAAATATATACAATTTAAGTTGCCGCTTATACACTTGCATAACATCTGTTTATTGTTTAAAAGTTCAGAATTTGATCTGATTTTGCCCTGTCTGTACGTTCTGATTTGATTTTCTGCTTTGAAATATCATGCCTTGCATATTCAATACATTTTTAGTTGGGATTCTTCTACTGAGCTTAGATGTAGCTCACCCTATTTTCTATAAAAATTATAGGTTCTGAGGCCGAGTTCCAAGACCGAGAGCGATCTCGATTACCACTGATCCGTAGAGTCGAGGTGAGGACGAGAGGCCCGCGTCCATGCATTTATTTTATCCATAGTCTGGGTACTTGAGTCTTTTATTTTGAGATTTTTGTATGAAACTCTGGATTATTGTGTGCCTGGTGGCCACCGTTTGTATTTAGTATTATAGATGTTGTTTATTGGTATTAATATACATTCTGTAGGAACCACTATCGGAACTATTATTTTGGGTGATGGATTTCCATCACTAGTGATTTTTATTGGTTCCTTTTTGGATAATGTATATTCTTTTATCCTTATATAGATGTTTTATCATTGCTTCTTTATTTAAAGTCATATATGGACTCAATCTATCAGTACGGGACAGTGTCTGTTCTGATTTCCGCTAGACGAGTAGACACTTCGTGATTTGTCCTAAAGATCATCTAGAGTATGATCCTGATGGTATAAATTTTGAGCGTGAAAATCCGGAGTGTCACACCAGCACTGTGTAATAATCTTTTTAAGCCCGCGTTAGGGACCAGCACAGTAAAATAAATAGCCTTTTTAAACCAGCGCGGTGTCTAAACTGAAAACCCAACCCATTTTTAAGTTGATATTTGCATCGATATAGATTGATTTTGAGACGAACCGGGGCGCAGAAGATCCCGAATTGTGTCCGGCATGCGACTGTTGGGAAGAACACTTTGCCAGTATTCTTCAGAAGACACTTCTGCATGGCTCACTGCCACCGCGAGCTGTAACCAAAACAAAGAAATAATTTAAAAAAATCAAACAAAACCAACTCTAAATTCAATTAAAAAGGAGAGAGGAGCCAAGAGAAAATCAAAACCAAGAAAGATTAATTACTCATCTCACCGTGAGAGAGAGAATGAGAAGTAGAAAACGATCCATTTAAGTAGCAGAGAACACTTGAAACACTAGGGGTTATAGTGATTGAAAAGAGAAGGGGGGTGTGATTTATAAAGTGTAGACTAGAGAGAGAGAGAGCCACCACCTACAACAACGACTCGATTAATGCCTCACAACTACATAATTCAATGCGATCTGTTCTGAAGGCAACAGGTGTCTAGATGAGCGACCGCCCGGGCAGATATTAAAAATGATTGGGTTGAGGACACAAGAAAGTAGGGATGCAGGTTCGGTGTATGGAACCTAACCTGATTTTTTTGGTGTTTGGCTCGGTACACACCCCCAACTGAAACCGAACCAAAACCCATTCAGTTCTGTAAGGTTCAGTTCGGTTCATTTTTTTTTTCTTGAACCCGAAACTGAAACCGATTCGATTTAGGTAAAATACTTATTTTTAGGGTATTTTTCGGTTTTATCCCATTTTTTTTTTCTGTTTACGCACCCTACTTTGTTGGTTTTCGGTTTCAAGCCATCCAAACCAAAACTGAACTAAATTAGGGCTCGGTTCGATTTGTGTCGGATTTTGGTGCGATTTGGTCCGGTTAGGTGTTCGGTTATTTCACCCGTTTCCTTATTAAGGGAGACGGTGGCTTTAATTTGCGTGGACTTTTTGGATTTCTCGTCAACCACCCCATCTAACTGTAACCTTCATCTCCCCTACCTAAAAGGTTGAATTGACTGCTTTGGATAAGATGATTGAGACTATTTTTCCCCTCAACCTTCAACAAGATAAATCTTGATATCATGAGTGTACCAACAGAGAGTCAGATTTTAATTTCACGTGACACATATCCCAAAAAGTAATATGACATATGTCATACATAAACATGGTTTTTAAGGTGACTTCTTAGATGTGCGTCATGTGGGATTAAAATATGGCTGTTTAATGGTACCCAACGATCCCAAGATTCATTGTATGGAAATTGGGCTAAAAATGATCTTGATCATCTGATTTAAAGCGGTCAATAAATTCCCATAGAAGGTGATGGGGTGAGGTTACATTTTCATGGGTTGTAAATAGTGTTACCCTATATTATTTGTTATTAATTTTAAGATGGAGACAAAATTGTGCCATGTTGTTAGATGGATCCGCCTCGTTCTCCTTTTTAGCTTTTTGACAATCTTTTTGGACAAAAATCTCCTTAATAATTGTTTCAAATAACCCACTTCTGTGCGAGCAATTTTGTCATAAAAAGTTACTAACAATCACATGAGAGAATTATTAATTCATGAGGTTATGTACATCAACTGATACCGTACCGAACCATATTAGTTTCGGTTGGTTTGGTTTTTCTATTTTTTATTTATTCTTAAAGGGATTTTCAATTTTTATCAATTTTATTTTAGTTTTTTAATCGATTTTCTCTTACAACCAAATTGGTTTTCAGCACCCAAAACTGATACCGAACAGGCCTAAAATCAGTTTCGATTTTTCAGTTTTGGATCAGGTTGGTTTTATCGATTTTCAGTTTTTTTTTCCACCCCTAGCCTAGGGTGGGTTAAGGACGGTGCAGAAAACGACTTCACATTATATATATGGCATGAGCGTCACGTGATTTGGTACACTTTTTTGGGATGCCTATCATGTAAAATTAATTAATATGTATCATGTGATAGGAGCTCCATGACGTAAAGATCTTTTGGGCAAATGATTGAGACGAAAAAATGATTTTTATTACAGATGACATTTGACTACATTGAATTAGATGATGAAGATCATTTTCATGGACATCAAATCGCAAGAAACACATAATGATTCCAAATGACACAAATCCCACATAATTAATGTACCGACTCAAAATTATAAGGGGCATTCGGATGGTTAGAAGGGGGCAACTACCTACATAACTAAGTAGCTTGTGTTTTACCTTCTCTAGGTTTTTACATTTGATTTCAAAAGTTAGATAAGAGAAAGACCAGTGATGGCGATGCCGAAGCGGGTTGCCATTGGAACGGCATCCTGGTGTGGTCGGTAGGCCTTGCATTTCACAAAGCCTATTTGTTTTTTCATTTTTTTTCTTTTTAATAGATTTTAACTATTTGTTGGAAAAAAGACTAGTAAAGGCCTAGATGAAAGCACCGAAAAATAAAATGAAGGATTGTGGAGTAACAAAGAACTTCATACGAGAGAGAAAGGAGTGAGAAAATGGGACTTACAAAGTCGACCTGAAATAAATGGGATAAAGTTATGATAATAACTAATGATGAGGATGATGGCTTACTCATTTCTATTCAAGGCTAAACTTTGACAGTAATCTTATGATTAGTAACTGTTAGAAAAATAGGTTCGGGTTGCAAAAGAAGATAAAGATCGGAATTAAAATATACGCTAATCCGGTTCGAGGCACGTTAAATATCGTTGTCTTTAAACCGAGATTTGCCCCTACCACTATGATCTAGTGGATACAACAAATAAGGATACAAAGATCCGTGTGATCAGATTTGGTGAATCTGATCACGCAACCAGAACACCAAGAAACTAAAGCGGAACTCTGAGAAGGAGAAAGCTTAAAGAAATTTGCGAAAATGCAGTGTTTCAAATGAGGGGTCTTGGGGCCCTTTTATAGATAAAATAGGTGTAACTGAACGGACATATCCGTAAAACAAGTGTAACCGAACGGACATATCCGTAGCATATAATCGAACTGGATAAGACATATCCGTTTAAAAATTCAAATGGGTTAGACACTTATTCAAAAGTTTGACCAATTCGACACATTACTCGGCTCGGCTTGGCTACAAGGCTGCGTGTGTGTGACTGATGGGGTGCATGGCGGTGGAACCTATAAAATTCGGTGCCCTCTAGGTGAAGGCTACAAGCCTTGAGCCAAGACAAAGATATATAAGCCAAACCCAAAAAAGAGTTTACACGATGTGGGACAAATCCCAATTTCAAGAGCTTATTTTTTAAAACCTTTAAAATATCCAACAATCCCCCACTATTTTAAAGATTTAAAATAAAATTAAAAATTTTTATTAAAAAAAATAAACAATCCCCCACTATTTTAAAGATTTGAAATAGAGCAACGCTAGAAAATGTGCATAAATGAAAATGTCTTACAGACTTAAATTTTCACTTTAGTGAAAATAATTCAAAATTTATCAAGATTTTTAGTGAAACTAAGTCTTGAACTAACGATCTTATATGACAAATCGGAATTATTTCACACACATATTTCACATATTTTGGTGTTCAATAAAAGGTTAGCACATTTAGGCCTTATGCTAGTACCCTGGTTTTCGTAAGTGTTTATGAGATAAAGCCAAGTCTCATTGAAAGCGGCTCCACCTTCACACTTATGTAGGCAGACCTATAAGAGATGTCCCTATAACTGTAACATCTCAACACATAGTGTCATAGGACTGTTAAGAGCAATGCTCTACCTCTTCTTATCCATTATAGGTGAAACACTACCCTTCCTGGGATGTATATGAGATATATTTCTCATCAATGTCACCGCCATGATTTATTTGACTTTGTTTTTCCTTTGAACCTAAACATTGATTAAACAAATATTAGGTAGGGTTCCCATCATAAGTGGTCGTTAGGTTTAATGGCTTTAAACCCATTCCGATTGAAGTTTTATTAATCTCATCTCTGGCAAGGCTTTTAGTAAACGGATCCGCTGTGTTTTCGCAGACCGACAATTACCATCGAGATTACTCCATCTCTAAGTAATTGTTTTACATAGCTATGTCTTAGACCAATGTGTCTATTTTTTCCATTATACGTTTGACTATAAGCCTTTGATAGTGTTGCTTCACTATCACAATGTATAGAGATAGGTGGCAATGGTTTAATCATAATTGGAATTTCTAGTAGTAAATTACGTAACCATTCTGCTTCTTTTCCACTTGCCGCTAAGGCAATGAATTCTGATTCCATAGTGGAATGTGTGATGCAAGTCTGCTTCTTTGATCCCCATGAGATCGCAGCACCTTCAAAAGTGAATATCCATCCACTTGTAGACTTTGATTCTTCTGAACCAGATATCCAACTTGCATCGCTATATCCTTCTAAAACGTGAGGATATCCAGAAAATTTTAAATCATAATTAATAATACCCTTTAAATATCTAAAAACATGCGAAATAGCATTCCAATGAATAGAACTAGGGTTACTTGTAAATCTACTTAACTTACTTACTGCAAATGCGATGTCCGGTCGTGTACAATGCATTGCATACATAAGGCTACCAATAACCCTTGCATATTCTAAGCTGTACACATCGTCCATCATTTTTAGTCAATTTAAGATTAATATCTAAAGGTGTATTGGCAGATTTCAAATCAAAATAATTAAATCTTTTCAAAATCTTTTCAACATAATGAGATTGAGTTAAAGTTAATGTATTTTCATTTCTTATAATTTTGATTCCCAAAATTACATCTGCCAGACCCATGTCTTTCATGTTAAAAGATGAACATAAGAAGTTTTTAGTTTGTAAAATAACTTCTAAATTAGTTCCAAAAATAAGTAAATCATCTACATAAAGACATATAATAACACCATTATTATGAGAAAATTTATAATACATACATTTGTCGGCTTCATTAGTTTTGAATCCAAAATTGGTAATAGTATTATCAAACTTTTCATGCCACTGTTTTGGTGCTTGTTTGAGCCCATATAGAGATTTCTTTTCTTTTCTTTCGGTAGAACAAATCCTTCTGGTTGTTCCATACAGACCTCTTCCTTTAAATCACCATTTAAAAAAGCGATTTTAACATCCATTTGATGGATTTGTAACTTATGTATAGAAGCTAAGGCAATTAGAAGTCTTATAGTCGAAATTCTAGCAACGGGTGCGTAGGTGTCAAAATAATCAACACCTTCCTTTTGTCTATATCCTTTGGCAACCAATCGTGCCTTAAATTTTTCTATAGTTCCATCTGTCTAAGTTTTCTTTTAAATATCCATCTACATCCTATGGGTTAAATCCTTCTGGTAAGTCTACTAATTTTCATGTTTTGTTTCCCATTATTGAATCAATTTCATCATTGATAGCTTCTTTCCAAAAAGCATTATCTCTAGATTTCATTGCGTCGTTAAAAGTGATAGGATCATCGTCTACATTTAGACACAAATATTTCTTAGTACTTTTTGTTCTATTTCCTTCAATCAAATAGATATAATAGTCTTTTGAAAGACTAGTTTCAAATCGTTGACGTTTACTTCGTCGAGGTTCAATGATGACCTCTTCATCACTTGAAGATTCAATAACTTCTTTAGATTTAGAAGATTTTCCATCTTCATAAGATTTACTTTTAATATTTAATTTATTAGTTAGAGTAGTGAACTTAGATTCATAGAATATAGCATCTCTAGATTCTATTATAGTATTTTTATCGATGTTATCATTAGATTCCATAACTAAAAATCTATAAGCTTTACTATTTTGTGCATAGCCAATAAATGCACACTCAATAGATCTAATCCCTTTCTTAGGTCTTTTAGGATCTACTAATCTAACAAGTGTCCTACACCCCCATACTTTAAAATAGGCTAAACTAGGTTTTCGATTCTTCCAAAGTTCATAAGGTGTAATTAAACTTTTCTTATGTGGAATTCTATTTAAAATATGAGTAGGCTTAATAAAGCTTCACCCATAAATTTTTATCAATTAGCGTTAACTAATAATGCATTAGTCATTTCTACTAATGTTCTATTTTTCTTTCTAAGAACTCCGTTTTGTTGTATGATAAGGAATCACCTCACCATTTAATTCCATGAATTTCAAAATCGAGAATTCATTTGACATGTATTCTCCACCCCGATCAGATCTAATGACTTTTATTCTTTTATTTAATTGATTTTCTACTAAAGCTTTATAAACTTTAAATTTTTCAAAAGCCTCATTTTTAGTATTTAATAAATATATATGAGTATATTTTGAAAAATCATCTATAAAAGTAATAAAATATCGTTTTCCTCCTCTAGTAGGAATATTATTTAAATCACAAATATCATCGTATTAAATCTAATAAACATGAATTTCTAATAACACTAGGAAAAGTTTTCTAATTTTAGTCTTAGCACATATACTACAAGCACTACTAGCAAAAGATTCATGTTTTGGAATTAAATCTAAGTTACCCATACATTTCATAGACCTATAATTTATATGTCCTAATCTATCATGCCATAAATTAGAAACAGAGACCAAGTAAGAAGAAGATGATTTTATTGAAGGGATCAAGAACATTGAGTTTGAACATGCCTCCCATGGCATATCCTTTTCCAACAAATTCACCATTTTTAGATAAGATAAACTTATCTGATTCAAATACAAGTTTAAAACCATGCTTAATCAATAAACCACCCGAAACAAGATTCTTACGGATATCGGGTACATGGAACACATCAGTGAGTGTAACGACTTTTCCGGATGTGAAATTTAATTTCACTTTTCCACGCCCTCTATGATCTTTGCCGTAGATGAGTTTCCCATGAAGAGATCTTGATCATCATCAGCTTTGTCATAAGTCACAAACATGTCACGATTATTACACACATGTTTTGTGGCACCAGTGTCGATCCACCATTCATTGATGTCGCCAACCAGATTGACTTAAAGAACGGCTACGGTTGTTTTCACTTCCAATCGCATTCGCTTGATTCTTCAACTTGAAGAAGAGGCGACAATCCCGCTTTGAAATGTCCGGTTTCCCACGGTTGATAGCAACCACCATTCTTGGTACCATGGTCTTATTCTCCTTGGCGAATTTCTTATTCTCCTTAGAATGAGAATATCCTCTTCCTCTTCTTGACGGTCCACTAACAACCTTAGACTCAACCAAGTGTGCTTTTGATGTCATATCAATGTGATCTTCTGCTTTTGTCCCTAACTCGATTCTTCCTCAATACGTAAATGGAGGAGAAGATCTTCCATAGAAATCTTCTCATTATTACGCTTAAGAATTTTCGGTAATCTTTCCATGATAGAGGCAACTTTATTACCGCACCAACCGTAAAATCCTCATCGAAATGAGAACCATTAGCAACCATATAATTAATAATAGCTTGAAAATCATGAACTTGGCTAAGAATAGGTTTGTCATCAACCATCGTAAAATTAAAAACTGATGATAATATAGAATTATACCGCATCTTCGGTTTTGTATTTCTCGAGTGCATCGAGTTCCTTCAAGTATCGTAGAAGCGGTGAGACGTCGAATAAAGAATCGACAGCATTCAAAATGTAGCCTTTGCAAGTGTAGTCGCCATCGTCCATTTACGCTTTTTACGGCCAATGAGGTGGATGATTCGGTAATAGTCGGACACGGAGTTGTAATAACGATACAACTTTTAGTGTGGTTAACGAAAATGTAATTTCTGCTACACCGCTTGAAATTCGAACCATCAAAACTGTCTAACTTGTGGATGTTGTTAGGCAGCGCTGGATGAATCTTATCATTCACTAGAGCAGAAGTGGAGGACAAAATATGAGCCATAAATCTCGGTTTAAAATTGTTAGAAAAATAGGTTCGGGTTGCAAAAGAAGATAAAGATCGGAATTAAAATATACGCTAATCCGGTTCGAGGCACGTTAAATATCGTTGTCTTTAAACCGAGATTTGCCCCTACCACTATGATCTAATGGTCACCAAAAGGTTACCGGCAAATCGGTTCCAGGATACAACGAACCGGCAGCGTATCCGTGTGATCAGATTTGGTGAATCACGCAACCAGAACACCAAGAAACTAAAGCGGAACTCTGAGAAGGAGAAAGCTTAAAGAAATTTGCGAAAATGTAGTGTTTCAAATGAGGGGTCTTGGGGCCCTTTTATAGATAAAATAGGTGTAATCGAGCGGACATATCAAGTAAAACAAGTGTAACCGAGCGACATATCCGTAGCATATAACTGAACGGTCGGATAAGACATATCCGTTTAAAAATTCAAATGCGCGGTTAGACACTTATTCAAAAATGTTTCATGCCGTCCCGACCGACTCGACTCGGCTTTCCTGCACGCGTGGCGATGTGTGTGACTGATGTGTTGCATGGCGGTGGAAGCTACAAAATTCGGTGCCCCCTGGGTGAAGGCTACAAGCCTTGAGCCAAGACAAAGATATATAAGCCAAACCCAAAAAAGAGTTTACACGATGTGGGACAAATCCCAATTTCAAGAGCTTATTTTTTAAAACCTTTAAAATATCCAACAGTAACTACCTTGTTAGACCTTTGGGCTTGGTTGGTATCGTGTGTCTAGAAGTCTAGTTTTGGGTTTGGTCTTTAAGGGTTCTGGTTTTTTTTGACAATTAAAGCTGAGCCTAATGAACCTCACCCTAATTGCAAGGGTTCTAATTGCGGCCAGCTTTAAACGGGTCGCATCTTTAATCATTTTTGTCCAAGTGGGCCCGGCCCACTTGTCACTATCATAAATAACTTCTAAGACACGAATCTTAATATATAGTTTAGAGTAATATACATTCCCCCTTCTATTCGTACACGCAAAGGCGGAATAAAAGTAAAGTTTAAATTTATTGCATTTGGTGGCATAGCTTGTAGAAGAGACCGTGAGATACGAAAATTTCAAGACACAAAAATGTGATTCCCCCGACGTAAAGAGTACCATTCAAGATACTAAACATTAGATAATGGACGCTAAGGTTACTTTTTGTTATCTTCTCCGTGCATCTGTGTAAAGTACCTGTGCTAGATTTTGGGCCATAAATCTATCCAAATCTCGATTGTAGGGAAGAAGTTGTTGGCATTCCTCGATATTGGAACTCTTACCTCTACTTTGATGATGTCCTATATCAGAAACGGTGGCCTTGCAAGATATACGAAGCCCAATGTCTCTAAAACAAGAAACAGCTTTACTCTTATAAGAAACGGGAGGGTGAAAGAGGAGATCTTCGATATTTTGAAGGATTTTGGATTTCGTACATGATGGTAGGCCTAAAAGGTTATATGCTTGAGTGGTTGGGGAGAGATCCACGACCAAAATATGTGTTCGTAGACAAATCATCAATTTAAAGTCTTCTATCACTCATGAATATGTAACAACATAGACTTGTGTTGGTATGGATCCTCTCTTATATATATATATATATATAAATTTAAGGTCGTATAGTTATTTTGAATCATGTTCAGTTAGATGTGTCCGCGTCTCGTGTCTCGCGAATTTTCTGTGTCTAAGACTTCGCATGCAGGGTCGAAGCTGACATGTGCCTAGCTCGTGCTTTCCATTGGTAAATGCACCTAGTACTGCAGTTCAATTGAGGTTCAATTTGGCTATCTTGGAAGGGAGTCTCATTAATTAGTAGACATAATTATGTTTAAACATCCCGTATGACCCTTGAAGTTTTCTAAGGTCACTGAGGTGAATGGAGACGTAATGCCATTTCATTGGACAGTTTTAAGGTAGATTAATGCCATTTGTTCTAAAATAACTTATTTTGCACTTTTTTTGCTTTATGGCTTTGTACTTGACAAGATATTATTCTTTTTCAGCTAGTTGGTTTTTTCCCAATATAAGACTAGAAAAGAACTGATAATTTCATTTTCTTTTCCTATTTGACATATCAAAACTATTTTCTCATCTGTTTTGTCTTGCTACTCTTTCCAGTTTTTCACTTCGAGGAAGAAGAAACCTCTATCTCCCAGTCCGAAGGCTGAGAAAGTTGATAAAGATATAAAGAGTACATTGGATGGATCTCCTAGTGCCAAAGGCACTTTAGATAGCTACCTTGTGAATGGTCATGAGCAAAAACATTTGGTAAAGCCTTCACATACGGATCATAATCTCTTGTCAAGGCAAGACCCAGTTAAAAGGAATTTGACATTGGAGATTAATTTATCTTCTGAAGTTACGCAAAAATCATTTTTTCCACCGAATAACTTGGGAAACATAGATCATTCTCTGAAGGTTGAAGATTTAGGAGAGTTTCACGATGGGCCTCTTTGTAAAATATCAGCAAAGGAAATTGTTCCAAATGAACATAGTCTTGTTGTACGCCGCTCGTGTGAAGTTGGTGAAGTTGCAACCCAAGCTCCTGTGGAGGAGACAATATTTACCACCACATCTGGCAAGGAGAACTTGGAGCTTAAACAGTTTGCATCAGATTTTTTGTCTCTATATTGCAGGTAAGTTTTTCCATCTTTAAGCTTGTAGAATAGTATAATATTGTTGAATTTTTTGCCACTTGTTCGAGCATCATATTTCTATCATTTTCATCTCTAATAGGTATAGTTGGATTTCTGGGATTTAAGTCAAATCTTTCTCTTTCATACTTTCTCTGGTGTTACTGTTATTTACTCAGTGAACTTCCGTCGAATTTATCTTCCCCTTCTGAACAGAAGTGGAAAGGGCATAAGAGAAATGGTAGCCCGTCCCTGCTAGCTGCGAACAGCAAAACATGCATGAAGAAGCAATGTGTATCTGATAAGGATTTGTCCCTACCCGATGTAGAAAATATCCATCCTGATCAGCAATATCCTGAAAATTTTAACCCCGGGTTGGATGGGAAATCTGTGGAAGCAGTTGTTCATTCTGGAGAACTTGAAGTAAGTAGATGCCATTATATGTGTGTGTGTGTATAAAACCTGGGTCTCCAGGGGTGATGATCCCATTATATAATTGTCCACTTTATAGTAACAATCTGAATGTTAACTTAAATTTCCGTTTATGCAGGAAACAGGTGATAAGACAGACAAGGAATCTGGTAGCGGATGCATTGAGGTCTATGCCGGCTTGAGAAAATGCAATAGAACACCTAATTCAAGCTCAAGTATGACGAAATGTTATACTCCTGGACCATCAGCCGATGTGCGCTCTGGTGAAACCCCGATTCGGGCTCACAGAAGCTCCATGTTTTCTCCTGGAGATGCATTTTGGAATGAAGCTATCCAAGTTGTAGATGGTTTATACGCTCCAGTTGAGGAATTTTCTGTTCAACTTGGTGAAGGATTAAATGTTATCAATGTCCAATTTGAGGAAGAAAACTTTTGTTCTTCAAAAAATGAAAGGTGTGGCAATATGTTATTAAATGACAGATCATCTTATCCAATTACTCCCCAGTGTGCCCAAAATGCCGTTAAATCATCTGCAGGCGAGGGAGAAGCCATATGTTTGGAAATGAAAGCTTCTGTGGACTCAATGGAGAAGGCTGATGAAAAAATTGGAAAGCTGTCTACAGTTATTTCTGACAAAGAAACCTTCCCATTGCCTGTTAGGCATTTTGACTTCTTACACGAGGAGAAGAATATGGACGAGAATGCTCAAACCCGATGTTTTTTGGATGAGAAGAGTGACATTTCTCATAAAGGTGTTGGGAGTTCTGATATTAGCTCTGTAAACTGCAAAGGTTTGCAGACTTCTAATATCCTAACTCGTTGTCGCAAAGCTCAGGAAATTAAAGAATATAAATCTGAGGAAAAACTCTATTCCTCTTTATCTATAACATTGGGCATAAGTCAAGGTTTCCATTCTTCACTTGGCTCTAGAGAAAAGTGCCAGGTTACAGAAAACGTTTCCATTTCATCGGAAGCAGATGACAAAATGTGTAAATGAATCACATTGAAAATATTGATGGTGATAAGGGTATAAGTCTTCGTCCACCAGGTACTTCCAATGAAAAAGCTAATGTACCTGAGACTGCTATCAAAACTCCTATCATTTCTTACAACCAACGTCATGAGGCCGGTACTCCATCAAGTTCTATGCAACTGAAAGATAGTTTACAGCTCAGAAGTTGGCTTCCTTCTGAATTATGCAGTATATATACGAAACGAGGCATTTCAAAACTTTATCCTTGGCAGGTTCCTTTCTGAACTTAATACACTCATAGTAGATGTTCGCCACTAATTTTATTTTATTTTATTGTTTTAACCTGTGGCATTATAGAAGGAAGTGGTGCCGAAAAGTAGCATTGCAAAATCAACTTAAAGGAATTGTGGCTTATAGTAACTGGAAGCGGGGTTCGTCCGAGTTCCATTTGGAAATATCAGTTGTTTAAGAAGCAACAGGCACAGAGAGGAAAAATTTCATGTTGTTGTAATTCCAAAACATTATTTTGAACTATGCTACTTAATTCGCAATTCGCTTGATTCAAATTCGAGTTCATAATTGGCAATTTGCTACTCTCATGCGAACCCGATTCGCGAGGGGTAGGATGGTTTAACGTTAAATATTATTTATTTTGTTTGGTAAGATAATAAAAAAAATATATAATTAAAAATTTAACACTTGGTACAGTAATAAGCTGATTGCTTACTTGGTAAGGTATTTTTGAACAGTGGGTGTAGTCTGTTGAGGTCATGGGTTCAACTGTCCCGCCTCTAATTTTGTGTACACAATCAAGCCAAACTCTCAAATCGCTGAATTCGCCTAATCTCAGAAATTTGCAATGAACTGAATGGCGAACTGATTCGCTCCGAACCAGTCCGCCATTCGTTGGGTACATGAGCGAATTAAGTAACAGAGGTTTTGAAGACTTCTCTCTTGGTTTGATGGGGAATGTTTTTCCTGTTGTTTTTTAGTTGGTTGTAGCGTTTTACTCATAATATAACTTAGCTTGCAGATAAAATGATGAGACCATCATTTTATAACTTAGTGTGGCTTTTGGTTATACTTTTTCTATGGCAGTCTGATGCATTCATATCCTCAGGTAGGGCTCTCAATGTGCCGGATTAAGGCCGGGCTGGGGTTCAACTCGGCCCTAACCTACCCGGGCCGGGTTCCCATTATTTTCAGCCTGGCCCTAACTCGGGCTGCGATGTACTTAGCCCAAGCCGGCCCCTACCGGGCCAGGCCAGGCTTGGGCGTTTTTCCGGGTTTTTTTCAATTTTTTTTTCTAATAAAATTTGGTTGGGCTTGGGATGTTTTTTTTTTTTCTAATAAAAGTTTGAAGAAGGTTAAAAATTTAATTAAATAATTATATTAACATTATAGAGGCTCAGGTACATGCTCTTCTTCAAATATTTCATTTTAGTTTGTTGCACAATGGTTATAACGGACAACGGTTGCACAATGGTTATAACGAACAGCGGATGCCAGGGCATTTAAGTAAATTATACTTAATTAAAAGGAATTTCTTTTCATAACTATGAAAGGATATATATATATATATATATATATATATATATATATATATATATATATATATATATATATATAGGTCGGGTGCTGGCCGGGTGTTGGAACAATCCCAAGCCCGGCCCGGATTTATCCAGGTTGCTACATGTTTAGCCCGGTTCGAATACTGGGTCTGTTTTGCTTGTTAGAGAGTACCACTTTTTCCGGGCCGGGTGAGGGCCAAAATCCGGGCTGGCCCAACCCATTGAGTGCCCTATCCTCTTGCCTATCAATTGTTAATTCTTGTATGTCTGTGCCAATTTACTTCATAATTAATTCTTTCCTTATTATTATTTTCTGCTCCGAAAATTCTTCCGTTACTATTTTATATTTTAGCTCCTTCTACGTGCATTAAATTTGTAGATTTCTACTCCCTTGCTTGTAGGTTGGTCTAGTTATTGGTTCAGTTGTGAGTAGTTCTCTATATTTAAGGACATGCTTAATGAAATCCCTACCACAAAACTAACTTTTAGTTCTGCCACGATTTAGGGATCTCAATTCAACTTCATAGATACATCTGTTGTTGGCCTTTATATTTGGTTGAAGTCTGAAATGTATAAATAGTTGACCACATTGTCCAATTTGTAGGTTGACTGCCTTCAGGTGGATGGTGTATTGCAAAGAAGAAATCTTGTTTACTGTGCGTCTACAAGGTATTGCATACATCCAAGTTGATGTACCTTAAATACATGTGGTAATACAATAATACTATTTGTTTAATATTCATATAAATTTTATTATCTTTTGCAATTGAGTTTCTATGCAAATTTGATTTATATTCTAATACAAATTAAAGGGTACCTCTATTCTTGCCCAAACAATCTACATGAATACGGGTGCCCCCCCTTTTACTGCTAGGGCGCCCACGTAGACAAACCCCTTTTTTAAAAATCATTTTTCTCATTATTTCTTTCTCTCCTTCTTCTTCTTCTTCCTCAACTCTGGCAGTTGCAACGGTGCCACCGATAACGTTGAATCACCCTCTTTATTCAAATGATGGCTTTTGACTGTATTCAATCAGATGATAGAGATTGGGTTTCGTTCCAATCTTTGGCCTCAAAGATCTTTCCATCATGATCTTCAAATCAGAGGCTAAGATGGTGTTCCACATGGCATAGATTCCAAAATAATAACTTCGTTGTTTTTAACCATGTGCCACAGTACAAATCTCGTGTGCAAGTTTTAGCTCGCTCCCACATTTTTTCAACTCATGCATTTCTAGTGTTTACTTTATAAACTTCTATTTTAATCATTTCTGAATGCTAGCAGTGTTAATTTTTTTCACGAGATTTTAATTTATTAGGCTAGCCTTGTCAGTGTAAGATTCCTACATCATTACTAGTAAGGTTGATGGGGAACGTCAAGATCGAGAGCATTGAAGTTGAACCGCAACAGAATTTCAAGTTCCGGAAAAGAAAAAAAAAAAAAATTACTGTTTACATGAACAGTGATGGACGTCCGTGAATAGTGATAGACGTTCGTGATGAACATTGACGGACGTCCGTGATTTTACCCCCCACTGTCCGTATGTCACGGACGTCAATGGGGCACTACGGATGTCCGTGGATGTCGTGACGGGATTTATAATTTTGAGTTTTTATTGCGAAAACTTTCCTTTTTAGTGTTTTATTAGTATTAGGACTGTTTCGAATTTAATTATTGGTGGCCTATATATTAAGGCTTGTAAAGACTTTTTAATTAGTGATGGAATATTTTGAATGCTTTTATGCTTGAATATTCTTTGCCTGAGATGGGTTTGGTGTGAGGCCAAGGGACTGATTGCCAAAAGCAGTCTTTGTTATTTTCTTTATTATCTATTACTGTCTTCTTTGAATCTTTTGCTTTATTGATCCTTGCTTGTTTTTCCTACATTTTAACATATTGATTTCTTGATCCCTAAAACCATAAATCCCTTTCCGAATCCCAAATCAAATAGAGCCCAACACCCTTTTCTAAGCTATAAATCAAACCATAAGCCTATTACAAAACCATACACCTATTTAGTTAGAGGTTGCGAATCTACGTCAGATCGAAGACGAATGCCCAAGCCTGGAAAAAGCTAGAGTTCTATCTCTAGTTCGATCTCGCCTCAAATCTAATAGTACTTGCGCAACAGAGTGGATCCTAACTGGATCTCGCGTGATCTACCAACCTGAATTCTTTGAACCCTAAGGTATTTAAGATAATTTTGAGATTAAGTTTGATTTAATTTTATTTAATTTCGGCAAAATCGCATAAACTCATAATCACGCATTTTAGGGTTATCATCTCGCGTCAAGTTTGGTATAAGAGCCCTAGGTTTTCTAGGTTAGGGCATCTCTGCTTGTCATATTTATTTTATTGCATTGTTTTCTTTTGTGAGTCCATATTGCATTCCATATTAAAACCCTAATAGACCTTGTGATCACCATGACTTCGGATGAGGTTCTTGATACTCTTAGAGCTATGCGAGAAGAATTGGGTGCAATTAATGCACGTTTGAATACCATAGAGCAAGTCCAAACATCCCTAGGAGTTGGTAATGACAGATTACGTGATCGAATCAACCAACTGGAAGCGATGGGTGGACTTGAAAATCAACGCCAAGAGTGTGAAGGTTCTCACTTTGAACGTGATGGTCGCCAAGACAACTAGAACCGTAGGGATTATCGTAGAGATGACTATGACCCCGAAGTTTAACTCCTCAAGAACATCCGAGTTGAGATTCTGACATTCGATGAAAGAATGGACCTTACCGTCTTGCTCGATTGGCTTTTCGACATGGACCAACACTTTGATTGGTATGCCGTGAATGACGACCGTTGCGGTAGACTTGCTAAAATGAAGTTGGTTGGTCAAGCTCAAACTTTCTGGCTCAATGTTGAGCGCATTAGGGTATTGCGAGTTGTCCTCCCATTACCCGTTGAGATGACATGAAGGAACGACTTACTGAGAAGTATGTTCCTTTATCATACCACCAACGCCTCCTCGACTAGTGGCAAAATTTACGTCAAGGTGGTATGCCCGTGACCGATTACATTGTCAAATTCGAAGAGTTCATGATGAGGGCAAAAGTATCGGAAGACCCTGAAATCACTCTCTCTAGATTCCGCACCGGATTGCGACTTGATTTGCAAAAAGAATTAATTTCTCACCCCGTAGAAACTCTTGAAAGGTGCTATGCCGTTGTGCAAGATCTTGAACGGTATTTGAAAACTTCGGTGATGAAGAGAACCGAGCCACAATATAGTGGTCAATGATCCGGTGAGGGACGATTTAATCCTCCTCCCCAACCTATACAACCTGTCCCTACCAATTCGAGGTTTGAAAAGGGAAAAGGTGTAGTCGGAGAATCCTCAAGGGTTAATTCTCAAGGAAAGTGCTATAAACGTCATGAGATGGGACACTTTTTTGCCTAATGCCCTACGAAAGAACCCCAAAGGACTCTCTTCATTGAGGGAGAGGATGATGATGATGAGGTAGTGGTCGAAGAAGAGGTATTGTTGTTAGCACACCAAGGATGAGGAGGTGATGCTCATGTTTTTGTGAGGCCCTTGCAAACCTCCGGATGAAGATGATGATCGCAAGGGAGAATATCTTCCACACCTTTATGACGGTGAAAAGAATTGTAGGGTCATCGTGGATAGCGGTAGTTGCACTAACGTAATATCAACTCATGTCGCTTGAGGTTTACACCAAAGCTCACTAAAAACCATAAGCCCATGGGTCAATTCTTCCATCCATTTTGAAAAGGTGTAAGAAGTTAGGTTCTTATTCGACACCTTATTGTGATGTGGTGCCATGGATGTGTGCCATACCATTTGGAAGGCCGTGGCTCTATGACATGGACGCGTGACTCTTATGGTCGATCAAAACATGCACGCTCATGCATAAGGGCTAGAAGATTACTTACAACCTTTACCTCCCAAAGCACCATCGACCAACAAATGAGAAGAAGGGGCAGTTTTCTAAAGCCATTAATATCATGGAGTCCTTTAAGTTAGAAAGCATCGAGATGAGAGGTGTATGAAGTTGTCACTGTGAGTGCACCCAATTAGAGAGTGAGTCCTGGAGGTTGGAGTTTTTAAAAGAGTTTGCTATGTCTTCCTGAAGACTTACCAAACGAATTCCTCCTCCCAAGGATATCTAACCACAGACTTGGTTCTAATTCACCACCAACCTGCCCCACTAGTTGAATCCATGAGCACACCGGAGTTGACTCAAGTCAATGAGCTCCTTAGAAGGGGTTCATCCATAGAGTCTGTCGTGTCATGCGCCTACTCACTTCTAAGAGATGGTATATGTATGCATGTGTGGATAAAATCAACAAGATTATCAAGTACATCTTTCCCATACCGGCTCAATGACATGCTTGACATGATGGTTGGTGTGCTATCTTTCAAAGATAGACCTTAAGAGAGGCTACCATCGTTGGCCGCCTGATGAGTGAAACCGCCTTTAAGACTAAAGATGGTCTTTATAAGTGGATGGTCATGCCTTTGGGATTTCAATACGAGCACTTTCATACTCATGACCTGTGTTGAGGCCGCTTTAAAAATTCCATTTATTTCGATGACATTGATCTATAGACACAAGAACACTGACCCACCTTATTGGTTTGTGAAACCCTCAAGATGGAATTGTTTGCAAATCTCAAGAAATGCACCTTCATGCAACGTCGTTGTTTTCGATTTATTATCTTGTGATGGAATGGTCGAACCTCAGAGCTATCAGTGGCCCAAGCCTAAGAACATACACGGGTCCAAAGCTTCCATGGTTTGGCTACTTTTTATCGCTATCATCAAGCTTTAGCACATCATGGCCCCAATCAAGATTGCATGAAAATGGGGACTTTAAATGGGCAAAACACGAAAAGCCTTGTTGAGATCAAACAACAAATGAGTAGTGAATCTTATTAGATATTTTCCAAAGTCTTGGTCGCATGCGACGTGACGGTGTGGGCATAGAGTGCTTATTAAGAGGTCACAAAGGGCCTATTTTAGTGAAAACTTAACGACAAAGCAAAAAAATCCCACCATGACAAGGAGTTCTATGCGCTCGATCTCTTTGGTATTGGAAACATTACCAGACCGCAGAATTTATCTTTCTTCACCATGAAGCCCACGCTTTCGCTTCAGTTGACCCAAGGCATCCGGGTGAGTACCTTCAAGGGTTCACATCAGAAGCATAAGGTTGAAAATAGGTCAGGATCATAGTCACGAGTGGGACTTTGCACTATACACCAAGGTCGTGGGTTCAACGACTAAAGGATGAAAACACTAGATCGGGGTTGAGTACATTGCTCTTAGTAACCCGACCAAAATTCCTGTACACCATCCAAGATGGGTACTTATTTAAAGACGCCTTGCATCCCTCGGACTTCATTGGACTTTCATTTGGGAGAAGAGGGATGGCCGGTTTCATTGGTGATGAAACATTGAGTGAGAGGATGGCGGCCTAAGTCGATGAGAGATGTTGTTGTCAAACATTTCATTAAAAAAAAAAAAAAAAAGCTTATACTGTTACGTGACACACGTGCAAGACCTCTCTATGGATTTTGTGCTTGACTTCAAGACCCCTAGGAAGCATTCATTTTTGTTTTAGTGGACGCTTTCCAAGATGGCCCACTTTGTCTGTAAAACCTTGAATCACATTGCTAAACTTTTTTGTGATAGCATGCTTCATGGGCTATCCAAAACCATTGTGTCTAATAGGGATGTTAAATACAGTTATTTTTAAAGACCCTTTGACAATGATGGACACTTTGTAATTCTGATATATCAAACGGATGGCCAAACTGAAAGCACCAATAGAGCCTGGGAATCTCCTTCGTAGTCTTGCTGATCATGTTAGACTGGATACCATTTTAACATCTGATTTGTTTATAATAAACTTATAGTTTCAAATATGATCTTGAGGTAGTACATGGTCATCAGGACATTAGATTTGTTATTTGATCCCATGTGGTGTCAAAGTGCTGATGCATTTTAAACACATAGCTTGTAAATCAAATTAAATAAAAGATTTTCAATGTCAATATAAGTTATAATGCTCAGAGTTTTAGAATATCACGGGTGATTGTGATGGTTGGTTAGTGGTTATTGGGATCAAAACTCCAATCTAGGCTGGCCTTTTAGAATTTTTAAGAGTGGTAGCATAGATTGAGCTTGCAAAGGGGTTAGTTCAATGCTCAAGTGGAAGACTTGTTATGGTTTCAATCCTAAAATACTAATAGTAGTAAATTGCACCTAATTTAAAGCAGAGAACATAAGAAATAGAGGATATAATATGATCATGCGCTACACATGAGGGATTTCTAGTACATTTGTTAAATGAAGAACAGTCTAAAACACAATCCACGACAATGAGTACTTAACACTCATAGACATCTACATAGTGTTTCATCAATGATGAAACCTGGTCTGTAATTGATCGCCACATACACATTGGATTCAACACATGTTTCACCGAGCTGAAAGAAGAGGAGAGACCAGTTAACATGTGTTTCATTGGTGATGCATTTTGAGGAGAACGAGGTGCGCTAGTATAGACAAATATGTGATCGCAATAATTTCATTCAGAGAAAAAAAAGAAAGTTACTGTTCACATGGCATCACTCCTTTTTAAGTTTGCAATGCACATAAATCTGACAAACATCTGTTAGGTTACAGCCTGCTCACTTGCATTGATCTGTTCTTGTTCAATTTCAATTTCTTTTTATTTTTAGGCATTAACAGTCATCTTTTCTAATCATTCATCTTTTATGTGGCATGTTGCCCTGTCTCTTAGCTACGACATCTTTTCTTTTTTTTGAATTGTAAAGCCTCTAGTAAGTGTCCCTATATATTAAAATTATTATCATTTCCATCGAAAAATTAACAGATGAGAACACAGGATTACCACTGTATGTAATCTTACTATTGCCTTTCTTGCATTTTATAATGAAGCCTGGTACATGGCTTAGAAACTGATGTTTCATAGATAGATGCTTATACTGAAAAGTGAAACTAAAATAAAATTATTCCTCTTCTTTGGAGGCTAAAAGTATGTTGCTTAATATTTTTAACCCTTGAAAGTCTTGATGTATTTGTGATCACTGATATAATGCTTTTACATTTTCTTTTGCTGAATTGTGCTCATCTTATTTTTTTTCTGTTCGTGGAGCAAGAAACACCATTTCCTAGAGAATAAAAAGTGAACCATTTTCAAAAAAAAAAATTCAATTCCTAAAACTGCTGATCTTGGAGGTACAGATCCAGGCCATATTGTGGAATTGTGTAATGAGGTAGGTATCATTTCTTTCAAACATAGGATATGCTGCTGCCGTAATGAAATTTTGAGTTTTTTGACAACGGGATTTGTAATGACGCAGGTTGTCCAAGAAGGTCATTCAATGGTTGTCTTTTGTTCTAGTCGAAAAGGTTGAAAAGGTTGTGAATCAACTGCAAAGCATGTCGCGAAGTTCCTCAAAAATTTTAATTTCAGCACAAGGGAAGGTTTTTGTGAATTTAGTGATACTTCTTCGGCTATTGAAGCCTTGCGGAGGTGTCCCGCTGGGCTGGACCCTGTATTAGAAGAAACTCTGCCATCTGGTGTTGCTTATCACCATGCTGGTCTCACGGTAAGGTCCTCTTATCCACGTGATATTTGGCTGCCATTCTTTCTTTTTTGATACCTGGACTTCGTTGCATGTCTTCATGTGGAGGAGTTATTTCTTTTTCTTTTTGATGGTTCTTTGTATGACAATTTTTATTTTTCATGTGCAATTAGCAACTATGTTTATTATGAATGGCTATGGGACTTTAATTTAAGCTGCTTTAATTTTAAAGTATCAAGCTGTATTCTGAATTTTTAACAGCTCGAGGAAAGGGAGATTGTTGCAACTTGCTACCGTAAAGGACTGGTTCGTGTCTTAACTACTACCTCAACGTTAGCTGCCGGAGTTAACCTGCCTGCTAGGAGAGTTATATTTCGACAACCCAGAATTGGCCGCGATTTCCTTGATGGGACAAGATACAGGCAGATGGCTGGTCGTGCTGGTCGGACTGGTATAGACACGAGAGGGGAAAGTGTATGTTCTGCTACTCATTGCATGCCTTACTCATTTAGTATGATGTTCTGGGTAGCTGATACTCTGATTCCTTTGGATAAGATGTTGCATTATTCTTTTTGCTATGTTATTTTTTTTCCTCACATGAATTTGAATCTGAAAAATTTAACTCTCATTTTGCTTTTTGAATTGGTTTCAAGTTGTTTGGATGTAAATATCAACCATATATCTCCTGTTATTTTATTTGATTTTTATTGTTTCACTTCAACTAGATACTAGTCTGCAAGCCTGAGGGGGTTAAAAGAATTAGCGCTGTGCTTAACAACAACTGCCCTCCGTTACGATCTTGCCTTGCTGAAGATAAAAATGGAATGACACATGCAATCCTAGAAGTTGTTGCCGGTGGGATTGTTAAACCTGCAAGTGATATCCATCGATATGTTAGGTGCACACTTCTCAATTCAACGAAACCATTTGAAGATGCTGTGAAATCAGCTCAGGATTCACTTCGGTGGCTGGGCCACAGAAAAATCCTCGAATGGAATGAAGAAACTAAGTTGTACAGCGCCACACTGCTTGGACGTGCATCTTTTGGCAGTTCTCTCAGTCCTGAAGAATCACTGGTAAAGAGTTCTCGACGCCCGATTCTGACACTCTGTTTGATACCTTGCCGGTATTTCTTGCTCAGTTGAGCAGAATATTTTGTTGCTTCTTGTAGGTGGTGTTGGATGATCTTTCAAGGGCAAGAGAAGGGTTTGTGCTTGCATCTGATTTGCATTTAGTTTACTTGGTCACACCCATTAATGTTGATGTTGAACTGGATTGGGAATTCTACTACCAAAGGTTTATGGAATTATCTGCCCTAGAACAGGTATAAGTTTCCACGTGTTTCTTCGCTTGGGTATGTACTCTCTGAATTAAAGTTTAGGTTCTCGCTTCAGCTAAGCAGAGCTTTCTGAAATTTAAGTGTTGGGAGTCATTAGATTGTACTTAAAAATGAGATGTACTCCTGTGCAACACTTATGCACCCTGTACCTCTGTTTGATACCCTATTTATGCCATACCCAACACAATGGATACATTTCTATTTACAGTTGTTCCAGTACATGATATATATCGGGTTGATGTTATTCTAATAGACAATATTATAGCTGTATCTTTATAATAATTTTTTATATGAAAATATGTTAAATGGATTAAATTAGCTGTTCCCATGTACCCTTTCTTTTAGGCGCTGGTTGTCTAAGTACTGATAACCAGCTGTATCTGATACCTGTTCCCGTACTAGAGTAATGCCAAAGATGATCAAATGGATTGTAATACTATACCCACTGTTTCTGATGTCCAAGTACAGATGCCCTGATTATGCTTTGATAGATTCCGATAATGATCCTGCATTTGTTAGGATTTTTAATCTATAAGAACTATGGTTTCATAGAAAGTACTGTGTTCTATGACAATGGGATTTTACAAATGATTTTGGTACCTAAAAGCCGACCTACTGTACTGAGAAAATTTGACAAAGATAGGAAATTCACATCACAGAGAGTGGGGAGGCAATTATCTTCACTCGGGCTGGACCCATCCACGGCTATTAATCGAGCTAGAAGTAGGTCCATCTCTAAGAGAGGTCACAAGGTGGGGGGGAGGTCTTTAACAAGGGAGATGACAATAATAATGGTGCTTTTGATATTGATCAAAACAGCAAGAAAATCCATTTGCGGTCAAGGTCAAGGTCTATGTTATGACTGCCTGGTGAAGTTGTTCCGGGTGATTTAAGGACTCAGCACAGAAATTTAAGGCAATGAAACTTGAGAAGAAATCGGTTAAGGCTAGAAATAAGGCTGCTCGGAGGGGAGAAGCTGATGGAGTTATTCCTACCTTAAAACTAAATCATTTGTTCTCAGGGAAGCGCTCAACAGGAAAAACTAGTATACGTTAATAAGGTACATGATATGATTGTTAGTAATTTGCGTTGCTTCTTTTTTATAAATGACTTTTTTAGGATTCCTTTAATTAGTTTATTTGTTTCAACCGAAACCAGTAATTTAAACAATGCAGTTACATCACGTCACAAGTGAGCGTTATGTAGTCTTGAATTGTGTAGTTAAGTCTCAGACCCTTGTTAAAACATCTATTTACTACCATATGCATCGCCATGTATTCTTTTCAATGACTTCAAGATACTAGAGATTTTGACTTATAATGATGGATATATTTTAAAACAAGCTACTAAGAGATCATCAAATAATAACTGGAAATGACAAGTCATTTAGTAGTGCAAATGGTTAACTACCAATTTAAATAATTCAATTATGTTGCATAAGAAGCAAGCCTTTCCTTGTGGTAATTATAAATAGAAAATCTATAACCATCAACTGGAAGACCCTTTCTTAATCGAAACTCTGAAAAGTAGTCTGAACTATGTAGTTGCATGAATTACGGAGATGGAAATTCTGCCTTTGGCATCTCTAAATTATGTATGCAAAAATTAGGCAATTCCAACACCCCTATAAAATCGTAATAATTGAACGTGCTAAAACTCTGAGATTGTTGAGTGCATTAATAAATGAACCAGATGCTGAAGTTTTCAAAGTGAGACCGTCCGTATTTCTAAATTTTCAGGAATCATTACCAGGACTTAGATTAGATGTTTTGTTTTTTAGTTGCATTGGCATCTCTGAATTTTCTTGATCCAGTTCCCTTATAATTTGCTTACACATCAATATTATCGGACAATTAATTGTCGAAAGGCCTACCAAAAAGTTGATATGCATGAAAGGTGAAAAAAGCTTCTAGCCTTCTACAATAGTGGAGGATGACAGAAAACAATGTTGAAGTGGTGGGGAGGGATTAATGAATAGTGAGGTAAAATCATCCCAATAAATTCATATTTCAAGGTTGTTAAATCTTTGCAAACATGTGGGAAGCAAAATGATGGGTGGTGGGAAGAATTTTTGCTTCAAGTTTGGATGAGTACCTTCTGTCAATCATGCTTCCACATGTATTAACTATCATTGGATTGTCATACTAGCTAGCTGCAACCCTAATATTCTACCTCAATGACGTGCTTGATTATTTATTTATTTATTTATTTTTGTCGTGATGGTTTCAAATACCAGTTTTAATGGCCAGTTTATACCGGTACCAGGCCTGGTCTGGTACGATATATGCCCGGTAAATCATATTGGGTATATACCGCCCTATATGTACCACTTACCAGATTCACTGGCTGGTTGATGCACGATTTCCCAGTACAAAATCCAGGTGTTTTTTGGTATCTATTATAGTAAAAATATTGAGATTTTCAGAGATTTTGAGTGTAATTAAGTTGTATAGGCGATATATTGAGGTATTTCTAAAATTCTCAGTATACGTGATTATTCCGAAAGGTTTTAATTTATACCACATATACCAAAATTTTTGCATTTCCAAAGGTATTTCCAAAAATCTCGTATATCTTTAAGGGTTTATATTTGAAACCCTTATATATGGGTTTTAAATTTGAAACTCTTTTCTCACTTTAGAGTCTAGATGGTTTTAACTGGTATAATCCTTATTTATAGATTTTAAATCCCTTAGAAATCATTTTTAAGTTTTTAAAACCCTTTTAGATTTAGTTTTAAAATACTTAATCGTGAAGTCTTAGATGTATGAGTTTTTTACTTTTGTACCATATATTACACTCCTATTTTTGAGGTTTGAAATTGTCGGTATATTTAGTACTGGCCATGACTGGTACCAGAACCAGGATTTTAGCTCTTGGGTGTGACAAATCCTTATATGAGGACCCTCTTTAAGTCTATAAAGTTATGAGTTTACTACCACCCATCTTGTGCGCTTTAACAGTAATTTTGATTGTTTCATGCAATGTTTGAAAACTTGATCTGGGTTATAAAGCAGCCAAGAACTTGTTTCTTTCATGGACCAAGTCATGTTGGCCCTCTCGACCAGATTTGTTGAAAGATCGATCTTGTCAAGTACTGAGTTGATTTCTTTTTCGTCCGAGTTTCAATGTTGTGTGTAATGTCATGTACTCTAACCACAGTGGGACCTGAATTTTCTGGAGCTTATATTGAACCCATAAATTGATACTATTTTAGTTTTTCACTTCTTGCTTTTGACAAGGTATTTTTAGGATAATTGTTTTCATGAAACATTGATGTTGGGCAATGAAGAATTGGCAGAACATCTGTCCTGTCCCTATGTTCATCTGAAAACTTTTTCCATGCAGTCTTTGGTTTGGTAGGATGCATGCTGTTGCTGTGTAAATAGGGCTTTCAATGGGTGGAGTCGGGCAAACTTTTTGGCTGCCCGATTGGTCAAGTGTATATGCCTGACCCAACCCAACCCGACCCGATCAGATGGTGCATCCCGACCTAACCCGATGGGTTAAGGGTACATGGCCAACCTGACCCGAGAACCGACTCGACCCAGTTGAAAATCTTTCTATTTCCTCACTTTATATATAAAATGTTGGGTCACATCAGATGCTTCATACTTGACTCAACCCAGTGGGTCAAGTTATGTGCCGGTTTTTTACTTGGTTAAAAAATTGAGTTGGGTGGATAAAGTATCTGGTCAACCGTCAATGCGACCCATTGGCAGCCTTATGTGTAAAGAAATCCTCGCTGAATTTTGCTAAGCTTCTTCTGGTCTCAGGTATATGGGATTACATTACATTGCTGCCATGTACTATTTTGTGGGTTATTTGGAAAGAAAGGAATCACTGTTTATTCGAAGGAAAATATAACTTTTTCTGTGGTTTCCTTAATTAAATTACTGTCACTGTCGGTTTGCCTTTTATCTGTGGCTTCTTGGATGCTGCAATTTTGGTTTTCCCTGTCTAAGAATCTCACTTAGTTCTGATCCTGATGTAATCTTTTCATTTAATAAAATTTCATTACCGATAAAAAAAAAGATATTTGGTTTCCACATGGTATTTTTTCTCCCCCTCTTTTGTCATTATGCCTTACAATTCAATAATATTTGGTTTGTTATAAAAAGATGATGATATAATTGGCCTTTGTTCTTAATCTTGTGTAACTTAAATTTATTCTTTGCTGTGGGCTTAATGTAGTCATGCTGTATTTGTAGAATGATCATTCAACCTCTGAAAATTATATATATTTATATGTATGTATGTATGTATAACTGGATTTCTAATTAGGAGGAATATGGCAGACATGAAACTTGATAACTAGATCTAATTGGATTTTTAATTCTTTGCTGTAGGCTAGATGTAATCGTTCTGTATCTGTATAAACCACTACTCAACTTTTAAAACTGAAATGTAAATCTGAAGCTTTCTAATTAGGTGGACGAATATTGCAGCCTTGATATTTATCGGAGCAAAGGACCCATTTTGCCATTTCTACAAATATAATTTACCATGACTGGAAGAATTTCTAACTTTTATATCATGGAATAAACGTCGTTGCATTTTTTATATATGTTTTTATTTATTCTTTACTTTTTTTACATTGGCTATTGGCCACTGACATTTTTCTAAAACTCTCGAAGTGCAGTCAGTTGGTAATCGAGTTGGGGTAGCCGAACCTTTCTTAATGCGCATGGCCCATGGTGCACCTATGCCCATTCAGGACAAATCGAGAGGGTATAACAAAGGTTTGCGAGGAGTATCTCAAAATCGGAATGTTATGAGTAACAATAATATTCTTTCAGATGAACAAGCACTTCGTGTGTGTAAACGCTTTTATGTGGCTCTCATGTTGTCAAGACTTGTGCAGGTGCTTTCCTCCTCTTTTGGGTTATGAAGTTCTCCCATGTTTCTCACAATTTAATGCTCGGGTTCATTTTTTCCTTTGTCTTTTTAATTTTAATTATTGAACACTGTTTTTGTTCCAATTTTTGCTGGAAGAATAAAAGCTTCTATATTTTTTTAATCTGGCCTTCCAATGCTCTTGTTGCTTTATTGGAGGACAGAGTCTCTTAGTTTTTTAATAAGAAAAGAATCTGATGTTTTTTTTTTTGTATCCATTTGAACCATTTGTTAACAGTTCTTTTTGTTGTAGTGATTATGTTTTCTACTCGGAATATGCCAGTCCAACTCAAGGCTAATATGTTGGATGGCTTGGACAATTAATAGTAATTTAATGTTGTATGGAAGCTTAACATAGTTGACAAACGTAGTTGGAGTTGAGCAGCATCCAGCCCGTTTCTGTTGCTCTTATGCACAAGAATACTTCCTTTTCAGATCCAAAATGACAGTGCTATGTTTCCTGTGTGTTCCCATTGGTCTTTTGTCATCAAATATTCTCGATCTCTTCCTATGATAAGCAAATTTTATTTTTATTTATTTATTTATTATTATTTTTTTATGATAAACAAATTTCAGATCCAAGAGGACAGTTTAATATGCATTCGAAGTGTTGTGTTAATCAGATCACATGTGTAAACAATTTTCTCATACCATAGACGAAGTTGTCACCTCTTTTTGGTTCTTGCTTGTCTGAAGTCAATGTTCATTGATCTCAAACAATCAGTATTCTACAACCTTGTAAGTAAAAGGTGCTAAAATTCGGTTATTAATAATACCACCATAGTTGCTATTATTCCAACTTTTGCCTTTCTTGATATTCTTCCAACTTTTGCCCTTCTTGTCAATATCATTATGGTTTGAATTTAACATATGGAGTTATGGTGGCTTCAAATTCAAGTAAAATCGTTTGTTGTTGTTGTTGTGGTTGTTGTTCTTCCTTTTCTTCTGTAAATGCAGGTTATTGTTTGATTTATTATCTGATGATTTATTTGATCATTGAATATTTAGAGGGTTCAGCAATGCGACGAGTCCAATTGGGTGGCCAAGAAGATAAAAAATGGTGCACGTACACTTGTTCTTGACCAAGCTGAAGAGGCAAGAGTGGCGGCATTTACTACCTTCAATTCCACAGCCATTAGGGATTTCAGCATGCAAGAAGTTGTTCAGTCCTCATCTGGTGGGGATACTCCTAGCAATTGTGATGCTAAGCAACCCAACAAGGATACTCAACTTCCTGCTAAGCTATCTGTAGATGACACAAATAAGAAGCGTAAGGATTTTTCACTTGATGTTGAAGGAGAAAAGGCAGATAAATCATCAGATGATAGTGATGGCGCTGGAGGTTTGAACTCAATTAAGGCAATGCATTATAACTGTAATGCTGGAAACTCTTTAATTTCTGTTGGAGGGTCTGCTCTTACCCATGGCCCCAATGTTAAATTAATTGCCAATAATACAGAAAGTTTGGGGGAAACCCCCTTCTTGAAGTCAGGAAACACAGAAATTGTTAACAATAGGCTTGGTGGTGTTCCTGATCATGAGCATGGTGAGGGGTGCGGTAGAGAAAACAATATATATATATATATTTCAAACGGTCACAAAGAGCAATATATTAGAACATAAAAAAGGATTACATAAACAGCGTACCTTGGCCGGTAGTAAGGAGCTACCGAAACCAAGATACCAGCAAAAGGAAAAGAAAGCAAAAAAAGGAGGCTACTCCCAAAAAGATCATCCAAATCTCGTGCACAAACTCATACAGGCTCCGACGAAAACCCCTACCGACAACAATCTTCCCACGGCCTAAGGAAGCGCTAAAGACCATCGTTGAAGATCCTTATCTGGCAGGCGTTCCAGCTGATGAGTAAATCCCTCGCGTCTCTAACAATATATTGAATTCCAGTAATGTCAGTATCTCTGAGAACGGTCCTATTAATACAAGTAGTACACCTGGCGGATTTGATTCTTTCTTGGATCTGTGGGATGCAATCAATGAGTTCTACTTTGATGTTCACTTCACTAAAAGGTCTGAATGGAAGTCTCCCATGCTGTTTGAAATTCATGGAATGGCCCTTTGTTGGGAGAATTCTGCTGTTTACTATATAAAATTTTCAAAGGATCTGGTGTCCTCTGAAAAGATAAATTTAACTAGTAAATATAATCATTTTTCTGGAACTTCTGGTAACATAGCCAAAGTTGTTGCTCCAAATCAATGGTGGGAGATTGCTAAGCGTAGATGGAACATGATAGCTATGATTATGGGACGGACTGATGTCAGGAAAATCACTTGGAACTTAAAAACTCAGATTCAGGTCTTTAAAAATCCAGGGTTTTCCATTCAGAGGTTTGGTGGGCTCAGCTTTGAACAGAAGGAAATGAGCGATATTGAATTGATAAACAGCTCGTTTTTATTGCTACCATCTATTTCTGTGCAAGATGGAATTTACATATGCATTGCTGCATGGATGCTATGGCCCGATGAGGAGAGTCGCTCCAATCCAAATATTGAGAAGGTAGTTCTGAACACCAGATTGGGCCTCCCAAAGTAAATTCCATTATTTAAACAATAACAGATATTGGGAAACTTTCTTTTGATGTCCCTAAATGCTTTTATGCTAATCTTTACTCCACCCCTGTTTTTGAAATGTAATGCGTGCAGGAAGTTAAAAAACGGTTATCGAGTGACGCTGCAGCAGCTGCTAATCGGGATGGTAGGTGGAGAAATCAAATGCGGAGAGCAGCACATAATGGCTGTTGCCGTCGTGTTGCACAAACACGGGCTCTGGGTTCTGTTTTGTGGAAGTTACTTATTTCTGAAGACCTCATAGATGCACTTACTAGGATCGAGAATCCTTTGGTAAGTGACCCTATGGTTCCTATAATATTTTATGAATTTTAGTATTCTCAATTGAGTTCTGTTAGAGTTGTTGTAAGATTCATAAGATTAATGAATGTTTTAGTATATATTGCTTACATGTTTTGCTTCTACGGTAGGTTAAAGTGTAAGAACCTATTTGTCACACTCTACTCCAAACTACGTGTCGATCTCCTTAGGATATGTGTGTGCCCAGATGGAGGTGGTCTATCTTGTTGGATCAAGGTTATCAGTCATTTAACCTCTGACCTGCCCTTAAAATTGTGTTGAAAACCTTCTAAAACCATGTTAGTAATTTGCCTTTGCTGTGTGCTGTTCCTACATACACAGCGCGCTGTGATATTTGTCACAACGCGTTGTGGTGGCAGCGCGCCGTGATATGTATCACAGTGCACCATGAGTTTCAGGACAACATTTCGCTTTGTTAGCTTGTCTTTTGGAAAAAGGGGTGTTTTGTCTTTTTCCCAAGTTTTAAGGTTTTGTATGTTTTAATATAAAAGCTATTTTGAAAAACTAGGGTTTAAGTAAGCAAGTTAAGTGCTTCTTCCTCCTTGAGCCAAAACCCTTGATCATCATCTTCTTCACTCTTTGAATCTATTGGAGTGTATGCAAAAAGATTTTTTACTGAAAGCGTTCTATCCTTCTTCACCCTCATTTAACTTATTTTGCTCAAGTGTTTTGAGTGTTTGTCATCCCTTGAGATTAGGGTGTGTGATTGATAACCTTGTGGGATTCAAGGTGGTTTGTTGTGTGATCATCAACTGAAAAGAAAAGCGTCCGAATCAGAAGCTATGAAGGTGACCCGCGAAGGGATGTTGATTTGCATTGGGGTTTGATAGGGCATGTGCATTTGTCGGTATATCATTCGAACTCATTGTAATATTTCGTTTTCATAGTGGAATTGGTTTTTCCCAAAGATTGAGTTTCCACGTATTTCTGTGTTGTGGTGATTGTTGGCTTAATATTGTGTAATCACTAGATTAATCAGAATTAATCGAATATCCGATAAATTCCTTAGATCGACGGCATTTCATAAAGTTCTTGCAGATATGTAGCTTTGGGGCATAGGTGTTGATATGGAAGCATGTCTTCGGACAAGACATATATTAGGGAAAAAACTGAAGGGGCTAGAGAAGGAAGCTTACAATCTTGCTGGAATGACATTTTCTCTTTATGCAGCCGCAGATATTGCAAATGTGCCTTACAGACATTTAAAGCTGCCCATACCTGATGGCTGCAATAAAGGTGAACAACACCCAAGCACAGATAAGCGTTCATTGGATCTACTGAGGTATTGAATTATTGTATATTTTTTCTTGTTCTGTTCATTTTATTCTCAAAATCTAAACTAAAACTAGCTACCTGTCAAAAAGTTTAATTTTCTTCCTTTCAAACGTTACTACTGAAAATGTGATGAGTATAATTCAACATGAAAGTTTCTACTATTCTAGTAAACCTGAATATTTTTATTCATACTGTTGCGGATATTCAACTCCCCTTTTGCCTTGATGAATTTCTAGATTAGATAATTTATTTTTGGGATGAAAAAGAATATCCCCGTACCTCTTGGCTTAAGCCCTCATAGCCAAATTATATTTTGGGAAGATGACGAATATTCCCTTGACTTTTGGCTTAAACCCTTAATTCCAAATGCTGTGTATCTTTCTTAAAATGTCTCTTAAAAGCCTTATTCAAATCCATATTTTATGTCTTCTTTTCTTATCTTTTCCTTCTGTGTTCTATAAAAGAAAAACAAACACTCATTTTAAATATGGATAAATTATCGAAACCTTTTATCTTTCTAAACTTATATGTCAAAATTACCTCAAACTTTAGAAATTACTGGAAGCTACCCTTTTTAACATAATTAATAACACCTACCTAAAACTAACTTCCATCTATTAAACCGTTCATTATTCCCAATTTTCCCTCACACTGTTAGGTTTCATGCGATGGTGGCTATTTATTGCATGTGAATAACTGTTTAATCAAGCTCATATCTGGGCTAAAACAAATCCACGTGATTAGTTACCACATGAACGAACATTCTTGATTTGCTTTTGCATAATTTACTCGTGTGTTAAAAAGATTTACTGAGTTCCTGTATATAGTGGAATATGGCGGACATTGACAGAAATAATCGATGCAACGATGAGCAAAAATTTTACATAGATTTAGGAGATTGGTGTCCTTACGGTTGTGCTAGTTGTTTTAAAACTTCAAAATTTAAATATGATACGGGACACCCCTCATAAATCGCCTAAAGAGTGTAGTTTGAGTATGTAAAGTATGAGAACAGATAAAAAAGTTGTCTTGACAAGTTTATGGATGTCCTTCGATTTTTTATATATCCCTTGGTACAAGAACTTGTGTTGGGTGTCAGAATTAGAGAAGCTACAGTCTGTTGAATAGTAACTCGAGCACAGAACCCATAGATTTGAAAGGGTTAATAGAGTAGTTCCAATACATGTTAGAGGCTGAAAGACAGGCCGATGCACTGCATGGTTACTGATTATGAAGCGTATTTGTTGAGACAGTGACAGGGTCGCTAGTCAGAGTCATCCACATTGCAAAGTCACTATTGAATGAAGTGGCTAAGTGATGTATGGCTATCTTAGTTCACGTGTTAGTGGATAAAAATTTCACCTGTGATATTGTGAAGAGCTGTTGGCTGCCTTCAGTAATAGTGTGTATAGTTAGAAACAGTTGGCAACGTATAGTTAGAAGTCATTAGAAGATTCTATCCATGTGGCTGGCCATTCTTGGTCATGATTTCCTGCATGTATTGGAGACATATTGAGCTGCAATTGGTTTGAAGCAAACCCAAGTTTAGGAAGGTCATCTTCGGGATTGGTGAGAAAATTAAAAAGGAAAAGAAAACACAATTATTATCAGATGTTGACTGCAGATAATTTTTGACGGAAGATTGATGATTGATACGAGTGTACCACAGATCAGGGCAATCGGTGTTTTCTCACCTAATAAAATAAGATCATTTGTAATATTTAAATTTTTTTTATTTTTTATGCTTCATTAAAAATATAATTAATTGAGAAAAATTATTTTGATAAATCAAAATAACTTTGTTAAAGATACCCAACATTATGCTGTGCAATTTGAATTACTACAATACCGTTTTTTGATTGAAATCTTTTTTTTTTAATTATTATTTTTAAAATTTTTGAAAATTCATTTAATTTCCAAAAAATAAAAAATAAGTCTTATTAATAGACACACACCAAATCAATCCTCCACCCATGCTGACTCATCCCATTTGACCAAATCCACAAAATATGCTAAAGATAAGATTTCTTGATTTGGCTTGATAAGATTTCTAGATTTGCCTCATCTTTTGATGTTGGCATAATCTCCTAATTTGTTAGGATTTTAAATTCTTTTTAAATTCTTTCCTCTCTTGTATATGTACAGTTGGCTGGCTCCCGCTAATTAAGGGATTCAATTGATATGATTTTGGCTATTTATACTCTTGTACTCCTCAATATAAAGGCAATGAAAATAAAACTCTTATTCTCATTCTATTTCATGGTATTAGAGCATTAAAGTCTAACGACTTGCTTTTCGGTTCTGTTCTATTCTTCATTTTTTTTTTTACTCATGGAGTTTGCACCAGTCAACAATATTTCTCATTTGGTGTCTATCAAGTTGGATCACACTAACTATATGCTTTGGCTTGCTCAGTTCATGCCTATGCTTAAAAGCACGAATATGATCGGCCTAGTCGATGGTTCTAGGTCGGCTCCTTCACAGTTTCTTCTTGGAGAAGATGGAAATCTAACCACTAATCCTAACCCTCAGTATCCACTCTGGCAGCAACATGACCAACAACTCCTAAGTTGGATTAATGCTACACTATCACCGAGCATTCTATCCATGGTAGCTAGTCTCTCTACCTTTCGAGAGGTCTGAAAATCCCTTGAGAAACGGTATTCATCTCAGTCACGCAGCCGTATTATACAATTGAAGCACCAACTTCAAACTACTAAACGAGGAGATCTGTTCATCTTGGATTATGTTGACAAGATGAATCACATTGCCGATAGCCTTGCTCTTGCTGGAAAACCTGTCGATGATGAGGACTTTCTAACCATACTCATGAATGGAGTTGGACCTTTGTACGAAGCCACTATCAATTCTGCTCTTGCACGCGATACTCCAATCATGCTCGACGATCTTATTGGTCTCTTGCTCAGTGCGGAGATGTAGCATGAAGATCACCATTTGATTCAAAATGATGGTCCTATTACTGCTTTGTATGCACCTAAAACAAAGCAAAACTTTCGTGGGAAAAGCTCCTTCAAACCTCAGCAATATCGGGGGGCTGACAAGATGTCCACTATGAAGACTTCATCATCTTCTTCGTCTGATTCCCTGAGCGCTCAAAAATTCAATTGCATTCAATGCCAGATCTGTGGCCGTTCAGGGCATTCTGCTATTAATTGCTACCATCGTATGAACCATGCATATGAAGGGTGAGTTCCTACAAAGAAGCTTGCTGCCTCTGATTCCGCCATGAAAGATCAAACTTGGTTCACCGATAGCAGCGCTTCAACACATATTACCCCTGATCTGGCAAACCTCTCCATCCACCATGAATACAATGGGTCGGATAAGGTGGCCATCGGTAACGGTTCAGGTTTGGAAATCTCAAACATTGGATCTACTTCCTTGCACCATGATTCATCTCTATTTCATTTACAAAATATCTTACATTGTCTATCCACCTCTGCATACTTACTATCTGTCAATCAGTTTTCGCGTGATAACAATTGTTACTTTATTTTTTCATCCAATGGTTTTCTTGTAAAGGACATCGCGACGGGGAGGACGCTTTTCCAAGGGAAGAGTGAAAACGGGGAGGACGCTTTTATCGGGGAGCGGGTTACGTCATCCATCTGGCATCAAAGGCTCGGCCATCCAGCAATTTCTATTTTGAATCGTTTAGTTTCTTCTTCTAATTTACCTCTCAGTGGAACTATTAAAATAAATAATTTTTGTGACTCTTGTCATGTAGGAAAGAGTACTCGGCTGCCTTTTAATTTATCTACATCCATTGCTTCTTCTCCTTTAGAATTGATTCATTCTGATATTTGGACCTCTCCATGTCTCTCCCTTTTGGGTTCCAAATATTACATACTGTTTGTGGATGATTTTTCTCGATATACGTAGATATATCCAATGCAATATAAACATGAAGCCTTCACTTATTTTTTGCACTTTAAAACTTATGTTGAAAAATTCTTTTCAACATCCATCAAATCTTTTCAAAGTGATGGAGGAGGAGAATACACCAGTGCTCGGTTTAAACAATACCCAACCCAACAAGGAATTTTTCATCAATTATCGTGTCCTCATACACCTGAACAAAATGGTGTGTCAGAATGCAAACATCGTCATATCGTTGATATGAGCCTTACTCTTTTAGCTGATGCCGGGATGCCCATTTGTTATTGGAAAGATGCATTTAACACTGTTGTTTACCTGATTAATCGGCTTTCAGCTAAAGTACTAGGCCACTTATCACCGTATGAGCACTTGTTTCAAAACCCTCCTGATTACTCATCTCTTCGGGTTTTTGGTTGTACATGTTTTCCTTATTTGCGACCTTACAATAAACATAAAATGCAATTTCGCTCTGTACCGTGTGTATTTTTGGGATACTCTCTTAACTATCGTGGTTACCGATGTTTGGATTTTGATACTGGGTGTATTTTCCTCTCTCGCCATGTTATTTTTAATGAATTACAATTTCGGTTCAAGGACAAGTCACCGTCCATTTCTCTATCTGTGGATAGCGTGTCTCCCACAATCATATCTCTCTCACCACAACCAACTCCATTCCCAACACCCACTGCCACATCCTTGGTCTCTCCACCTACTGCCCATACAACTTCCACAACTTTGGAACCTACCACTTCATTTCCTACCATGGATAACCCTTTGCGTGCTGCACCGATACAATCCCACCCACATTTGATGGTGACTCGTGCTCAGCATGGTATAAGGAAACCAAACCCAAAATATGCCTTACTGGCCTCATTGATTCCTGTTATCTCTGAACCGTCATGCTTTAGCAATGCTGTTAAACAACCCGAATGGCGAACTGCAATGAGTCTCGAGTTTGATGCATTACAAAAAAATGGTACCTGGACTCTTGTCCCACCACTACTTCATTTAAATGTTTTATCTAACAAATGGGTGTATAAGATCAAGCGGCGTGCCGATGGCTCTATCGAATGATTCAAGGCTCGTCTTATCACAAATGGGTTCCATCAACAACTCGGCTTGGATTACACCGAGACATTTAGCCCGATGGTTAGACCGGACTGTTCTCGCTCTTGCCATCCATTAACAATGGCCAATACGACAACTTGATGTCCACAATGCATTTTTGCATGGGTTTTTAAATGAAGGTGTCTATGCGCCAACCTAAAGGATTCGAGGATCCAAATTTTCCTCATCACATATGTCGACTAAATAGATCTCTTTATGGCTTGAAGCAAGCTCCACGGGCCTGGTTTCTGGTTTCAACGCTTCTCTGATTATCTTGAAGATCTTGGTTTTGCATGTTCCAAGGCAGATTACTCTCTCTTCACATACCATCATCAAGGCATCACAATTCTGCTTTTAGTATATGTGGATGATATTCTTGTTACCGGCAATAGTGAGCGACATCTTCATTGATTGATCTCTACTTTGGGCAAGACCTTTGCTATGAAAGATTTAGGACCCCTTCATTATTTTCTCGGTATTGAGGCTGCATGGTCCAACAATGGTCTTCACCTTACTCAAACCAATTATGCCGTTGATCTTCTTCGCCGCACACACATGGAAGATGCTAAACCAATTGCTTCTCCTGCCCTTAGTGCAAGAAAATTGGGCCCACGTGACGGAGACCCTCTCAAGGATCCATCCGAATATCGTAGTATTGTGGGTGCATTGCAATATCTTACTCTTACGCGCCCCGACTTGGCCTTTTCCATTAACCAAGTGTGCTAGTTTATGCACCGACCTTCAACTACTCATTGGGCAGCAGTTAAGCGTATTCTTCGTTATATTAAAGGGACTCTAGAGGATGGTCTTTTCTTTCGTCCAAGTTCCCTCAAGCTTGAAGCTTATTCCGATGCTGATTATGTGGACTGCCCGACTGATCGAAAATCTAGTGGTGGATATTGTATTTACCTGGGTTATAATCCTATTTCTTGGAGTGCCAAAAGGCAATCCACCGTATCTCGCTCTAGCACCGAGTCCAAATATCGCCAACTTGCACATACTACAGCAGAAATCTCATGGCTCCGCTCATTGTTTCGAGATCTTCACATACATCTGTCTTTCACTCTATTAATTTGGTGTGACAATATAAGCTCGATTTGCCTCGCTTCTAATCCGGTCTTTCATGCTCGGACTAAACATTTAGAGGTCGATTTTCACTATGTTCGTGAGAAGGTTGTTCGGAAGGAATTGGATGTTCGATACATCCACACCATTGACCAAGTTGCCGATATCTTCACTAAAGGTCTTTCGTCAACTCGATTTCAGACACTCAAGGGCAAGCTGATGGTTCGCCCGCGCCCCATTCGCTTGCGGGGGTATAATAGACACACACCAAATCAATCCTCCACCCATGCTGACTCATCCCATTTGGCCAAATCCACAAAAGACGCTAAAGATAAGATTTCTTGCTTTGGCTTGATTTGGCTTGATAAGATTTCTAGATTTGCCTCATCTTTTGATGTTGGCACAATCTCCTAATTTGTTAGGATTTTAGTTCTTTTTAAATTCTTTCCTCTCTTGTATATGTTCAGTTGGCTGGCTCCCACGAATTAAGGGATTCAATTGATATGATTTTGGCTATTTATACTCTTGCACTCCTCAATGTAAAGGCAATGAAAATAAAACTCTTATTATCATTCTATTTCACTTACAAACCATGAATGTCAGTAGGCATAATGAAAATTAATGTGTGCGATGGGACATAAATATAATATTTCACTGATCAGTTAAGACCACACATTAATTTCCTAAGTAGATGGAACCATAAACTGGTCTATTTATAAGTAGCAGGTATAAGGTTTTCAATGGGCCTAGTTAGGGCTGTTAGGGTAAATATCAGCCCAGCCCTTGTCCTGGCCTAGATGTACTTGGCAGGCCCTGAGTAGGGCCAGGTTGGATCCCGGCTAGGTTGTGGGCTTTTAAAAAAAACCATATTTTGGTTTTATTGTTATTAATATTATTTTTTATTTTAAAAAATTCATGAATGTAAGAGAGACAAAGGGAGAAGAATGATAGAATACAGGAGATCACTCAAGAGTTGAGAGTTTTGATTCTTGTCAAATATTAGGGTTTTGATCAAGCGAGTTAGGTTCTTGTAGGCTCGTGGGTGGCATTGTACAACAATGCCCCACAAATTAAACCATTCAATGATTAAATTCGTGCCTGTTCTTGTAAAATGCCAAACATTAAGTATTTAAGTGACGAAAGTTAGAGTTTATTACTTTGTGTGTGTGTGTGTGTGTGTGTTTGTATATAGTGGAGGGGAGATGTACTCGGACGCAGCCCAAAATCGCTGCATTCGGGTGCCAAATCACGTGGCACCATCAACCCAAAACAATGCCCGTTTTGGGTTGATCAACCATGAGACACATGATTTAAAAAACAAATTCATTTTTTCGGACTCTTTTGACCTTCATTTGATGGGCCAAAGATAGGGTAACACCCACCCAACTTGGTGCATTGAATTTGGGCACCTTTGACCACATTTAACGGTGGATATGTATCAGATCATGCCCATATTTTTTGGGTGGTACCTGATTGGTCTTAACCTAGTTGTGGTGGCACCCGATCCTTGTGATGGGTGCCACATGATGCCCAGCTGGACTCAGCCCTAGGGACTTCCTCCAGACACGACCTCAGATCCCATTTGGCACGTGATTTGCGTTTTACACCCACTGTATATGAGTTCATCCAACCCCTTCAGGTTTTAGGGTTTTTTTATTTATTTAAATTTTCTGATATTTTTGCACTTCAAGTCACAAGTTAAAATACCCGTTTTTTAGTCTTTTTTGGGTATGGGGTACCTGACCAATCTTGACCAAGTTGCCGTGGCAGACAATCCTCCGGTTGTGCACCACGTGCTGTGCAGCTGGCTGCACTCGAGCGCACACTCTAGGGATTCAAACACCCCCCCTTCCCCCCAACCAAACACACACATATATATAAGCTGGGGTGGGTTTATGGTATCTAGTCCAAGTTCCGCCTGGGTGCCAGGCCGGATCATGCTTAGCCCAGGACGGGATTACACTCCTAAAGTACCCTTTTTTCAGGGCCGGGTCCTTGTCGGACTCTGGGCCAGCTCAGACCATTGAGAGCCCTAAATAGGTATCCTGGTAACATCTCCGTGCTACCCAAAACATGTGACTGTTGCACTTATCACCATGTATCAACCTGCTCACAAAGTTAAAGCAACTTTGACTTTCTAGTCAAACTCAAAGATTCAGAGTTATAAGATTATAATGACATCTGGTATCTGAATGGTCGAGGCTGAGAAATGAAGTTGGATGCAAACTTCATGTGAGAGATTTACCTTGTCCCCTTGTTACCCAAGCATTGGTTTAGGCTTTCGAGGTAAGCCATGGGAAGCTGACAACCATAATACCCTCAACAACCCAAGAGAATGTTCTCGTTCCGATATGGATTCAACCAATCCCTATGATCCTACAGTATGAAACCGAGATTCGAACTAGCACAAGCTATTCCGAATAAGGCATGAATCAGAACACTCGTAGAGTATTACTGCATGTAATGTTCACTAGAGATGAAGTAGATACACAGAATCGATGATCACTAAGGCAGTGAAATTGTCAAAATTAAAGGTCTTTAATTTTAGTAATCAATGTAAGGTCAAATACATCTGAGCAGATAAAAAACCAAGCTAGAAATGACCTTTTGAAGGCCATGGAATCCAACATTGTAATCAATATATACTTGTGCTTGGGGATCTCTGTTTCTTTAGAGTTTCCCTAGAGTTGTATAAATACAAATACAAAATATCTTTCTTCTTCCATTGGTGCTATAATTTATTTTTAAAAAAATGTTCAAGATTTATATTTTTCATATTTCGTATTTTATGTTCTTTACAAGGATGTTATCTTCCCCATGGTTGCAAAGGTGAGGCCATGGTGAATGGAGAGAGAATTTGCCATATGAACTGAAATGACGAAAATTATGAAATGGCGACACCATGGGCGCTATTTATAAATTCGTTTATAACTAATATTATTATAAGTTATAAAATTATAAGTATATTATAATAAGTTTTAACTTGTAAGTTATAGCTTATAAGGTATAAGTTACAGCTTCTATAAAGTTATTTATGGTTTAGTGTCCAAATCCCCTCTATCGCAGCTCCTCTCTCTCATCTGCCTCTCTCATGCGGCTCTTTCTCTCATATCTTTTACTATTTCTATATTTGTTGATGTTTCATATTTATATTTTATTTATACTTGCTCATGTTGCGGATTTATTGATATTTCATATTTGATAATTAATATTTTCTTTTATTTATTGATATTTGTTTATGTTTGATGCTTAATATTGAATTTTTTTCGTCCTCTATAAAAATTTAACAAACAGTAAAAAATAAAAAAATAAAATATTAATGATTAGTAAATAAATATAAAAATTATAAAAAAGTTAAAAATAATAAATGGCCTCGCCATGGCGTGGCGAGCCTCTTCGCCATGACCTTGCCATACCACCTTAATTACCTTATTCTTCCCTAACTAGGTAATGATGCAGACATGTGGAGACTCTTAAGGGGAGGAAGCATTTCCTATTAAAAATAAAGCTTGGAAACAGCAAAGCGAAAGCTTAAGCTCAGAGACAGGCTGTGAATTCTGCTAGGAAATTTTTATTGGGTCTAGAAACTGGACCCGAATCCTGCTAGGTACTAATATGGCTTGGCTCAGCTGGCTCAGGTCTGATTACCCAACTACCCGAGCCCATGCCCAGCTCAAATCGGGTTCTAGCCAGCCCTGTTCATTTATTGTCATTTAGCTTGGTTTGGTCGAGCTGGGCTTGAAATCTCTCCTGTCCAGTTATTAATCAAGGCTACTACTGGAGCCCAAAGCCAGCCTAAACTGGGCCGAGCCAGGTAGCAGGCCAATCCGGCCCATTGACACCCCTGGAAATTGTACAGAGGATATGATTCTGAGTTTTCTTATTTTTAATTCGGTTCGATCTCTTGGAAAGATGAGGCGTGTTTGGTTTCAGATTTGATGCAAGTATTTGCAATGAATGTTTGGATTGCTACTGGAAATAATTTTTTCAGGTACATGAACTATTGCTGGAAGTCGATTATTTAGTGATCAGGGAGGCTGCATTATTGCTGCAAATGAGTATGGAAAATGCTGTCTCACTTCGTGGTATGTGCAACTCAAGATCAACTTATTTACTCATTTTTATACCATTATGTCTTTGAGTATGAATGCTGCTCTTTTTTTCTTTCAGTTCCCCTGCTTGCTAAATTGAAGATTGGAAGGACGTGGGGCTCTTTGGAGCTTTTCCATGCAGAATCATATGCGGAAAAAGTCCCCGTGCATGACACTTAATTACAAAAATTTGCCTTTTTTGCATGCATATGGGAACAAGTTGCATTCACTTGCAATTTGATTCCATTTAAGATCAACGGTTGGTTCCAGATCCTGGTAAGATATCATCACATTCACGAGGTGGTCATTTTTTTGATGCTTGATTGATGCATATACTTAGTCTCATGCACATCCACATGCGTATGAATGGTGTTAAATATGCATGTGTGAATATGATTGTTTAGTTTGTGTGGCGTGAACACATTTTTCAGTAATGGTGTTCCAAATCGTGCATTTCCTGAATTTTCCTTATTTGTGTCATCTTAAAGATCTTGTCTCTGACTTTCTGACTTCTAAAAATAATTTATAGATGCAGAGTAACCTGTTCAGCTGGGGAAAGGAACCAATAGCTTTTAGTGGAGCTATTGGATGCAACCACCCAATTTGTCGCTATGACGCTAGATGCTTACCAAACCCCCCAATTTGATGGGATATAGCTATGATGATGATGATGACGACTCTTGATGGAAATGAACATTATTTGGGTTATGGGCCATTCTCGAAGCAAAAAATTGTAAATGTAGCACGGGATTGGTTGGCCGAAGTGGTCATGCCGAGTTGAAACGCAGGATCAGACACATTGTTTCAGGTGACCGAACTTGCTTGCAGGCCTTTTTTGTGATGCAATTGGCCCCTTCAATGTGGCTCCACTGCATGCTGGGAGTGGTTTTGTCCCTCAGTTTTTTATGCGAGTCCATTTGTTAGGATTTACTTTCTGGGCACTGCAAGTGGGGAAGAAGGAAGTTTGATTGAGAAGTGGAAGGACTAAAGGAGTCTCCGACCTTCACATAAAAGGCTATAGGGAGTCCAAAATCTCACTTTACTTCTGGGCTATGGAACTTGGAGACAATAGGTGAAGGGTTTACAAAAAAAAGCACATCGGATGAACACTAGATTTATCTGAAATGGGTGGCTTGCTAGATCCAGGCTAGGGGCATTTGGTGTGGAGGAGGTAGACAGAGAGATCGTTTTGAAGTTTCATCTTAAAGCCACCTAGGCTGGTAAATTTCCTGTCGTCCGAGTGTAACTAAGAACGTGGTGCTTATCCATTTGTTTGAAACAATGTGCAAGAGCAGATTGATATAAGTCATTTCCAGAGTCGATGACTGGAGGGTTTCAAGTGCCCGGGTTATACCGGTTGGGGGGACTGTTTAGAACTTCATAATAAGTGTGGAAAGTTCCTTCTTTGTGGATCCTGAAGCCATCTCTCAGAGCATTATTTTACAGTTGTGCATAAGGATTTCTTATGCAGTCTTACATTTAGAACCCCTGGAAGATGAACTGAAGTTAGCTATATCAGGCGAGCTATATAGAATTGTTTTATAAATTATCTTGTTATCTCCCTTCAAATCATATTTGACGGAATTAAAAAGAGAAAGCGTTTCAACAATTATAACGGGTGGGCATAAAATGTTACTGCTCCGACCGTATGGCTCTGGAAGAGGGGGTTGCAGTTTTGCTGTCTACTAGTAGTTTGTAATTTGAAAACTAGTTGAGTAAATGTAAGGAGCAAACAACACATTACAGTTGCATTCTACCATCCTCATACAAAGATATTGAAATTGCCTGCAACCTTAGCTTTTTCATGATATATTATGTCTCTGGAGTGCTTACTCTACTGATAGATTTGTTTTTATTGATTGAATCTTAGTAAAGACATAATTAAGATCCTGTTAACCCAGTTTCTAGGCTATGTGGATGCTGTTTATCTTTGTTCTTGATAAGGGATAAGGTCTGGCAACTGTTAAAAATTTAATCTAGATGAACCTCTATTTTGACCTGCTCTCGGCACACATGCCGATCATTCAGGACTGACCATTCGATTGACTACCTCTTGGATAGACCACGTTTGGGTCATGTGGACGTGCATATTTGAGACAAATTTGTCTCTATTATTAAACTTCACATCGCGCCACTCGATCACCCCACCACCACCATTATTAAAAAATTTCCAAGTGGAAAAACTGATGCAAAATTTGAAGTAGAGTTATCCTTTAATAGGTGGCTTTGTTTATAACTCTATATGAAAAAATGTTAACCCGAGACATTTATCTTTCAAAAACTTTTGAAAGCGTCTCTTTGGATGAATTCGACTAAATTGATGTGTTATCCTTTTAAAGAGAGTATTAAAAGTGGAGACCCTTTGTATGAACTTTTAATGTTCAAATTTAACCTACTTTTTCTTGTGTTTCGGGGATGGAAAATGGGTCTGTTCGGACCGGGTCAGGGATGAACCGAACCTTATCCATTTGAAGCAATAAGGTAGAACCTACAGAAAAAGGATCATTAAGGGGAGGAAAATGAGCAAAATATGAGAAGAAGGAAAGGAAAAGAGAGTTTTAGGAACATGTGAAGGTTAAAATTGGACATGAGAGGAGATTAGTTACTATGCATGTGAGTCGACAAGTGTAACAGCCTGTTTTGATCCATGCGGTCAAATGGTATGTAGGTGTTTTAGCAGCCAGGCTTTGAAAAATATACATGGTTTAAGTAGGATCCATGGTTAGAAGACGGTATCCTCATTCAAGAATATGATGTCCTCGGCATGGATTTGGAGATTGATGCTTAGGAGGCTGACTGCATTTAGCAAGGAGAAACATGGGAACCTCCTTGCAAGAAGAGATTGACTATGTGATGAATAAAAACTGGTGGCGTGGATTATTCAAAACAAAATAAAAATCAATAAAAACCTCGCACTTGGGTCTATGAAATTTCCATAGAAGAAATCTGACGGTGTTTTATTAGCAGTTCAAAAAACTTTAGACGCAGCCTAGGTGTGAGAAGTTAATAACTTCTCGTCGAACTGTCTTGCAGGAAATTACAAATTATGGTTGACCTGTCTGACGATAAGTAATATATATATATATATATCTTCTGGTAGAAGTAACTTTTGGAGTGCCTCATATAACTTTTCGTTGAACTGACCAGCGAGAAGTTTGAATTTGTCATTGAACAATCATGTGAGAAGTTATTTTAGATTTAGTTAAAACTTATCGTTGACCGGTCCAGCGATAAGTTTTAACTTCTCGTTGAAGGGTCCCGCGAGAAGCTATTTTAGATTTAGTTTGATCTTATAGTTGAACAGTCCCCCATAAGTAATTTTAAGGTACATTTGGTTCATTGTAATAGATTTCTCGTAAAAATCACTTTCCCTGTAAGATATAGCTGACAAGATTACATGTAAATTTTTTTTTTCGTAAAAAACATATTTGTTTCACCGTAAAATAAGCTCGTAAAATTCACTTTTTGTAAAAATTAGAGCCTTTATATTTTTTGCAAGCAATATTTCAACATTACGAGCCATTCCCCTCATAAGTAAAAAAAAATTACAAGTAATTTTCATGACACAATCCACGAGAAATTATGATAAAACGAACAACTTTTGGTATAAAAAATAGAGCCATTGGGGTGATATTACAAGCTTTCCATATAATATCTCCCTTTTACAATGAAACGAACGGAAGATTCAATTAAAATTTATTGTTGAACAGTCCACCGAAAAGTTTAAACGATTTTAGTTTAAATTTATCGTTGAACGGTCCCAAGATATCTTATTTTAAACTCTAATACCCAGCACTTAACAAATCTGTCATTTTACGAACGGGAAGTTTTAAATTGGACGGACCGAAGATTATAAATATGTTTTTTCAAGTCTTGACAAGGTTGCTACAGGCACCACACTTTTTTTCTTCCTGCGTTCTTTCTATTCTCACACCATGTTCTGCAATTCACACACCAATTAATGAAAAACATAACAATAGATTTTCTGTTGCTGTGGCTAAGTTCCAAAATATATACCACTTAACAGAAAGTGTTTCCATAGCATCGTTTGGTGCACATAAGCATTTCTTAATATATATATATATATATATATATATATATATATATTTCTTTTCGTTAAAAGTTATTTTAACGCACAACTTCCACAATTTTTACTACCTGCACACCACTTTAATCTTTTATTTTTTTTTCTAACTGTTTGCAGCAAGAAAAAAATGCTGGGCGTGCAGCAGCCCTCTTCTTGAAAACTCATCCTGGGCCCAAGTTCAAAGTGAACTCGGGACATTTTTTCAAATGTTTGCCATTAGGAATCGTCATGTTTGCCGCCAGATTGGTGATAGGTGTGTCATGATCTAAAGATTTTTGATGTTCAAGATTTTGATGGAAAGTGATTTCCGTCATATCATTCAAGGCATAGCGACCAAGGCGGGGTTCAGGATTAAATTCGAAAAAATCTGACAAAATTTGTTAGATTCGGAAAAAAGGATCAAAATTTGGAAAAGATAGGAAAGAAAAGTGTAAAATACATTAATTAAAAACTGTAAAAATTATAAAAGAAAATTGAAGAACAAAAGTTTTTTACCAAAATTAGGAAAAATCCGGAGAAAAGTCAGAAAATTCTCTTATAATTTGCAATATTTGCGATTTATTCGAAAATATGAGATTTTATCAAAAAGTCATAAATAATTATAATTTTATTCGTTTTTCTAAAAAATCGTGAATTATTCGAAACTTTTTTAAGAAGACGGAGAATTTGGTTACGATGATTTAAAGCAATATAAGACCATCTAATTTTAGATGGCCTTTACCTGCTTTGAATGATACGGTAGAAACTGTTTTTCATCAAAATATTTTGTGCCAATAAACTTTAGAACGTAATGCACCTAATTCATTAAAAAAACAGAGAACATAATGCACCTGTAACATGGCATGGAAAATTGTTACACTTGATACAGATTTCAGACAATGACCTCAAGTCATCCACCACCTGGCCACATCTACCACCCCCGCCCACTTACCTAATGCTAACTTCAACTCTACATGCTTCAGGATAATGGCTCTGACCGATATTTAAACACCAAATAAATGATGTTTAAATGATTTTACACCATTAAAATTAAATTTTTTATTTAAAATTATTAAAGTTTAATTTGTCATCATATCATATGGAATATTTCTCAGCCCAATGAAATATGCCCATAAGTGGATTGATGAACTTTAGTATCAGCCATTAAAACGAAAACATTCGTCACTTGATTTACAATATATCACTTTGACGGTTTAGATTACCCACATCTTAAACTATTGATAGTATAGGATCATTTTTTTTTTTTTTTGATGTTTACACGAAGTTTAGGAGAGTCGGTCCCTTTCTTTTAGGGTTAATGGCTCCTGGCCGACATTTGAACAGTAGAATGGTGCTTAAATGATCTTGTACCATTAAAGTTAAAGACTTTTAATCTCTCACCATTAAAATGTGATTTTCATTATACCATGTGGTGAACATCATCAATCTAAAATGTCTAGGTGGCAATCTATTATTAGAACATGTCTCAGCCCAACCAAACATGCTATAAGGTAACCTATTGGCATATTGGATTTTACATAGTAGCCATTAGTTTTAGATGGCATTAGACTTTGATATTTAAATCAATGCCCCTAGCTAGTAGTTGGAACACATGATGATTTCATGTGGTACACATCTCAAAGAGTGAATTGAGTACAAGACCCTGTTTCGGCAAAGTTGCTTCCCAAAAGCACTTTCAAGGTAAAATATTAGGTGAAATTAAGCACTTTTCACCTAAGAACATAGGCACCTCCAGCTAAAAATAGTGTCTGTTTGGAGAAGCACCCTATGGCAGGTTATCATTTTCACCTAGAGATGGCCAAGGCTTGCTATGGAAAGTGTTTTCGACTCAATATTTTACCCTGAAAAAGTGTTCTCGAGCATAGTCACAAAATCGAGGTTCAACAATAATTCGACAATGTTAAAATTTGAAAAAATCCAGCAAAATCTAGCAAGTTCGGGGAAATATTTGGAGGAAAAATAAAAAATAAAAAATTTTAAACTATAAAATTTTAAAAATATTAAAAAATCACAATTTTTTTGAAAGATTCGGAAATTATTTGTGAATTTATGTGAACACACGAATTTTTTAAAAAATTGAGAATAATTCGGGATTAAGTTGGAGAACCTTAAATTTGCAAATTATTAAAAAATTCGGCGATTTTTGTGGTTATGTTTTTGAGAAGCAACTTTGCCAAACAGGGCCCAAGTCTCTTTACGCTCGGGCTGCTTAGCTATTGCTAACTTGTTTTTTTTTTTTGGATAATGAACCTAATGCTAAGTTTCTTGACAACCAATGTGGCTCGCTATCTAGTTGACGAGCAACAACCAAGAATCACCCCTTCAAGCAATTTTCATTGTGCAATCTTTATCGTGCACTTGGAAATCAAATATATAGATGAGTTGGTAGTGGGAATCGTAGTGACCAAATTCTCAAACTTTAAAAAAAACATTACAGATAATTTCCGATTTTTTGAAAAAATAAATAATTTTATAATTATTTGCGACTTTTTCAAAAAATAAGACTAAGAATTATTCATGAATTTCTCTAATTTACAAAAAAATTCAAAATTTTGCTTGAATTCTTTTATTTTCAAAATTCACAATATTTATAATTTAAAATTACTTTTTCTTACCCAAAATTTGACCCTTTTTTTTTCCGAACTATACAAATTTTGCTGGATTTTATCAATATTTTTCCAAGCCGTTTTATTTTCGAACCCGACTTGATCACTATGGTAGGAACTGGAGCTGAGTGCGAATAGTTGATTCACACGTTACTATTTGATAGATGTGGCATGTAGATGTGGCATGTGATTTTATCAAGTGTATCATATGATTTGAAAACCATCGTCAAGACTTATGTAGTTGAAGCTTGAAATGAAAACACTATCCCTATCATATGATTGAAAGCACTTAATATCTTTTAAAGATAAATGGTGTCTGTTAATGTTAAAAGCAGTCAATGCCATTAAAATGATCTGCTAAAACTATTAGGGTATTATTATTCACACTCTATTTTACATATTTATTTATTTTTATATGCTTTTTGATGAGATCTTTAATGCTGCTGTAAGTTTTTGATGAGATCTTTAATGCTGGCCTAGAAATATTCTTATTATTTATTCAAAAATCTAACAATTAATAAGAGCAGGTTATATATGTCTTTCCTTATGGACCCTTGATTAAAACATTGAAATTTTTAGATAGCCGAGATGAATTCGGATCTCCTAATTTCCCCATTTTGACATTCCCCAGCCCAAAATTAGTGTATTCCAAGCTTATGCTTGGACTAATCTCTAAGGGATGCCCTCGCCCTCACTACGCCCCTGATAATTCGCAGAATACTCACCTTATATATAGGGCACCTCCCACAATGTTATGTGATGTTATCAAACACCCATATGAGGTGACAGTGCTCCCGACGTGTCAAAGTCGGTATAGGTAGGTATTGGTCCATAGGGGATCGATACGAATCATTCGAAACGTATCGGCCCTTTTATAAAATTAAAAAAAACAACGCAAAAGTCTCGGCTTAAACCGATATATATCGCCGATACAGGCCCGTATCGGCCGATTCCGATACCGAATTATAGGACTGATATGTATCGCCGATACGTATCAGTATCGGCCGATTTTGATACCATGAGTTCTCTTATCTTTGGAAGTAATTAGTTTATAAAGATTGAGGGGATACAAAAATCTTGAATTTTAGTATGTATCGGCCAACTCTAAAATTGATACGTAACGATTTTGGATGATAGATTGGTATGTATCGGTTGATACTATCAATATATGGGTCGGTACGTTCAATGTAGCGACCCAATAACCACGAAACCGTTTGATCAATGTGACAACCCAAACCCACATGCCATAATACTGTCCGGTTCTAAGCTTAGGTCTCCACCCCGATTTTATTTCTGACATGGACTTAAAGTCCTCGCCCAAAACACGTCATAACATGTAGTGTCCGTAATAGGGTCAAGACTTTTCTCAACCCACTGGGACTAATACAATCAATGATATAGATCCTTAAATCAGTCACAAGATAAAATTGTGTAACATTACATGCAAATAATTGATATTGTTAGCATCATCACAGATGATGATACTTCTGTCTTTACAATTCATTCGTCTATATAAACTGTCAAATTGATTATAGGTAAAAGTTTTGGAATACAGTAGCTAAATTTGATACATTATTACATATATATATATATATATATATATATATATATATATACATATATATATATATATATATATATATATATATGTTATGAAAAGTTTGAAATACAGTAGCTAAGTATAGTGACTAAAAGCACTTTTTTTTTCTAAAATGCCAAAAAAAAAAACTCCTGTTATTTTCTTTTTGAAAAAAATGTGATTTTTTTTCGCATTTAATTTTTGTGTTTGGTCACAACATTTATATTATATATATATATTTTTTATAATTATAAATATTTTTATAATTTTCAAAAAATTTCTATTTTCTACCTCAAAATTATTGAAATTTACCTTCTTCTTTTTTTTTTGTCGGAGCCGTTTTATTTCCATACCTACACTTGGTCACTGTGGTGCTAAGCATCACTAAAATATACAATTATGTAAATTTTTTTTTCCTAAATATAAAAGAAAATCTATTACCTAAAAAATAGGAGTAGTGTAAGTTCTTTTATTTATTTATCATTATTTTTTTTTGAAAGAAATTAAACACTTATATTGAAAGATCCGCAATAATTACATCATAAATCATGAGGAACAATGCGTGTATCTCTATGCACAATTATTATATATTTCATTCAATTCAAATCATCAAATTGATGCACACCATGACACACATCACCATCAAAGATAAACTATCTATTGGATAAGCCATGTTGGACGCCAAAACACTAATTGTATGCGGTATATATAAGAGTGCAAATTTAAACCGAAAACCCACTAGAAACCGAGCCCGCCGAACTGGCCTGAACTGGACCAAAATCGAACCGAACCGAACCGAACTGATTCAATTTTGGTGGCTGATAATCGAAAACCGCTCGGGTAGGGTGAGAAACCCGACTAAAAACCAAAAAACTAGAAAATTAAAAAAATATGAAGAAAAATTGAAAACCGAACCGAACCAATCGAAACCATAATCGAATCGGTTTGGTTTGGTTTTGGGGTTGAAAAGTCCAGTTAACCGAAACTGAAATGTTTCGATTAGGGTTCAGTTTTACAGAAACCGAATTGAAAACCAAAATTTCAATTTCGGTTAGGTTCGGTTTTAACCAATTTTGCACCCCTAGGTATACATAGTAAAAAAATTACTTTGAGATCATCGCATGATATGCTCAAACGTGATTGAATAATTTATAATATTGCATATAAAAAAAATCTTAATTATATATACAAAACTAATATCATCCAACTAATAATCGCTAGGTATTAAATCAATTATGATAATTTGATTAAGTTATCATTTCTTTTGTAGTGTACATGTATCACACATGCCACGCTAACGTGGATTCTACTAAAAATAATAATGGGGGCATTGCTTGGTGCAATGGTAAATTAAACATTTGGGTTGCCAAGCATATAGACATAGGATCAAGTCTGAAAAGCATTAACTTTGTGTATAAAAGGTTAGAGGTTAGGTTTGTATGTTCCTTTCACATATTTATTTATTTTTATACAACAACAACAACAACAACAATAATAATAATAATAATAATAATAATAATAATAATAATAATAAAACCCTTGTATGAGAAGGATTTCATTATTTATCAACAACAAATGCCACAACTATAAAAAGGAGAGGCAAAATGTTGTACACTTGAGTGCACAACAACAGTCATGCTCAAATAAATCTATCACCATTCGAAATTATTTATATTACTATTATTTATTCATACAGCCATTAGGCCGAGACAACCTCAAGAGCCGAAGAGCAGAGACACATACACATGTGACAATTGCGGAGTAGCATATATAAGGGAACACCAACTATAGTGGTGAGGGATGATAACTGAACCTCAAGCTGATTTACGGAAGAAAAAAAAATGCAAATTAAAGGCCACAAGGTCCCCAAATATTTATACACCTACTAACTTTGTTATTATCATAAAAAGTAGGACACATATATATCATACATAATAGAGGTTCCACCAAATACATAAACCTCCAACAACACAATAAAAGCTCACCGTATCAAACAAAGCCAAAAATAAGTAAAACAACCTACAGTAACGCTCCCTGTGAATTGAACCTCTTAGTTTGGAAGCCACACAATGTGATCTTGAGGAAGGAAGTGGCAAATTGGAACAGTCCCCGGTTTCACATTGAGCACTTGGAAGGCCAAGTGCTTTGGGTTCCACGCCGAAGTGTCCAAGTGGCACACGGCGACGGCCTCAGCTTTCGTTCCATCTTCTCCTACCAGTGGCACCACATAAGCCGTAGTGGCACTTGTAGTGTGACAGTAGAACACTGCATAAGCATAATTCTGTGCATGGCACACCACGGATTTCGGAGACCCCAATTTCTGCACAGCCGACCCGATCACGTACTTCTGCTTCACCGTGTCCTTTCCAACCGTTGTCGCGATCGCCTTAACATGGGTCCCAAGCTTTGACGTGCTAAAGTCAACCATTGACTCCAATGAGGTGGCACAATACTTGTCCTCTCCCTTGGTGGCTGGCTCCTCACACTCTTGGACTGTTTTCTCAATCTCCTTTGCTTCCAAAGACTCCGGCTTTAGTGAGTAGTAATGTAAGATTTCGGGCAACTTGGAAGAAGAGAAGGGTAGTGCTTCGGCTTCTTTGCGGGGTAAGAATGTGGCACCAGAGGTGGTTTTAGTAAATTGCAACGTCATCTCAGTTCCCTTGTGTAGGTCCTTCTCTAGGAAGAACAAGGCGACTGTGGGGTCGTCATGGATTTGGTCTTCGGTTGCGGCATATTTGTAGAAAAATGGGCTTTTACCGGGCACATTAACGATAACGGGCTTCCCCTTCCCTCTTCCTGTGCTAACTCCCACTCCTCCCTTGCCTACAATGACTCGGGTGTTTCCACCTCCAGTAGATACTCCGACTCTCCCATTGTGTCCAACGTCTACGGTGGTGCCGCCTTTTTGTTTCCCCTTTCCGGCAACCACATGGACTCCAGTACCCTTCCCTACATTGACAGAAGTGCCTGCTTTCTCATCACTAAAATCTGCAGTGTGAACAACCAAAACAAGGAGATTGTTAAGTACAAGTAGGATAAAAGGAAGTAAAAATCAAAAGCAGAAATAACCATTTTCAATTAGAAGTGGTCATATATTTGGATGAAAAGTGATCCTCACCTAATACTTCTAGCCCTTGTATTACAAGTGTTTTACTCTCTCAATAGGTGCGTAGCTCATGAAGATTTGAACTTTAACGAACTCTCACCGGAACTCATTTATAGGATCCACGAATGTTATATTATATGCAACATGTAGATTTCCAAGGAAGTAAAATGGTAATCGGGTGTCTGTGGCCATAGGTATATATCTGACCCTTCCTCAACCAAAAAATAAGAAGTTTGTATACCATATGGGACAGTGTTGTGTGGAGGACAATTTTTATGCCAAAAAAGCGCAGTTGGCTGATGTGACGTGACGCAATTGGTTGCAAGTGCGGTGGGGCTCATTTAATGCATGTCGTTGCAGCCAATCACGCCACACCATGTCAGCCGCCTGCACTTTGTCCTCAACAAATCGTACCAACCATGGTTCACAATTTTGGTCGAAATCTAAAGATTTCAGCCGAAATGTTTCGGTTTCGGTCCCCACTGAAACCGAAATGAATACTCAAAAATTCGGTTCAAAATATCGGTTTCAGTCCCTACCGAAATTGAAACGAAATCCGATTTTTTGATCGTTGGTACCAATCCATGCTCCAAAGCAGGCCTTTCTCTACTCCACGTAACCCAGTTCATTTCTTCACGTGGTTTGGCTCGGTCCGGCCAACAAGTGTGATAGCACATTGAGTTTAGTCATTTTTTCTCTTATAAGATCCTGGGCTCCTCCCCTCATTGCCAACTGATTTTGAGTTGGATTTTGAAATTTATCAATTATTACACAAATTTGTGAGACTAGGTTTTTCAACGTTTCACCTATTAGATGCTGGTAACTCAAAATAGAATTGAAGGCCTAGGGAGATGCGTTGCTGAGGATGTTAAAGAAGATGGCTAGTTGACTCAGATTTGACTCGTTCCTTAAACCAGACGTAAAGTTAGGGCCGTTGCATGGTACCAAGGTAAAATGCTTTTATGTGGTCAAGTGTGAAGATGAGTGAGTTGAGTTTCCAAATTAAGCGGCCACTTTGTGGCTTAAAAACTAAAGGTCGGGCATTGATCTCGTCCCCTCCTGCCAGCATCCTGTAAGCAGGGACCAGCACTGTGTAATAAATAGCCCTTTTAAGCCCGCGTTAGGGACCAGCACAGTAAAATAAATAGTCTTTTTAAACCAGCGCGGTGTCTAAACTGAAAACCCAACCCATTTTTAAGTTGATATTTGCATCGATATAGATTGATTTTGAGACGAACCGGGGCGCAGAAGATCCCGAATTGTGTCTGGCATGCGAGTGTTGGGAAGAACACTTTGCCAGTATTCCACAGAAGACACTTCTGCATGGCTCACTGCCACCGCGAGCTGTAACCAAAACAAAGAAATAATTTAAAAAAATCAAACAAAACCAACTCTAAATCTAATTAAAAAGGAGAGAGGAGCCAAGAGAAAATCAAAACCAAGAAAGATTAATTACTCATCTCACCATGAGAGAGAGAATGAGAAGTAGAAAACGATCCATTGAAGTAGCAGAGAACACTTGAAACACTAGGGGTTATAGTGATTGAAAAGAGAAGGGGGGTGTGATTTATAAAGTGTAGACTAGAGAGAGAGAGAGAGAGCCACCACCTACAACAAAGACTCGATTAATGCCTCACAACTACATAATTCAATGCGATCTGTTCTGAAGGCAACAGGTGTCTAGATGGGCGACCGCCCGGGCAGGTATTAAAAAATGATTGGGTTGAGGACACAAGAAAGTAGGGATGCAGGTTCAGTGTACAGAATGGAACAGAATCTGATTTTTTCCGTGTTCAGTTCGGTACACCCCAAACTGAAACCGAACCAAAACTCATTCAGTTCGGTTAGGTTTAGTTCGGTTCAAAATTTTTTTCTTGAAACCGAAACAGAAATCGATTCGGTTCGGTTCAGTTTAGATAAAATACTTATTTTTAGGGTTTTTTTTTCGGTTTTATCCTATTTTTTTCTGTTTACTCGCCCTACTCTGTTGGTTTTCGGTTTCAATCCATCCAAACCAAAACCGAACTGAATTGGGGCTCGGTTTGGTTTGTGTGGGATTTTGGTGCGGTTTGGTACGGTTCGGGGTGTTCGGTTATTTCACCCGTTTCCTTATTAAGGAAGACGGTGGCTTTAATTTGCGTGGACTCTCTGGATTTCTCGTCAACCACCCCATTTATTATATTGGATACCTTTATTTACACCCGCCAAACTGTAACTTAACTTCATCTCCTCAATCTAAAAGGTTGCATTGACTGCTTTGGATTAGATGATTGAGACTATGTTTTCCCTCAATCTTCAACAGGATGGATATTGATATCATGAGTGTACCATCAGAGAGTCAGATTTTGACTTCACATGACACATATCCCAAAAAGTAATGTGGCATACATCATACACAAACATAATTTTTAAGGTTACTTCTTGGATGTTTATCATGTGGGATTAAAATATGACTGTCAGATGGTACCCAACGATCTCAAGATCCATCGTATGGAAATTGGGCTGAAAATTATCTTCATCATCTAATTTAAAGTGGTCAATAAAATTTCATCAAAGGTGATGGGGTGAGATTACATTTTCATGAGATGTAAATAGTGTTACCCTATATTACTTGTTATTAATTTTAAGATGGAGACAAATTTGTGCCATGTTGTTGATAGATCCGCCTCGTTGTCCTCTTTAGGCTTTTGACAATCTTTTTGGACAAAAATCTCCTTAATAATTGTTTCAAATAACCCACTTGGGTGGGAGCATTTTTGTCATAAAAGTTACTAACGATCACATGAGGGAATTATTAATTCATGAGGTTTTATGCATCAAAGAGCTGGTACAACCCAGCTGCTCCAACTCTAGATTGAAATGGGTGGCAGATTTTGTACATGTGGCATTATTTATAATCAGGCGTACCATATGCGAAGGAACTAAAGAGATTTGATGGGTCAAAGACTGCATATAAAAAACTTCTATTCTGTGATCTGTAAAAGTCAAATTCCTTTAAAATAAATGGCTAAAGCAGCATTAGAGATTTACATGAGAATCAATCATTTTAATAACAATTGATCACTTTTAATCACATGATGAATATGTTTTTTATGTGTAATCTACGAATCACCGGGTCTCTACATCAAGTCCTTCACATCTACTAGTACACCTAATTAAAAAAATAGTGCCACATGTACCCAATTAGTTACCCATTCAAATCTAAATTTTGAACAGGTAGATTACTCTAAACCAGCTCTTATCTCAAATGAGTTGATATGGGCAACCGACTTACTATAGTGTGGGCGTACCGGTCAATCTTCTTAAGCAAAAATGGTCAAATCTATAGTTTTCTCTGATTTATGTCATAAATAGCTGTGAACTTCCATGTTTGACCGTTTTAGCTTAAAGAGTGATTTATTCACTCTTGCTACGAAAAGGTGATCAGTTTCACTTTCACCTTGTGTAATTAGTGCATGGCACAACTGCTTTCTCTCTAACTACATTTGCGGCATTATTTATTGGCCACGTGATGGGCTAAGTGCAATGGCGTGTGCTTCTCCACACCTGAAGTGAAAGTTACGTGGTGAGAAGAATGCAAGACCCCATGCAGCAGGTGCAAATGGGCCCCGGGTAAGGGTGGAAATTCGGTAAATGGAACCGTCAGTTAGGTATCCGTTTGGCCCAAACCAATATCGTAACCAAACTTATTGGTTTCAGTAAACCGATAAGCAAAAACCCATAACTGACACCAAACCGAACCATATTAGTTTCGGTTGGTTTGGTTTTTTCTATTTTCTATTTATTTTTTAAAGGGATTTTTGGTTTTTATCGATTTCTTTTAGTTTTTTTAATCGATTCTCTTCCAACCAAATCGGTTTTTGGCACCCAAAACCAATACCGAACTGGACCAAAATTAGTTTCGATTTTCCAGTTTTGGATCGGGTCGGTTTTATCGGTTTTCAATTTTTTCTTTCCACCCCTAGCTCAGGGTGAGTTAAGGACGGTACAGAAAATGAGTTAGCAATATTATATATATGGTATGAGTGTCACATGATTTGGCACTCCTTTTTGAGATGCCTACCATGTAAAATTAATTAATATGTATCATGTGATAGGTGCTCCATAATCTAAAGATCTTTCGGGCAAAAGATTGAGATAAAAAAATTATCTTCATTACAAATGGCATTTGACTGCTTTCAATTAGATGATGAAGATTATTTTTATGGGCGTCAAATCGCAAGGAACACATGATGATTTCACATGACACAAATTTCACATAATTAATGTCCTGACTCAAAATTATAAGTGGTCATACAGTTGGTTAGAAGGGGCAACTACCTATATAACTAAGTAGTCTATGCTACACCTTCTCTAGATTTTTACATTTGATTTCAAAAGTTAGAGAAGAGACAGACGAGTCCTGGTGTGGTGGGTAGGCCTTTCATCTCGCAAGCCTATTTGTTTTTTCCTTTTTATTCTTTCTAATAGATTTTAACTTTTTCTTTAAAAAAAAAGACTAGTAAGGACCTTGATGAACGCACCGAAAAATAAAATGAAGGATTGTGGAGTAACAAAGAGCTTCGCAAGGGAGAGAAAGGAGTGAGAAAATGGGACTTACAAAGCCGACCTGAAATAAATGGGATAAAGCTATTATGATGATTAATGATGAGAATGATGACTTACTCATTTCCATTCAAGGCTAAACTCTAATAGTAATCTTATGATTACTCACTACCTTGTCAGACCTTCGGGCTTGGTTGGTATCCTGTGGCTAGAAGTCTAGTTTTGGGTCTGGTCTTCAAGAGTTCTAGTTTTTTCTTTTTTTTTTAATTAAAACTGAGCGATAAGGGACCTCACCCTAATTGCAAGGACTCTAATTGCGGCCAGCTTTAGATGGGTCGCGTCTTTAATCGGTTTTGTCCAAGTGGGCCCGGCCCACTTGCCACTATCATATATTACTTCTAGAACACGAATCTTAATATATAGTTTAGAGTAATATATATTTACCCTTCTATCGTACACGCAAAGACGTAATAAAATTAAAGTTTAAATTTATTGCATTTGGTGGCATAGCTTTGTAGAAGAGACGTGCGATACGAAAATTTCAAGGCACCAAAATGTGATTCCCCCGGCATAAGAGTACCATTCAAGATGCTAAAATTAGATAATGGACTGCTTAGGTCACGTGATGCAAGCACAGTAGGTCTCAGTAATGCAGATTTGGCCATCCACTTATATAGCGCTATATAAGCAGTCCGTTGTTAGTTTGCTGTTTGAGGTCTGCTCATTATAATTTTTCTTAAATAAACAATTGTCGAGTGACACACACTTGTGATCCATATATATAGTTTGAGTAGCAGTTTGCCACTAGAACATCTCTCAACTAAAGAATCACACTTATAAGCACCAGCGAGTATGATCCATCATGTAGGTGAACTTTAAGCCCTGTTTGGCAAAGTTGCTTCCGAAGATCACTTTTCAAAGTAAAATATTGGGTGATCATAAGCAATTTCCTTTAAAGACTTGGCTACCTCTAGCTAAAAATAAAGTAGCAGGATGCTTCTCTAAACACATACCATTTTTGTTTAGAGGTGGTCATGTCTTTGAATGAAAAATGCTTTGCATCCAATATTTTATCCTAAAAAGTGCTCTTTAGAAGCAAACTTGCCAAAGAGGCCCTTAACATCCACTGCTAAAGTAATAAGAATCAAATTAGATGGTTCAAATGTCTAAAAAGTTGTGTATTTCAGGTCGACTCCTATACAATGTATGGACTATCACTTAGACGGCCTAAATTGCTTGCATCTTCTCTAGTGTTATAATAATGTGAGAAGGTGGAGCTGCTTCTGGTGAGACGAAAAGATTATTTTCTTTCCATCCAATCAATGTAACTATAATATACATCATTTTTAAAATAAGAACTACATATGATATTAGAGTCATCTAATCTCTTAGAAAGTGTGTTTTATATGAATCATATGGCTGATGGCTTAGATTGATTATATCTTTCACTTTTAATGGTATAAGATCGTTTAAACACCAAACTTGTGTTGAAAAGGTGATAAAGAGCTTTGGTTTCTTTCAATAAAAATAATGGGTTTTACAGACATTTAATAGACACTAAAATGGCTCTCAAATGATCGTACACCATTGAAGTAGATTTATGGAGTACATAGATTTATTGTGATGCCATGTGGCACACATCAGTGATGAATCTACATAGTCCAAGTGCTAATCCATGATGGAAACATATCTTAGCGAAAGATTGAAATATATGTGAGCAATCCAATTAGTGAAGTTTAGTATCAGCCATTGAAAAATAAGAATGACAGTAATTTTCAAAAAAATGAAATAAAAAATGATAGTTGATCTTATTCTTAAATATGAATGGTTGTTCTTATTTTTAATCATTGATATTAAAGTTCATCAATTGGATGAATTATTACTATTCATAGGCATGATTTTTTGGGGTAGACATTTTCAAATGATGTATTATGACCTGGACTATTTAGATCGAGCATGAGTGTGTGCCATGTGAGATATTAAACGTGTGTTTTAAGTAAGGGTGCAGAAAAAAACTGAAACCCGAAAACCGACCGAAAATCGGGCCATCCAAATCGCACCGAAATCGATTGAAAATCAACACCGAACCGAACTAAATCAGCTCGGTTCGGTTGTGATTTTGGTTCCCAAAAACCGAAAGTCAGGTAGAGTGAGAAAACCGATAAAAAACCCGAAAAAAAACTTAAAATTTTTTTTTTTTTTTTAAAATGAAGAGAAACTGAAAACCGAACTGAAGCGACTGAAATCGAATTGGTACAGTTTCTGTTTGGGGGTTGAAAAGTTCGATTAACCGAAACTGAAATGTTTTGTTTAAGGTTTGGATCGATTTGGATAAATCGACTCGAAAACCAAAATTTTGATTTGTAAGTGATTATGCAACCCTAGTTTTAAGGGTGTAAGATTTTAGGATAATTAGACAAACATGCCTCAAAAACAAAGTTTTTAACAAAAAAGACCCACCTCAAACGTTTTAGAAAAATGATGCTTTCATGGATTTTGGAACCTTAGAAAATTGTGAAAGCACCTTTTAAAAAAATAAATTAAAAAACAGTACTTTCACGATTTTCTGAAGTTCCAAAATATGTGAAAGGACATTTTTTCTAAAACGTTTGAGGTCGGATATTTTTTTCTAAAAAGTTTATTTTTGAGGCATTGTTTTTTAAAGTGCCCTAAAATCTTTTAAAGACTATTATGGTGTTTGAAAATGTGGGCCGGAACCCATTATTCTTTGAAAGGGACCAAAGTCCTTATTGTCCTTTAAACACCATTGGTGTTAGATCTAACAATATTAAAATACACTTATTGTGACGACATGTAGCACACATTTGTGAGCAATCCAAATAGTCCAAGTAGTAGTTTACGATTGGAGCACGTCTCTCCTAAACAATCACACCTATAAGTAGATGGGGTCTAGATGCTATTATAGATACAATCTATTCGAAGAACTTTAGCATCAGCCATTAAAAGTGAGAACAACAATTAATCTTAGAGTGCAGAGTTAGATGGTTCAAATCTGTTAAAAGTATAATTTTTGGGTTAATGAGGTTCAATATATGAGCTATCATTTTGATGATTTGGTACAGAATTAGATATTCAAATCTTCTAAAAAGTATAGTTTTTGGGTTAATGGGGTGTAATATATGAGGTATCACTTTAATGATTTGGACCTCACGCATCTTACACCTTTAATGGTCTAAGATTATTTAAACCCCGAACTAGTGTTAAAATGACTATAAGAAGCTTCATGTCCTTTCAAAGAGTAATGTCAGTGGGGTTTGGTTCTGACCGACATTTAACAAACAATGTTTAAATGATCTTATGCTATTAAAATTAACGTTCAATCTTACACCATTAAACTACTTTTATGATAACGTGTGACACACACACACACACACACACATATATATATATATATATATATATATATATATATATATATATATATATATATATATATATATATATAAGCTAAAAGGATGTCCCACGAGCGAATGTGATACATATGAATTTATTATTAATTGTGACATTTTAAGCACGAAAAATAATCTCCATCATCACTTAATTCAAAACAGATCATGTTTTTAATTATAGGTGCCCTCAAAAATTTAAAGGTACCTTTTTATATTTCTTTTAGTAGTGATTTCACACAGAAATTTAAAATGATATATATATATATATATATATATATATATATATATATATATATATATATATATATATATATATGGGCATTTTAATCGAGTCCCAAGCCCATGGTTTTCAGACATGCTAGTTATGGATCAGTCAAATAATGCAAATTTGCTTGTTATGTCATATCGAATGCATTTTGTGTTATATATGACCTAATATGAGTGGATATGGCTCAATATATAAAATAGATATTTTACTAATTTATTCTCATATTTAACCTTATATCAAATTGGGAGTATATATCATATTGTATTGGGCCTAATTTGATACATGTAGATCAGTATGTTCATACGACCGCTATTTAAAACCCTTGTCTCATCATTGCATGGGCTTCTTGCTAGTGTTATAAAATTAAAAGAAACCCGACGAGAGAAAACGAAATTCAATGTCGCATTTGGCAACGCCCAAAAGAGGAGCTCTATAATGATGCTACCTTCACATTGAGCACTTGGGAGATGGGGACTGTCACAAGGCCGCGTCGGCACTACAAAGAATAAGATTATTAGCGATAGTTTTTTATTATAAAAAATTATTACTATTAACAAAAAAGTTATTAAGATTATTAGCGGCAAGAGTTTTAACGATAATTTTTTGTTAATAGCAGCAATTTTTTATTATAAAAAACTGTCGCTAATAGTCTTCTTTTTTGTAGTGTAATTAGCCCACCAAACTTTGGGCTAGCAAATATTATCATTTTTTTTGTTCTTATGTTATAAAAATATAAAAAATACTTATTATTAAGAAAAATTTAAATACATCGGTTGAGCGATATCTCAATTGGTATCCTCCTCTTTCCTTGTAGAAGCAATAGGGTCATGGGTTATAACCCCTACGTTTGCTCCCGCCCTTTGTGCAGGTCTTCTTCAAGTATGTGGCGTCAAATATGAATTCTCTGCGTGCAAGTTAGCACAGACACTACATCTAGCACTACAAAAAAATAAGACTATTAGCGGCATTTAAAAAAAAAAAAAAACTGCCGCTATTAGTCCTGTCGCTACAAAAAACTGCCGTTACAAAAATAATAGTGGCAATTTTTTGTAGCGACAGGACTAATAGCGGCAGTTTTTTATTAAAAAAATCTATTAATAATAATCTTAAGGTTAAAAAGAAGATTACATTTAGGGTGACACGACCCTTTGAGAGAGAGTTTAGAAGAGAGCTTAGAGAGCTTTTAAGAGAGAAAATTGTGGTGAATACTTTAAGAGGCAAGGTATTGAAGAATTATTTGGGAATTAAAGATCCAATTGAAACTGTTATTTCTTCTCTGTTCTTTGAAGGACGTCATTGGTTTAATAATAATTTTATTGTTGAAGATCGCGTTTGACTTTATTTGAGAGTGCATTAGAGAAAAAAGAGTATATGCGTTGTAAACGTTCATAATAGTGCATATACTCCTATGGAGGTAGCTCTCAATTGGGTGAACTACGTAAATCTTTAGTGTTGTGTATGATTATTCTTTGCGCCTTCTTATCTTTCCGTATTCATCACAATCGAGAGTTCGATAGAATGAGTAAAATTTCTAGCATATTCGATTCAGTATCAGATTGCTCACTCGATATCTAATCATTTGATTCAATATAGAAATTGAATTGGATGCATTAAAAATAAAGATATATATCATTTAGCGGTGTTTGGCTGTGGGCATTATCATCTAATTAATCATCAGCCACCGGATACCTTAGAGCTCGTTCTACAAATGCATTAGAACTATCCTGATAACATTTGTGGGCATTTTGGTCCTTTGGGAGTGAGTTTGTTTGAAGCCTGCCTCTTTTACAAAAAGTGAAATTATTGGCCCACTGTCACAAAAGGTGAAAATTAAAGGCTTGAAAGTGCAAATTTTCCTTTGCATATATAAAAGGAAAATTTGCACTTTTAGTCCTCTAATTTTTAACGTTTTTAATAATGGCCTCATAATTTTACTTTTTTAACAATAACAAAGGTTAGCTACGGGGCAAGCCACCACCAAATGACAAAAATGCCCAAAAATTCAATAAGAAGGGACCTAATGCAAGTGTCAACAGAGCACTGTTGTCATTCTTGCAACGTGAAGTCTCATCATCGCAACGCGAAATCATTACCCTCACCTAATTGTGAAGGTTTGAAGTTTTATCATGGCCAGAGATTTAGGTTCCAAGTAAATTCTCATTTACTAGGAGTTAAAAAAGAGAATAAAAACCAACTAAAATAAGTAAACTCTACTGTAGAAGGAGCTAACAAAAAGCTATGTTATACATAGCCTTTATGTCGGATATATATCAGTATATTGTTGGGTCCCAAGCTGATATATCCAATATCAGCCTACCCATACGATATTCAAGTACGTTTTTATTTTTAATATTTTTAGTATTTTATCTAAGTCATATTTGATGCATATCGACCGAGATGATTAAATATGATTTAATATTTGATCTATTTGACCTAATATTTTATATCTTATTAAATCGAGGTTCATATCTGATTTGGATGGGGCTTAATCCGGTACATATGAGCCGATATGTAACGGATATTTGTAACCATAAAGGATATAGCCGACAAAACAAAGAACACCCAACTGCTTCCTCTCTTTTGTTTCTCATGTAAACCTCTAAATACAAATGTAACAAACATTATTACCCTTTTTCGTCGAACCCATCGACAAGATACCAAATCATTCATTGCGATATAGCATATCACAATATCAGATTATATATAACGCTTGAAAAGTATAACAAGTGAGCAAAAATCTTGCACCTTCATGTCATGATTGTTGCAAATGAAGGACCTAATCAAGAATAAAATTATAAAATCTTAAAGGGGAGAAAGTAATTCGCCTATTTGATTAATTAAATGGCTTTTAAATAGACACTACAATAAAGAAATAATAACTAACTCCTATAAACTAGGTCAATCAAAATAAACAAAAACAAATGTCTAAAGACTAGGATAGCACAATACACCAAAGGAGTGGCGGAATTAGGATTTTCACCCAGCCGAAGCGTAGCTGATAGATATAAATTTTAACAAAATTCTCTGAAATTCGTTGAAACAAGGTTCAGATGAAACTTTTAACGAAATTTTAATCATTTCTTCGAAATTGCAAAAATTTCAACAAAATTTCACCAAAATTAATGAAACTTTATTAATTTTAATCATTTTTAAATAATAAGAAAGACTTATATATATATATATATATATATGTCTTTTGTATTCCCGAAAATTTTTTCCAAACTTTTTTAATTTTTTCACAATTTATTTGAAATGAACTAAAACGACCTCCTAACGAAATATTGTCGAAAGCGAAATTTTTCATTATGACACAAGTTCGAGAAAAAATTGGAGAAAAATATGACAAAATGCAGCACGTTTGAAGAAAACACTACAAAAAATATGTTTATTGGAGACGGCTTTTGACCGTTTCCAAAGATGTCTAAGTCGTCTCCAATACTATTAGAGACGACTTCCATATAGTCTTAAATAGTCCTGTCTCCATTATCTTTGGAGACTAAATAGGAGCCGTTCCTAATAGTCAAGGTTATTAGAGACGACTTATGACCGTCTCCAAAGATATGCTAGAGACGTCTCTAATAAGTCATTTAGCCGTCTCCAATAAGTAATTTGATGTTATTGGAGACGGCTTTAAGCTGTCTCTAATAAGTGATCTCCTTTTATTAGAAACGGCTTTTGGCCGTCTCCAACATTTTAAAAATATATATATATTTAAATATATATATATATATATTTGGCAGTGATATTTTTATGAAATTTTTTGAAAAAAAAAAATTTACGTCGACAATTTTTATGCAAATTTTTTTTTGAAATACTGTTTTTTAATGCAATTTTTTTTAACGCGTTTTTTTAAAACAATTTTTTTATTGCTTTTTTTTTTTTTTTCTTTTTTTTTTTTTTTTCTGTAAGTTTGTTTCACCCAACGCATATATTCTTGATATTGGTATCAAGCATACATATCGAAAAACCAAGATTTTAATCATAGCCTTAACCACTACCACTTAAAAGGCAAAATACTTTTAAGTTTCAAGAGATTTATAAAGTCTTTTATCACAAAAGAGAGCACTCTTAAGAATTACAATGTGCAAACTATAAAGCATACATTTAAAACACATAATATATACAATATATCTAAGAGACTATCCAATGCTAAAAAATGAGATACATGAGACCCAAATCCTCTAATTGAACCTTCGTCCACCGTAATTAGGATCTCATCGATACCGTTGGATTTAAGATTGTTTGCAACTTCGATACATGTCTAGGTACCCAAATCCAAGAATAGCAACTCTATTGCATTCCATCATAATTCTTCTCTTTCTAATCTGTTAAAACAATAAATCATTTGACAAATCAATTGTTTTATTTTGTTATTATTGCAATATTTTTGGGAAGAATTTATTAGAGAGATTGAGATAATGACCTCAAGAGGGGTGCCTTTGCCATTATGAGGCAGAATTGCACCAACTCTATTGCCCCTTGGAAACCTGAAGCAGCTCGATCTGTCATCAATGGCTGCTGCTGTAGCAACCATGTTCATCAGCTCAGCTTCATCGGGGCCATTACAATCATGTTCGGTAGGTATGCCATACACATTATGTGACAGCCCGGATTTCGGCACCCCGAAACCCGTGCCATCAGCACGATCATCTTGACCGTGCCCTTTAGCTAAGCACGGAACACTGGTATATCAAGCATGCAAAAAGTATAATAAACGAGTTTGCGGAATTTAAATCTATATTAATTAACTTCCCAAAAGACAGTTCTACCCTCATGCCTCTGCATGAATGGAGAACCGATCCGAACCATCGATGATAGAAATCATCACGGATGGTTCGTCCCAAAAGAATAATCCCAACTCCTTATGTACATGGTTTTAAACAACAATCAAGGCTCGACATACCAAGCCGTACAAAAACCTCTCAAAATCCTCAAGAGTCCTCTAGAAGAAGTCCTCCGAGGTGGCTCCAACTCTTCACCTACCGCAAGGTCCGACTCACGGATCGGCCTCGGCAGGCAATGCTAGTAGTGGACTTCACGATAGTCTATAGGGTGAGCTACATCCCAGCTCAATAGGAACAAACACTTGAACATATAAATTATAACTCATATATTCCATGATATGCCATGCATGATGTATCTATGCAGTTGTTAATGAAACAAATTAAAAGCATTTCGTTTTACTGTTGATTACTTATATTTTCATTTACTCATGAATGATGCTGAGAAGGCCTAAAGCAAAACTTAAACTTTCAACTTAAGTAATCCCAGCAATATAAAGATCGAGCCCGATGAGATACCCATCATCGCCATCTATATAGATAGCTTTTAACCGTATTCTGAATACAAATCGACGTAAGCCCCTTTCCCCGGGATTGGTGGCGGGTTTCACTTGTCTCAATCAACACCCGGGGTGTGCTTACTATGTCGGATAAGCCTCATGGCCTACGATTTACGCGCCCAGACGGTCACGGATATCCCGCCGTGTCACCGTGGATATCCCGCCATCGGTATTACCCTATCAAACCTCAAATAACAAAAATATTTGTCTTACATATAGTTATTCACCGTAAATGTATCTTATATCAATTAGGCCCTATCAAACATGATTCAATCCTTTGATACATCCCTGGGATGCATCCATTTACTTGCATCACACCTGATGCTCTTATCTCTTTACTTCTTCATCCCCTGGGGATGGCTCATCATGATTACTCTTATGAATGTCACACACACACTTTTCACAAATTCTTAAGAAATAAACATTTGAATTTAATTCTATATCACTACATACATGCTCTTGTAAAATAAAGTACATGTTCAAGGTGTTCCCTACCTCAAGTCTTCATTTGTTCAATGCATCAAGGTCCCACGTGGCTCCTTGTGCACTAGTCCACACGTACCACCTATGGTACCACATAACAGGTGAAACACATCACAAAGGATGCAATAAAGAAGGTATAAGATCCTCCAAGAATCTTAAAGTCAAACCCAAAAGTCAACATAATTTATCTCAGTCGATTAATCGAATTCCAAAATCGATTAATCGAATCTAATTCGATTAATCGATTTCCAAAATCGATTAATCGAAATTCTCCTTTTCGCAAAGTAAATTCACTGTTCGAACAGTCGAGTTTTCATTCGATTAATCGAATCCAATTTCGATTAATCGAAATCCTTCTTCATAAAAGTCGACTCGGTTCGACGATCGAAGTTTTCATAAGTTGATTAATCGATTCCAAATCGATTAATCGAAAACTAAAATCGATTAATCGAAATCCCTCTTCGATTAGTCGATTTTTCCTCAAGTCATTTCCTCCAACCCCTGGGGTCCACTGGAGGTTCTCAGTCGATTAATCGATCCCCAAATCGATCAATCGAAATCCAAAGTCGATTAATCGAAATCAAATTCGATTAATCGAAATCGGGTCCTCGACCTTTTCAACTTCACGCCAATTTCGATTAATCGAAACCCAATTTCGATTAATCGAAATTGTCAGATTCAGCCCCTTTCGAGCTGTTCTTCCCAATCTTTTTCCATACTTTTTCCTCTATTTTTCTAAGCCATTATCCTATGATTTTGACCCACATTCAACTACAACTTAACCCCTATAATCTATGCATTTTATTTACAAAAATCTTACCTTGAATAGATCTCAAGTTGATTTCAATCAAATAGTTGGAAGGCTAGGGTTTCCAGCTTTTATTCTAACGGATCCCTTGCGTTGAATCAGCCTCTTTAATACTTGAATCCTTCTTCCAATCACCCACAATAACTCCTTGCTTAATCACCCTCTTTACTCCTCTCTCTCTCTTCTTTACTTCTCTCTCAACTACCAAACATCTATTTTAGGGTTATTAAACCCTTTTATCCCTCTCCTAGTTTGTGTGTTGAGCACATGCACCTCAATAGGTGTATGCGACTTCATATTTACAACACACACCACGCAATAATTCAAACTATCACATCTTGTCCGTTCATTTCATCCTATACTAACTCTTGATCTCCTAATTGGTCAACTTGTGACCAATCGGGCACAGATCCCGAGGTCATAGTTTAGCGTGATTTTTCGGACTATTACATCCTCCCCACCTTGGGAATTTTCGTCCTCGAAAATAACCCAAGGTCTTACCAGTAGTCACACATTCCCTCACACTCAATATAAACATGGAATAAGTCTAAAGTTGTAACAAATAACAAAATGGAGAAACAATTTAAACAAAAAGTTGAATTTCTATTTAATATAGTAAATTTACAAGGCGCCAAGCATGAGTTGGCGACAAGACATACTAGTACAAACATGACAATACAAAAATACAAATAAAATCCCATGCGGTGCCCCCTCGTCAAGCCGGGTCAGACTGCAGACGGGTGGAATCCGCCAGCAGCCGTGGTCATTGAGCTGCTATCGTGGTCGGGTGGTGAAGGGTCATCTGCCGGGCGGAGTAGATGTGGATGTGGAAGGAACCGCCACAGGTGGTGGAAGGGAAAGACGTGTCCTATGGAAGGCGGTGTCAGGCCCAGCGTCCACTCCTCCCCGGGCGAGGTAGCGGTGGTAGCTCCGTTGCAGATGGCGAGGGTGTGGAACATCAGGAGGAAGTCTATCCTCCTGGCTCATCCTCTCGCAATGTTGGCTTCCATGAGCCAACACGCCCGATGGTAGGACCTGGAGCGGGCGCCACGCTGGTAGGATGAGGTGGTGTCGCTGGCGAGACCGGGCGTGTGGTGTCTGATGAGGCTGCAGTGGAGGGAACTCCTCCACAGATGGCTCCCATGGGAATGCAGGTGTGCCCCACCCACAAGTGGGTCCCAACAGGTGGTGGGGTGGGTGGCGGCCACTGCTGCCTTTCCACTTTCTGCGAGGCCGGGACCCGGGTGTAGGGTCCGCTTTAGAAGGTTGTAGCTACGGGTCCATGAAGACTTTGTAAACGTCTTCACGCGATCTGTAGCCCTCACCTCATGAGGTGAGATGGTGAAGGATGGCTCGTCGGAGGAGCACTCCAACATGCTCGATATAAGGCGAGCATAGGGCATCTTTCTTTGGGCCTCATGTTGCCCTTCATCAACTTCCCTTGATGTATTTCATCCCTCTAGGATGACCATCGTGGCGTCAGAACCACCGCCCACGAAGGCGCGTAAAGTGCATGTTGCACTTTGTCCACGCGCTTCGGTGTCGTGGGCGCATCGGGTAGAGGTTGCACTTGATTATGGAATCAAGCATCCACATGTAAGGTGGAAGGTCAACCCTCTTAATGGAGGGAGCCCTTTCTTCCGTTGGTCATGACCTCTTCAAAGCGGGGTTCCTCCTCAAAGGGTGGGAAAGAGTGGTCTCGGTAAATCGAGGTAACACTCGAGTACCTCGTGGATGTGGCGACGAGTGATCGTATAGAGACGACCCTCAATCTTGGTTATGATGCAATCATCGGTAGGGCCATCGGTTAGCCCTTGGTAAAAGAGTCTAACCAATCTAGGGTAGTAAGAACCCCGGATTGGTTTGAGAAGGTTGCCGAGACCGGCGTTATTAAGGTAATTTCGAGCCCATTGGGTCTCGCCCGGCAAATCGGGATTTGTGAATAGAGTAGGGTCGATGATGTATTCGACCTCGAAGGTCTTTGCCGTCCACCATTCATTTGGTTGTTCGACATTGGTGGGTGGTGGTGGCATGGGGTGAATTGGAAGACTCGTAGTGAGCCTTCGTCGAACCGGAGGTGGTCTCCGATTCCGACGGTGATGGAGTCCTCACCGGCGATGGGGTAGGTGGTGGTGGTGCGGCGTTCTTACGCCTAACCGACAACTTAGAAGTTGCCTTCTTTGAAGATAAACGGGTTTTGGGCGGCATTTTGAGAAAACTAGGGTTTTTAACTAACTCAAATGGAAAGAAAAGCGGAAATCTAGGGTTTACCTTAGGTTTCGAAGGCGGATTCGGAAGCGAATCAATGGAAGATCCAAACCCTAAACCACTCGGTTGGTTGGAGAAGAAGGAGAAGACGAAGCGCCCAAAAATCCCAAGCAAGAAAAACTTTCGAATGGGAAATGAAATCCCCAATTTCATATATATAGGCCTCGGCTCGATTAATCGAAATTCAGAATCGATTAATCGAGATTCAAAACTAGGTTAAGCCGCGTAAAATCGATTAATCGATTTCCAAAATCGATTAATCGAAGGTCAAATTCGATTAATCGAAACCATTTCGATTAATCGAAATCGCATCTGTTTTAAAATTTTAAAATTTTGAGCTCACTCGCGCGAGCCAGTCGATTAATCGAAATTCCAAAATCGATTAATCGAATTTAGTTTCGATTAATCGAAATCGTGCTATAACTTCTAATTTTCCAGAATTTTCTTAAATTATTCGATTAATCGAATCCATTTCGATTAATCGAAATTTCGAAATCGATTAATCGAAATTCACTTCGATTAATCGAAATCGTCCATTTGATTTCAAATTCTCGTAAGTCCCTTTAGTAAATCGATTGATCGAAATTTCAAAATCGATTAATCGAGATTCCAATTCGATCAATCGAAATTTGTCTTCCATGTATAATCTCACTCTCCTTTCAATTTCCAGTCACTGACACATGTCAGTCGACTAATCGAACAAAATCGATTAATCGAAATTCCAGATCGATTAATCGATTTGAAATTCGATTAATCGGTTTTGCCCAATTTCTTCAGAATTTCAATTTCTTTGGTTCTTTGATTTCTTTTAGTAGTTTATGACATCAAGTGGTTCATGGTTCCAAAAAAAAAAAACATACACTTGGTCATATATACACAAGAAGGAAAATATCCCTTCAATCGTACAATCGAGCAAAATTTCCATCGAATTACAAGGATCGTGGAGATTCTACGAACACATTCGTGGTTTACATTGAATTCTCACGTCGTTGGAAACAAGGCTGGATATTGTTCTTTCACATCGGCCTCTAGTAGCCTCTTCTTTAGGATGGTTGTTCCAATCGAACAAGCACTAAGGGAATCACTTTAGTCTTGTGATGCTTGTTCTTTTCGATCCAAGATTTCCACTGGTTCCTCTATCATGCTCATGTCCTCACACATCTCTATAGGTTGCTTTCCTAATACATGGGATGGATCATTCACGTACTTTCTGAGCATCGATATGTGGAAAACGTTATGCACTCGATCAAATAGCGGTGGTAAACCAACGCGATATGCAACTTCACCTACTCGTCCCAAAATTTCAAATGGTCCAACATAACGTGGACTTAACTTCCCTCTCTTGCCAAATCTCATTACACCTTTCATAGGTGACACTTTCACAAAGACGTGCTCGCCCACCTTATAGTCGACACTAGTCCGCTTCATGTCTGCGTAACTTTTTCTGCTACTCATCTTTGTCTTCAACCTTTTCTCGATAATTTGAGCAGATGTAATCTTCAAGTAGTTTGGTCCTAACACAAATTTCTCACTGTTTCCTCCCAATTTAGAGGTGACTTGCATCGTCCTCGAGCTTCATACTGGTGCCAATGCTCGTGAAATTATTATATGCGAACTCGAGCATCGGTAGATACTCATCCCAGTATCCTTGCATATCAAGCATGCAAGCCCTGAGCATGTCTTCTATTACTTGGTTCACTCGCTCTGTCTGCCCATCAGTTTGAGGATGGAAAGCTGAACTAAAGTCTAGTCGAGTTCCCATTCCTTCTTGAAATTTCTTCCAAAACTTGGATGTATATAGTGGATCACGATCTGAAACTATGTCATGGAATACCATGTAATCTTACAATCTCCTTCATGTATAAATGCCGCCTCTTCTGTGTATGTAGTAATGTACGGCAAAAAGTGCGCTGATTTGGTCAATCGGTCTACGACGACCCAAATGGCATTGTGTCTCTTGGCAGTACGGGGTAATCCAATAATGAAATCCATTGAGATCGATTCCCACTTCCATTCTGGTATTGGTAAGGGTTGCAATAGTCCAGCAGGATGTCTATGATCAACCTTCACTTGTTGACAAGTCAAACACCGTGACACGTACTCGGCCACGCCTTGCTTCAGTCCTCTCCACCAGTAGTTCTTTTTCAAATCTTGATACATTTTGGTGCTACCAGGGTGGATAGCATAATTTGACTTATGGGCCTCATCAAGAATCGTTCGTCTTAGATCGGCGTTGTCCGGAATGCATAGACGGCCCTTAAACAATAAAGAACCATCTTCTTTTAATGAGAAGTCCGACCTAATGCCTTCACTCACGTCTTGATGAATCTTTGTTAATGTCGGATCTTTCATCTGTAGATCGTGGATATGCTCAAATATCACTGGCTTTACTGATATGTTAGCCAAAAAGGATCTTGTGTCCTTTGACTCAATGTTCGCATCATAGAGTGCCAGGTCTTCCAATAATTTCCATCGGTGCATACCCAAAATCAAAGAAGCTAACTGAGCTGAACCTTTCCGACTCAGAGCATCGGCTACTACATTCGCCTTACCTGGATGGTATTGTATGGAGCAATCGTAATCCTTGAGGAATTCCATCCATCTGCGCTGTCTCATGTTGAGCTCTTTCTGTGTAAAGAGGTATCGGAGGCTCTTATGATCGGTGAAAATTTCAAAAGTCTCACCATACAAGTAATGTCTCCAAATCTTGGTGAAAATGATGCCAGTTCAAGTCATGAGTCGGGTAATTTTTCTCGTGTTCTTTCAATGTCTTAATCCAGTAAGCTATCACCTTCTTGTCTTTGGTTGAGCACACAACCAAGGCCATTGTATGACGCTGTCACAGACACGCGTATCCTCCACTTTCAAGGAATCGCTATCAGTGAGTCTCGTTTGAGTTCTTGAAAACTCTTCTCGCATGCCTCACTCCACTCAAACCTTGAATCTTTTCGTGTCGCTTTGTGAGAGGTCCCGATATCTTTGAAAACCCCTCAACGAAGCGTCGATAATAGCCGCTAAGCCCGAAAACTTGGACATCGGTCACTTTGTTGCTCCCATTTAACTCTGCTTCTATCTTAGTCTGGATCTCTGGTGACACCGTGCTTTTGAGATGACATGTCCCAAAAGCTAACTTCTTCCAACCAAAACTCACACTTCTTTGAGTTTGGCGTACAATTGGTGTTCACGTGGCGTGCATAGAAATCCTCAAATGTTCTTCGTGTTAGTCTTGGATTTGGAGTATATCGATATCATCAACAAACACTACGTAGCGAGTCCAAGTGTGGTTTAAACACTCGGTTCATCGGTCCATAAACCGAGCATTTGTTAATCCAAAGCGGCATCACAAAGAATTCATAGTGTCCATACCGTGTCCAGGAAAGTCGCTTCTTGAATGTCCTCTGCTTTGACTATGGCCCGATGATACCCGGATCTCGGTCGATCTTGGAAAAATACTTTGCTCCTTGCAGTTGGTCGAATAGATCGTCAATTCTAGGCAAAGGGTAGCGGTTCTTCACAGTGAGTTTGTTCAATTGTCGATAGTCAATGCATAGCCGCATTGACCCATCCTTCTTCTTGACAAACAAGACCGGTGCTCCCCATGGAGATACACTTGGTCTAACAAACCCCTTGTCCATAAGCTCTTGTAGTTGTTCCTTTAATTCCTTTAACTGAGCCATTCTATAAGGTGCTTTCGAAATAGGCTCCGTTCCTGGTGCTAAGTCAATGGCGAATTCTACTTCTCTTTCTGGAGGTAATCCAGGCAATTCCTCTGGAAACACGTCAGCGAAGTCTCGCACAACTGCTATCTCAGAAATGACATTCTTTTCTTCCTTGTCCTCCTTTAAGAAAGCTAAGTATCCACTGCAACCCTTTCTGATCATTTTCTCGGCCCTTACTGCTGAGATCGATTAGCACCTTGAAACCGAAATGATCTTCTTGTGTTGGGTCTAAAAATAACTACCTTGTTCTTGCAATCGACGGTTGCACAATGCTGCGCCAACCAGTCCATGCCAAGGATCACGTCAAACCCTTGCATGTCTAACAGTATCAACTTTGCTTCCAATTCATGCACCTCTAAGTCTCGAATTGCTACAATGATGGATTTGCAAGCTAACTCCGTGTCTACTAACTCCCCAGTCGGAATAGACACAGATAAGACGAAATCCAACGTCTCTGGAATAATCTTCATCTTCTTGGCAAAACGTGGAGTGACGAATGAGTGGGTAGACCCTGGGTCTATCAACACTCGAGCGTCATATCCACTGAAGCATCCTTTTTCATATATATTTAGAGTACCTATAGTATACATATATACAATAATTTACACATCAATTTACACTCTTAATTCACATTCAGCTTTTTGTATTGAGAAAAGAATCTATACAATTCTAACGCATGCTCCTCTCTATCTAAAATCTTAATGAAATGAAAATTTTCTTTAATTTTTTAAAAAGGGTCTCACCTTGGATGACGTCATGCACGTTCCCTGCTTCCTGAGCAGTGACTGCATAGGCTCTCCCCTGGACGATTGGTTTCCTTGCTTGAATTGGTTGTGGTGCTGCAACTGAAACCGTCTTTCTCTTATCCGTCTCGGGGCAATCCTTGATCAAGTGGCCCACCTTGCCACATCGGAAACAACCCCTCGTTCCCGATCTACAGTCCACCGTCCTATGAGGCTTGCCACACTTTGCGCAAGTCTCCCGAGGTGCTAAGAAACAAAGACGAGAACCACTGTGATAGTGGCGCCAGTAGACATGGCAGGGCTCTCATAGCGAATAAGTCTCCCCGACACAAGCAATGGAAACCTCTGTTGGTGTTGTTGTTGTTGCGCTGGTCTTCCGAAACCCCCTTGGAACTGTGGTCTCTGATTCTGGGCCATGAACCTCGGCTTTTTGTTTACCGGTTCGTAGTGCCCCGACCTTCCTTGTTCAATTCTTTCCTCCTCTCTGTTGCTCCCTCTGTCTATATCTATTTGTATTCTCCTCTTCAATTACTAGCGCTTTACTCATGACCTCTTCATAGGTCCTCAGCTGAAATGGAGCTACGCCTCCCCTAACCTCAGGCTTCAAACCTTGCTGAAACCTCTTGGACTTCATCACCTCGATGGCGACGTGTCCAGAACCAAAGCAGACAAGTCGTAGAAACTCTACCCCTTATTCTCTCACTGTCATTCTCCCTTGTACTAACTGTAAAAATTGTATCTCTAGTTGGTTCCTCACCACTTCTGGAAAATATTGTTTGTTGAACTCCTCAACAAACTCCTCCCAAGTCCAAGGCAACTCTGGGGTCTCCTGAGCCCGAGTCCGTATCACGGACTTCCACCAAGGCCCAGCCTCCCCATCCAACATGTAAGCTGCCCATCTCACACTCTCATCTTCCGTGCAAGTTAGCACGCTAAAGACTTTCTCCATCTCCATCAACCAGTTCTCAGCGGCCATTGTGTCTGCCTGCCCAGAAAATGAAGGAGGTCTCATCCTCCTAAACTCTGTAAAAGATGAGGGCACGAACGCAGTCCTACAGGTGGTGTAGGTGGCTGCTGTTCTCTTGATGCATGAGCTGCAAAGGATGCGGCTTGTTGTGCCATGGCAGCTGCCATAGTCTCCATAGTGTGCATCATCCTTTGTCGCTCTTCTCTATCTTCTTGTCTTTCTCTCAATCTCTCTTGTTCTCTTAGATCTTGATCCTGATGATCTCGATCCTCTTCATTATGCTGTCTACTACTACTGCCCCCTGGGGCCTCAGTACCTCCTAAAGGCACTCTATTTGTAGGAGAGATGTAATCATCTCCACTACGTAGACTCCTCTGTTGGCCTCCCCTTGGTCGGCCTCCCCTTGGTCAGCCTCTTCCTCTAGATGACATTTACGGCTGCATATGAAACTAAAGTTTCGTTAGCAGAAGCCCCTATGTTCTGACGAAAGAACCCTTGTCAGAATTGCTAAAAGAAAATAGCTCTGATACCAACTATGACAGCCCGGATTTCGGCACCCCGAAACCCGTGCCATCAGCACGATCATCTTGACCGTGCCCTTTAGCTAAGCACGGAACACTGGTATATCAAGCATGCAAAAAGTATAATAAACGAGTTTGCGGAATTTAAATCTATATTAATTAACTTCCCAAAAGACAGTTCTACCCTCATGCCTCTGCATGAATGGAGAACCGATCCGAACCATCGATGATAGAAATCATCACGGATGGTTCGTCCCAAAAGAATAATCCCAACTCCTTATGTACATGGTTTTAAACAACAATCAAGGCTCGACATACCAAGCCGTACAAAAACCTCTCCAAAATCCCTCAAAGTGGCTGTGAGTCCTCTGAAGAAGTCCTCGGTGGCTCCAACTCTTCACCGTCAAGGTCCGACTCACAGGATCGGCGTCTCCTCTAAGCCGGCGCTAGTAGTGGACATAGGGTGAGCTACATCCTAGCTCAATAGGGAACAAACACGGTTGAACATATAAATTATAACTCACATATATTCCATGATATGCCATGCATGATGTATCTATGCAGTTGTTAATGAAACAAATTAAAAGCATTTCGTTTTACTGTTGATTACTTATATTTTCATTTACTCATGAATGATGCTGAGAAGGCCTAAAGCAAAACTTAAACTTTCAACTTAAGTAATCCCCGAGCAATATAGCATCGAGCCCCGATGAGATACCCATCATCGTCATCTATATAGACAGTTTTAAGTATTCACAGGAATACAAATCGTACCAAGCCCCTTTCACAGGGATTGGTGGCGGGGTTTCACTTGTCTCAATCAACACCCCTGGGGTGTGCTTACTATGTACGGATAAGCCTCCGCACTGGCCTACGGTTTCGCCGCCGTATCGGTCACGGATATCCTGCCATGTCAGTCGTGGATATCCCGCCACGTCGGTGGGGTACCCTATCAAACCTCAAATAACAAAAATATCGGTGCCTTACATATAGTTATTCACCGTGTAAATGTGCTATCTTATATCAATTAGGCCCTATCAAACATGATTCAATCCTTTGATACATCCCTGGGATGCATCCATTTACTTGCATCACACCTGATGCTCTTATCTCTTTACTTCTTCATTCCCTGGGGATGGCTCATCATGATTACTCTTATGAATGTCACAAACACACACTTTTCACAAATTCTTAAGAAATAAACATTTGAATTTAATTCTATATCACTACATACATGCTCTTGTAAAATAAAGTACATGTTCAAGGTGTTCCCTACCTCAAGTCTTCATTTGTTCAATGCATCAAGGTCCCACGTGGCTCCTTGTGCACTAGTCCACACGTACCACCTATGGTATCACATAACAGGTGAAACACATCACAAAGGATGCAATAAAGAAAGTATAAGATCCTCCAAGAATCTTAAAGTCAAACCCAAAGGACAACATAAATTATCTCAGTCGATTAAACGAAGTGCAAAATCGAATAATCGAATCTGATTCGATTAATCGATTTCCAAAATCGATTAATGAAAATCATATCGATTAATCGAAGCAATTTGATTAATCGAAATTCTCCTTTATAAAAGTAAATTCACCGATTCGAGCAGATCGAGTTTTCATTAGATTAATCGAATCAATTTGATTAATCGAAATTCTTCTTCATAAAAGTAAACTCTCGATTCGAGCGATTGAGTTTCATTGATTAATGAAATCGATTAATCGAAATCCCTCTTGATTAGTGGAATTTTCTCAAATCATTTCCTCCAACCCTAAAATCGATTAATCAAATCCTCTTCGATTAGTCGATTTTTCCTCAAGTCATTTCCTCCAACCCCTGGGGTCCACTGGAGGTTCTCAGTCGATTAATCGATCCCCAAATCGATCAATCGAAATCCAAAGTCGATTAATCGAAATCAAATTCGATTAATCGAAATCGGGGTCCTCTGACCTTTCAACTTCCTGGCCAATTTCGATTAATCGAAACCCAATTTCGATTAATCGAATTGTCGATTCAAACTTTCGTTTCTTCCCAATCTTTTTTCATACTTTTTCCTCTATTTTTCTAAGCCATTATCCTATGATTTTGATCCACATTCAATTACAACTTAACCCCTATAATCTATGCATTTTATTTACAAAAATCTTACCTTGAATAGATCTCAAGTTGATTTCAATCAAATAGTTGGAAGGCTAGGGTTTCCAGCTTTTATTCTAACGGATCCCTTGCGTTGAATCAGCCTCTTTAATACTTGAATCCTTCTTCCAATCACCCACAATAACTCCTTGCTTAATCACCCTCTTTACTCCTCTCTCTCTCTTCTTTACTTCTCTCTCAACTACCAAACATCTATTTTAGGGTTATTAAACCCTTTTATCCCTCTCCTAGTTTGTGTGTTGAGCACATGCACCTCAATAGGTGTATGCGACTTCATATTTACAACACACACCACGCAATAATTCAAACTATCACATCTCGTCCGTTCATTTCATCCTATACTAACTCTTGATCTCCTAATTGGTCAACTTGTGACCAATCGGGCACGGATCCCGAGGTCATAGTTTAGCGTGATTTTTCGGGCTATTACACATTATATCAAATGCTACCAAAGACAGCCTTAACAACAAGTGCCACTGAAACACCTTATTTTTGTAGCGCATGTGATGCAAAGACCACATCTAAGGATCTTTGGGGTCAAAAATTGCATTGAAAAAAAACTCCATCGTGTGATTTAAACCGTCAATTGACTTCTAAACAAACGACATCAAATCTTCACATTAGTACTCTAAATCATATGACACACTCAGAACGAAAATAGTGCCATCACCTATCCAAAATCAGTAACCTATTCACAATCTAGAATGTGAATAGGTCACTCACCCTATACAAAATAAATAATTAAATTTATAAATCAAATCCCAATGATATTCTATTGATCTTGACATGGGCGTGTATAGCATTCATACTCTATGGTAAGATTTGACCGATTAGATAAGCCTGGAGGAAGTTGATTATCAAAATGAGGGTTGCATCCAAAATACCTAAAATACACCAGATTTAATTAAAAACCTCAGCTCAACTGATTTTTAACCAAAATTTATATAATATATAGACTCATTTACATAATCTTATCTTTTATATTTGCAGAAATAGACATAAGCATCAACAACTTAGAGACATTCAAAATCAAGCTGCAAAGAAAAAGTAGAATACTTACAATTTTGTTAATTATGGAAGAAGAGCAAAAGATTCGGGAATAGAGCTCATAAGATCATTACGTCTTACATTTCTGCAGGTTGAAGAGCTACAAGATTTAATCCATAAAGAAATAAAGAAGATTACTTCAGCCACTTTCATGAAAAAAAAAAAAAGAAGGTAAATCGAACACCTAATTATCTATAATGGAAAAGGCTGAAATGTGTGCTCGTTTTCTTTGAGTCCTTGGCTATACTTTAGTTTGATATGTACCTTTTGTATGGTAATCCATTCATATACAGAGGATCTGGTAGTAGCCGATGGCCCTAAAATTATTCCACTATGATATTGAACTATAAGAAGGTTGGTTGCTAGCAAAAGAAAAAATCCACTTAGATTTTGCCTGATGGACATTGCAAATTAACAGTCTACAAATGCAAAAGAAATAGGGATTATTTGTGAGTGGCGAAGCTAAACCCCAACAGAAGTGATAAGGCTATGATGATGATGAAGCATTATTTTCAATTATCCTCATCCTTTATATAAAGAGTGGAGCAACCTTATGAGGTTCTCTTTGCCGACGACGTTTCTATGATTTGTATGTCAAATAGATAATTGTTTTGCATTAAGAGAGCCAAATTACCTCAATTGCAGAACCAATCATCTGGATAAGACGGTCAAAAACATTGGTTCTTTCAGCTTCGAATGATTTCCAGTGAAGAAGACATAA